>VZTM01038472.1:451742-476242 GCA_013400555.1 Jacana jacana | reverse complement strand
CCCCTCTTTTTTGTGGGGGGGGGGGGGGGCGGTAGGGAAGGGGGTGTTTGTCTTTTCACATGTGCTTACATTCTCTCACATAGCCTTTAAGCTGCAGCATTGGTTTCAATTATCTCTTGTTTGTAAGTGATTTAACTCAGCAAGCACATTTTGGATCCTCAACGGGTGTCAAACTAACCTTGCACTGGAGAAATAGTATTACTGCAGATTCAAGTGGCACAAAACAGCCCCAGACGTCCCTCTTGATCTCTCAGATCTCTCTTACCAGTCAGAATTCCTTCTCCATTTATTTCTATCAGGTTAAAAAGGTGCCCCTGAGTGGATGGACTCTGAAGTCCCTGTTAGACCCTGCCTCCCTGTCACAGCCAGACTGAGGTCCATGCTCAGCCCTGGGCTGGGTCCCTGCCACAGGGAGGGGGATGCAAAACCTGGGAAGGAATGAGATGTCAGGAAGGGTGCTGCTGGAGAGGTCCATCATCACAGGAAGAGCTTGCAGCAGGGTGGATGAATGATCTCCAGCTGTTTCTTTGGCAAAGGGTCAGCCTGGTCATGCTCTATTCCTGGAGCAACACAGAAGTGACAAAGCTTTGTGATCAACTGGACACTTGCATTTCCCCAGACAATTCTTCTTTGTGGGTTGAGAAATGTACTAATTCCGATAGATGCTCCAGAAACCTGAAACCCTGAGTTTCAGACATTGAATAGACATAAATAAATGAAAATTGGAGGGCTTTTCGCTTGCTTCAAGAAAAACATATGTTCTCATCTGACTTTTTTTGATGGAAAAAAAATAACACATTTCCCAAACAACTCTAGTTACTGCAGACAACTTTATTTCCCATCTCAGACACCACCATGACAGGAACGTAGAAAGCAGAATTGATTAGAGTGGATTCGGTTAGATGGGGAGCCTGGTGATGAAAAGCTGCTGCCGCTCTCTCTGAACCCATTTGGGGCCATTAGCAACCTCCTTCCCTCTCAGCCCAGGGATGCTGCCCTGATGTTGAATTCTGCAACACATCTTTCCCTTTCCTCCTGCAGCCTTGGTTCGCAAGCAGATTTTGCCCCTCCATGTGCTTGCTTCCCCAGCCTGAGGTGGAGCTGCAGAAAACCAGAAAGGAATTCCAGTGCACATAGTTTAGCAACACATTTGGGTATCCTTCCGGATAAAGCTTGCTGGATCAGTGCACTCTACTATTATGAGGATGCTGATGGCTACCCTATTCTCCCCTGAAAGCCAGGCTAGCAATTTCCAAAGACTATTTTCTTTTTTTTCTTTTTCTTTTTCTTTTTCTTTTTCTTTTTCTTTTTCTTTTTCTTTTTCTTTTTCTTTTTCTTTTTCTTTTTCTTTTTCTTTTTCTTTTTCTTTTTCTTTTCTCTTTCTTTTTATTTTTACTTCCCTTTTCCTTTTCCTTTTCCTTTTCCTTTTCCTTTTCCTTTTCCTTTTCCTTTTCCTTTTCCTTTTCCTTTTCCTTTTCCTTTTCCTTTTCCTTTTCCTTTTCCTTTTCCTTTTCCTTTTCCTTTTCCTTTTCCTTTTCCTTTTCCTTTTCCTTTTCCTTTTCCTTTTCCTTTTCCTTTTCCTTTTCCTTTTCCTTTTCCTTTTCCTTTTCCTTTTCCTTTTCCTTTTCCTTTTCCTTTTCCTTTTCCTTTTCCTTTTCCTTTTCCTTTTCCTTTTCCTTTTCCTTTTCCTTTTCCTTTTCCTTTTCCTTTTCCTTTTCCTTTTCCTTTTCCTTTTCCTTTTCCTTTTCCTTTTCCTTTTCCTTTTCCTTTTCCTTTTCCTTTTCCTTTTCCTTTTCCTTTTCCTTTTCCTTTTCCTTTTCCTTTTCCTTTTCCTTTTCCTTTTCCTTTTCCTTTTCCTTTTCCTTTTCCTTTTCCTTTTCCTTTTCCTTTTCCTTTTCCTTTTCCTTTTCCTTTTCCTTTTCCTTTTCCTTTTCCTTTTCCTTTTCCTTTTCCTTTTCCTTTTCCTTTTCCTTTTCCTTTTCCTTTTCCTTTTCCTTTTCCTTTTCCTTTTCCTTTTCCTTTTCCTTTTCTTTCTTTCTTTCTTTTTTAATAGTCAATAATCCTTTCTTGTACCTTCCCCCAGATTATTGCTATTTCCAGTGTAGGTTCACACTGGGTCACCAAATAACCTAGAAAGAGCATTTGCCAGCCCCTCCTGTCTCCAACACAAAACTGCTATATTATATTTGCCACTGCATTAAACTGGCTGCGAGGGGAGCGGGGTTGTGGGCGCAATGCAGTTTATTCTAACAGTCTCTTCTTTTTTTTTTTCCCCTTTCCTTGGATTATTTCACGGTCCATTAGTTTCCTGTAGCTGCTCCCCGCAAACACACACACACGTAATGGTGGTGTATGAGCTTCGGTGTATGAGCTTCCGTCCTGCTAGCACAGGCACCGGGCAGGCTGCACATTGTGGTTATACTTACTCTGGGGGCTCGGGGGAGGCTTTCTTGACAGCTCAACAGTAGCCAGGGTGGTGCAGAGCAGGATCCCTGGGGATGCTGATGTACCCCTCAGCTGGTACATGCTAAATACAGGCATGTGAATAAGTGCTGAGCTGATCCAGTGGATGAGGGCTGGCCCAGGTTGCCCATGGTCCTGCACAGCATGGTTTGCCTGATGCCCATCTGGCAGGGGCAGTGCATAGAAATACAGTGGGGAGAACGCAGAGGGAGCAGAGTGGGCTCACTAGCCCACCAGCTCACCCACCCGCCAGCCCCAGTGGTACAGGAGAAGCTGGAGTATCCCATCACTCTCCCCATCCAGAGCAACCTCTGGGCTGCCCCAGCTCACCCTGAGCAGCCAACAGTGCCCACAGCATCAAGGGGCCAACTGCAGCCTCAGAGGAGATCCCTGCCCTGGAATGGAAGACGCAATCTCTCCCTCATTTTTAAATCACCTGGTAGCAAAACAAAACAAAACCCAATAATCTACCTGAGGATTTTGCAGCTGCATTGCACTGGTCACTTCTGAAACCTGCAGAATTGAGGAACCTCTTCCCAACACCAAAATCTGTCCCCAGAACCTGAGAGCCTGAATTTGCAGGGAGAGACTGTCCTGTCCCTCAGAGATGAGTTGGGGGCAGCAGGACTGGCAGCCCCCCAGACAGGCACAGTGTGAGTGCAGAGGACTGATAAGATTGATGTCTCTCCAAAAAGGCAGCTTTTGCTTGGAGTTCGCTTTCTCTCTTTGACAATTGAACTCTGAAAAAAAAAAAAAAAGAGTCAGAGCAGAATTGTGAATCCTGCGTGGAAAGGGAAAAAAAAAACAACCCCCAAAAAAACCCCAACAAAACCCCAACAAAACAAAGGCTGGGAGGGGGTGGGGGATTGCAGGGAGGGGGACAGGGAGAAATGGTTCATCTAAAACACAAAGAAATGTTATTCATGGGCATTATTGATTAAGTTTTCCTCACCAGCACATACGTAAGTACTTATCTCTCAAATGAATAAGAGGCTCTGTAATGCTGGAGGGAAGAAGGGTAAAGATTATTGAAAATGTGAGGGTCAGAGAAGCATCCGGCTGCAACGGATGCATTGAGAAGATAAACGAAGATGTCTTTGTCAACACATCGGTCTGCCAAAGACCAAGTATGATAGAAGACTGCGATTTTCAGGCACTGGAAGCAATGCTTGGGCTTTGATAACAGTGAAATAGAGATTATGGAGCAGATCCTCACCTGGGCTAATTCAGTGCCAGGACCCTGATCACAGGGCAGCTGCACCAATTCACATCGCCCAAAGATCCTGCTTGCTCTGAATAAAGCAGCCCATTAGCAGAAGGGCAGAAGCAGAGATTTACGACACTGTCTGCAGGGAGAAAAGGGAAGAGCAACAATGAGTGGGAACGAAGGAGAAACGGGGCTCTGACCCATGAGCACCACTATATCTGCCCCAGCCTCTGGGTACCATCATCCACCAGGCTGCCTTGACTGCTGCCTCTGCTCAAGAAGTATGTGAGGACATGAGTCCTTGCCTGCCAACAGCTCCTGTGGCTGGCTGGGATGCTGAACAATGGTGTCAAATACAATAAGGCTAATTCTGGCCCACGAGACAAAGGCACAGTCTCATGTAGCACCATGAAAAGCAGGTTTAGCAAGCAGAGTTGAGACCCACACACACACCAGTAGGAAGGGAGCAGACATGAAGGTTTGGTGCTGAGCATTTGGCCGTATCAGCCCAGCAGCCCTTAAGCCATATGAAGGCTGTGAGGGGCCATTGAGATAATCTGTTCGGGCATCCAGCATCCCCATGGGATCAGCCTGTGCATCCTGTCCATACTTCATGGCTCCATCAAGATTACTTTCTCTCAGGGCAGTAGGACTGTCTCAGAGCTGTATTCAACCTGCTCAGAACAGCTCAGGTCTTAATCTTTCTACATCTCTGCATCTGCCATCATGTGGGGAACAAACACTGGGCATTGTACAGGCAGAATTCCCACTGAATGGGACATTGCAACTAGTGTGCTGACAGATGCTGACAGTCGAGAGACCAAGCTCCCACCAGCCTGAGGGGCTCAGCAAACACCAGCATGGGCATTGGGCTGGTAGCATTGTACAAGTACAGGATCAAGGGTGCGTGAGCACCAGGAGACACTTCAGTTCCCCCAAAGAAACTCTGCTGCTCCAAGTCAGTTGCCAATCATCAGGTCTGCCCTGTTGTACCCAGAATCAGGTCCCTCCAGGCTCTCTCACCAGGTATGTGGATGTCGCAGTTATCTCCCAAACATGTAGAGTTTGCTCCCATGCCACCAGGCAGGACGGAGGGCATGTCCCCTTGTGTGACAGCAGCCATAGCCAGGTGCTGGACTTTGCCTGTGTTAACGTGTCCCTTGCCCTAAGCTGCACAGTTGCCTGGCCTGAAGTATGGCAAGCTGCATTTCCACGCAGCCCATTGTGCCTCATTTTTTTTGTCTATGAGCAGGCACTCAAGCTACATCCCTGAGACCCCAGGTTTGCTGCGGCACCTGCTTAATCCCCTCACAGGGGAAGGGAAGAAAAGACTTTCGGGGTTTTTCCTGCCACCTCCTCTTCGTGCCTAAATCACAGGCAGCGAAGCTGAAGCTGTTGCTAGCCTGGCCGAGTGAAGGCTCAGGAGCTGGAGCAGGGCAGCCTCTAGTGGCTGCAAGCCAGGAAATGCGGGCCCCCAAACACACGTTGAGAAGTTGTTTGCTCTCCAAAGCAGCCAGCCTGGCTGAGCCACGGTCTCTGCTCCTGCTGCTTTGCCCCCCAGCCTTCCCTTTGCCCATCTTTTTTCCACCTTTGCCTCCCTGCTGCCGGAGCCATCTCTCACACACCGCTGCCATTCACTCCTCCAGAAACCTCCGACCCTATGGGCTTCTGCTCTGCCCATGCAGCCACAGGTACCAAAAGACGCATATCCCAGGCCTCATAAATATGCCACACAAATTGTTGACAGGAGGATGGTTGAACTAGATGATCTTGTAGGCCCTTTCCAACCTTGTGTTTCTATGATTCTATGCAGTTAGCCATCTGTGGTATGGTCTCCAATTGCTGGAGCTGCTATTGACAGCAGATCCATTCAAACTCATTAATGCCACATCTGGAGAAGCCCGTTACTTTTTTTCTGCAAGGTGCTCTTGCTCTACAGGGTGCATGGTGGCCTCTACTGCATGGGGGAGATAGCTCCCCAGACCTGCCTGGGGAAGGGATGGTTAGGACATGAATGGCCAGCCCTACTCCCATCATCACATCTATGGCCAGAACCACCAGTGCTTCTTTTGCTGTCTTGAAACACCTCTGCCAACAGAACTTTGTCTTCCAGGTTGAAGGCTCACACTCTGCAGCTATCTCACAGTTCCATTACTGGCCTTCAGCTACCCCTCCCACAGGACATAAAAATGAGTAGAACAAACCAAAAAAGACAAAAATCCTCCCAGCTGCCTCCAAGAGCCATTTGGATTCACCTTAGCACATCCCCACTTCCCTGCCTTGTTTTACTGGTGAGTCAGAGCTCTCCAGCTAATGGTTGAGCATCAAGGAGGGGGTGAGATAAGAAAGGCAATCAGGGACCAGGCTGTTTGTGGGACAGATCAGGGGACAGACACCTCAACCAGCTAATGGTTGAACATCAGGGAGGGGGTGAGATAAGAAAGGCAATCAGGGACCAGGCTGTTTGTGGGACAGATCAGGGGACAGACACCTAGACAGCAAGGCAGACATACAAATCAGTTAGGCAGTGGCTAAAGCAGAAGAGGAGCTCTTTACACACCAGTGTGGGATGGTCAATTGCCACGAGTTGGCCAGAATGTTTTCCTGTCCTGTGTTTCAGGGCAACGACCAGTAACACAGCACAGCATCAGCACCAGGGGATGGCTGACCAGTGGCTGCTGATTCATCAGTTATCCAGGCAATTTAAACACAGTTTATGTCAGTAATTCAGGCAGCAGGTTTTCTTTCAGAACATTCTACAATGAAAAAGGGGTGGGGAGAGAAATGAAACAAAGGGGTCTCTTTGCAGCAAGGAGCCCCATACTTTATCCTATGTTGTAGGCACCCAGGGCCCCCAGCACCCATCTTCCGGTGGTGCTCCCACTGCAGCTGCTGGGGAACCCACCTCTGCCATCAGCCTGCCCCACTGCATTGTTGTTGGAGAGCTCAGGCTGTGGTGTAAGATTCAGGGATAGGGCAAGGGTACATCTGAAAGTAGAAACACAGAAATGCCCCGAGGACTGTAAATATGGCAGACAAATCCCATTCCTGATCACAAGAAGGTTTCCTCCCCGCCTTTGACCATTTCACCGGGAGATGCAGACTCCCAGGTAAGCAGGACTGGTCCACATGAAGAGCATCAGAGAGTTTTCTGCTGCACTGGACATCACATGGAAAGCCTTTAGCTACAGCAGGGCCAGGCTGTGTAGTTCCAGACACTCAATATTTAGGTTATGGGATGAACAGTTCCCAATGTACACATTTTTTATGCGTATTGTTATTGCCTAACTACAGAGGAGACTTTAGTCTTGCAGTAGAAGAAAGCATGGGGTCTCCTAGTTAGGAACAAATCAGCCAAGTTCAGGTTTGAAATACCGAGAAGAGGGTGAGGTGACATATTGTGGAACATATTAGGGAACAGACAACCCAGTTAGGGCTGGATTGTTATGGGCCTGAGAGCATCCTGTGTTAGAGGCTTAGAGTCCAGACAGGCTGGGCTGCGTCTGTGTAACATGAATCACTTGGCCAAGACCACCCAGGGAGCATGGACATATCGGAGAAACTTTTCCTTCTCCCTGCAGAACATCACCTTGTTCCTTTTGACTGTTTCTCTCCTTTTGTCTAGACAAAGTAGAAGCTGCAAATGTTCCCAAAACCTTGGAGAATTATTTCTTAAAGCCCCAGATCCTTCTTTTTGTGGCTCTATAAGTATTATTTTTTCAAATCATAAACGGTTTCAAAAGCATGATGCTTCAGAGTGACAGATTACAGCCACTCGCTCATCAGAAAATGTATCATAGGCAAGATGTCAGGACAGCAGCTGAACAAGCTGCCTGGGTTATAGGGGAGGAGATAAGAGTAGCTCAGGGGCAAGACACAACCTTTCATCCTCTGCATTCACTGAGACTTCTTCATTGAACCAGACCTCCTCTGACTAGCAGCATCTGCACCAAATGACCCGAGCCCACCTCTCCTCGGCTGGTATTGATCAGAAAGGCAGATGAGAAGCGGGGGAGCTGTTTTCAGCCAGTTCTGCCATTGGGAACGCTCAACATTGCCTGGGCTGGCTCTTCAACACCGAGGCAACGGCAAAATTAATGACTGTGCTTCAGAAACAGATTTATATGTTAATAATGAGGAGGGGACATGGCTCCACAAGGCACATTTACTAGCCACTCAGGGTTTTGTTCATCTCAGATGATTATGAAATGGCATGTGTAATGCAAAGGCCTTCTTCTGATGGGGACCCATCTATTGGGAGTGGGGTAGAGATGTGAGAGAGCCTGCACTAATCTTAACTGTACCAAACTGATCCTGTCCCCGCTCCGTTCTCTTCCCCCAAAGCCATACTGGGTCCAGGCATTTGGTTTCTCAAGAGCATGGAAAGACTTTGTGTTGGACCCTCATCCCCCCCGACATTGCACAGCTTTCCAAGTCACACAAAGATGAACTGATCTGTGCTCAAAATTTGTTCTCCTTTCAAGACCTTATGTATGACTGTTTGAAAGAACAGAAAAGTTTGTCATGATCAAAAGAGGAAAGGGGCCAACACAGTATTTTTTCAATCAGAGAGGCTGTCAGAACCATTCAGAGGAGGAGAGGGAGCTGCATCCCACTCACCCCATTCATCTGACAACAGCGCAAGGGCAGAATAAAATCAGAAAGCTGATGGTCATAGGGTTTGTCTGCTCCCACAACACCTTCTCCTGCCATCAGTACCATTTTTTTTCTCCATTCAGTGAGACAAATCACCCATGCACCCCGTTCCCCGCTTCCCGGTAAGCTGAACCTGCGGAGATGCTGTAGACAAATGAGCTTTCCCAGGAGGCTGGTTCTGTTATGATCAGCCCACATATCCCAGACTTAGCTGTCTCTAGACATTGAGACAGAGCATATTTGGCTCTGTGATCATTATCTGTACTGCACTGTGGGCAGAGGTGTTTAAAGACCCCCCTGGCCCAAATCACATGAAGTGAGCCCTCTGAGCCTTCCTTACTCACTTTCTGGCTGCAGAAGTTCTGGAGTCAATCTCAGGCCACGATTTTCAGCTGTTCTTCATGATTATGAAGCATAAAATGTCCTTTTCTTTACTAAAAGCTGAGAGTCACACGAATCCATCTAAATCCAGAATCCAAAGCTTTAGAACAAACGCCCATTCTTGCAAACCACAATAAAATTATGTGAGCCAGCGATACTTGAAATAACACCCAATTTATCTTCCTATTTCCCCTGTATGATTATGTCTTTTATTTTGCTGGGGTAGAGAACCTTGAAAACAAATGAGTCAGTTTGATTTTTGTTTCATGGAGAAGTTCATTTCCTGACTCCATTGCTCGGTCCCGACGTTTAGATGACAGTCTGTGTTTTCTGAGAAATTGAAAGACTTTTGAAACTTTGGGCTTTGTGAGCTGGGAGGATGAGTTCCCACCACCCTCCAGCCACCCTCCAATTTCACAGTGGCATTCCACTGCCAAGACACAACCACAGAGCATGATTTACACCCTGGAAATGAAGGAGGACAGACCCTTTGACCCCCATCCTGAGGAACAGCCTTGCATCCTTGAGGTCACTTGACTTGCTTTTCAAGGTCACTTCGCCAGGCGATAGAGCAGCCCAGTGATTTTTGAACCTTTTTCTTCCCCAGATCTTTGGCTATTTTCTTCCATCCCTTAAGTTGGTCCTGCAGACAAGAGCCCATCATCCTTGCCAGGAGGTTAGTTGTATCTCAGAGGACATCCCCAGAACACTTGTACTCAGCATCACTCTCCATACCTGTGGGAGCAGCCCTGCATCACTCCAGCCCAGGAGGCTCTTGGAAATCTCAGCCTCCCCTGCAGCCTCTCCCGAACCAGCAGCACTTCATCTCACCCATGCAGCAGCCACCACACTCTCACATACACCCCTCTCCAGTCTCGTGAGTAAATATGGCCAATTTAGCAGTATAATGAATGTAGGTACATAAAAGTTCTGATTCAAACATTTTCATTAGATTTAGTCACTGGCTCCCATTACAAAATGATGGTGACACCAATTCCTCCTCAGCCTGAGTGACTAATTGTGACACAGAGGCAATTAGCTTGGTTAAATGATCCATGTCCCTTCAAAATAATGGTCTGTCAAACTACATTCGCCCAAAATAATCTGGCATCGACTTGACAATCAAAATATCTGTTTCTTCAAAATTATTAAAACCCCAGAGCTCCTTGTTTCTCCACGGTGCAGCTGCAAACTAAAAGGGCTGCTTCACTGCACATGGGGGAGGACGGGCCACCGCAAGGGAGGTGGGAGCAGACATTAAAAAGCGAGATGCTGCTAGGGGAAACAGTCATTGGGAACTACTTGCTACAGGCAGAATAAAGCTGGAACAGAGCTGCAGAGACTGCTCTGGCCTTTTGCAAACCTCCCTCCAAAATCTCCAGCACAGTAACAGCCAGAGAGACAGGCAGAGGTCTCTGGTCATCTGCATCAGGCTGTTACTGCAGGTTTTATCGGATGCCCCAAGCCACCAGCATGTTCTTTGCTGGTTGCACTCCAAGGGCAATGCTCCATCTCCAGCAGCTTCCCTCTAAAGATGCCCTGCAAACAGGTATATATGGTCCACGAAGTGATCCTGCAACCCCACAGCCCCCTGGGTCCTAGGAAGCGGATGGAACACAGTGCTCAAAGGGACTGCGTGACACTGTCCACCCGGGGGACAGGGACACTCAGGAGATGGGAGCTGACTTTCTCCAGGGCTCAGACAGCAAATTCCAGCGCACCCTGTACACTTCCTCATCCAATATCCTAACCAAGAGTTAATGAGGAGCAAACCTTGAGGTCGTTAACTCTGCAAGGGGTTTCTGCTCATTAAGCACAGTGAGTTAATTGGAAACACCCACACAGACCTCCCTAAAGGGCAAGCCCTGGGAATATGCTCTCCCTGTTCCTGCTGCCCCATCCTACCCCATGCAACCCTTGGAGGGTTTGCAGGCTGTCGCTGTGTACCCAGTAGAGTGAAGGGCACCCACCTCTGTGGGACCCCAGCAAAGTATCCCCTGGCAGCTTAGCTAATTTCTGTATCACCCCCAAACTGTTTTTTCAATTTCCATGCACTCTGCACAGCTCACTGCACTCAGCTCTGAAAAGGGAATTACAAAGCAATTACCTACGTTAATGGAAGCAGGTACTCCATCCTGCCTGCCTTGCTGCTGACTCTCCACCCTTGAGTTTCACATTCATTCTTCTACAGGCAGAGTCCACCAAGGTGGCTTTCCAGGGACTTTCCCAAGCGGGTTCTCACATGTCTGATGCTGGTGAGTTCTGTTCCTGGAGATGCCAATTTGGGTCTTTCTCCTCCCTCTTTCATTGAACTGAAGAGGAACTTAACATCTTTGAGACTGCCCCATGTGACAAAACAGCTTTGGCTGAAATGGGGCAGTCAGTTCAAAGTGCCTGGGGCTGGGGTGAGTGATGGGGAGCCAAGCTCCTCATCTCATTCCTGGGACAGGAAGCTGGAAAATGAGAGATTTCACATCCAGAGCAAATTACCACCTGGGAAACAAGAATTGACACTGCCTGCTCCCAAAACACTGGTCCATCCCACATGATTTCCTCCCCCATTCAACTGCTTAAACCACTGGACTGGAGGCAAGAGCCCAGGGGGAAACTGAACCTCATGTTTGCATGCTAGCTGAGCTCTTGTCAGCAGCAGAAGGGAAAGGAGGGATCCCTGAAGATTCTGTGATGTTGTGCATGTGACAGAATGAAGTCAGAGCTGATGATGCCATAGGTCTCTAACCCCTGTGCTCCACAGTGAACTCAGCTGCCCAGTCAGTTACAGGCGGAAATAGCAACTTACTACTGGGAGAGATTTTTCACCAAGCTGTCATTTCATCTGTGACTGGGCTGATTTGCAAAACCCAACTGTAAAACACCTCCAAAGAGATGTAGGAATAAAGACAATCCTCCACAAACTAAAAGTCACTGATCTTTTAAGAATAGTGGTTTATTCATATTAGTGGTTATCACATGTTATAATCTCTTTCCCCTCAGCCTCCCCCCCATGCTGCAAGGGGATTAATTACTTGTATCCATCATTTTCCAGTGGAGAGAACAGGCCTGTCACTTCTGCTCCGGCTACACCTCTCTGCTCCACAGGTACCAGTGGCTTTAGGTCTTAAGCTAAACGGATCAACATGCCTGCTGAAACTCAGGGCAGTTTCTTTCCAGTTATTCCTAACGTCAAGTCTTCCTTCTTCTGACAGAGAGGCCTGGGCAAGTCTCCTAGCCCTGGGTCTCCAGCTCTTGATACCCTGAGTCTCCCACCTGCTCCCAGACTCCAGCAAGGAGAAGAATTATCACTCGTGGCTGGAGGTGGGCAGGAAGGCGTTAAATCTGGAGCTTAACTAGCTCTTCCCCTCCTGCAGTGGGGACTTCATCCTTTATTTATGGGCCAGCCTCCTCTGGATAGGAGACATTTAAATTTTTCAGCAAGATCTACATCCCATCACACAGGGCAGTTTAAATTTTCACTCATTTTATCATGCACAGACATTGGCCCAGGCATCAGCAAGAGGAAAGTAATTACTGCAGGAAAAGGATGAAAAAAGAGTCAGTTCTGCAATGATTACCCCGTATGTAAAATAGAATTATGTATATTTTACAAGATGAAAATGATCAGCCTGTTGCACCATTCAGCCCTACCCACATGCAACAGAACAGAGACATAAAGAGAGCGTCATTAAGGTGTTGTCTCGGCCAAAGGACATTGCTGACGAAAACAACCACTAAATATGAGAAAGCCCCATGCAGCACTCAACTGTTTTTGAGCACAACGTGACCAATAATGTCTGATTGCTCATCAAAAGGCAGCTCAAGCACAGAAAGATATTTGGCACAAGAGTCTCCAGGCAAACAGAGTTGTAACATGCGATGTTTCCATGTAGGGTGCTGACATCTAACTCTTAAGGGCTCCAGTTCTCAAACACTTGTGAAAACCTGACTCTGACACAGTAGGAAAGTAATTAAGTCCATGGGAAGTCCCCAGGCTTGCTGTCTTTTCTCACCAATGACAACAAGAGTAGAAGCCACCACCACCTCAGCTGCCAAAAGAGATGCTGATAGGGGGGAGAGCTCATCTTACTGGACAGGGTTTGATAACCAGGCATGCTCAGAGATTGGTTTCATGTGTCAGACAAAGTTCAGGCTCCCAGCAGAAGCTCCTGGACGATTTGCACAGCTCAGTCTAACAATTTGCTCATGGACAGTATTAAGGAAGAGAGAAGCAATGTTGTCATTGCTGGTCATTGCCTTGCCATCACAGCATCACTCTGTGATCAACTTGCCAGATTTTATTTAAATAGTTAATTACTGCTGCAGGAGAACGGAAGATTCTGAGAAGCACAAGGGCAGGAAGACCATGTCCATTCAAAAGGGAGGGCAGGCAGCACAAGGGGTACAATTCCTCCTCATTGCTGGGGAAACTGAGGCATGGAGAGACAGTAACTTATTTCCACTCACACGGGGAGGCTGCTGCAAGTGTAGAAATACAAATCCCATCTCACAACCCCTGACCTTGGAAACTCAACTTCTATGCCTTCTTTACCAAGCCACCTACCCCCGTCTGCTGGAGCTGTGCATTTGCCTCCTTCCCACCCCGCCAGGCCACTGCCCCATGTAGAAGGGCTGCAAACAGCTATTAATTTTTATGGACTCAAGTTCCCTAACAGCACAGCAAAGAGATAACTCATCCCAGGGCAGTCCTGCACAGAAGTCCCTGCTTCCAGCCACCATGGCAGAGGGAAAGGGGATGCCCTTTGGAACCCTGCTGGGCACTTCTGGAAGGAGAGACAAAAAAGTTTGTTTGTATCTTCCATGCACTGGAAACTCTCTAATTGCACTAGACTGTTTCCTGTAGAGGGTGTAATTAAAAGTGAATGGCTCTAAGTCCTTTATCATCATGAATATTAAAGAAAGATAAACACGACATCAATATTCATTTAAGCAGAAACAGAAAATGAAAGGCAGGACTTGATCCTGGCTGGCACTTCAGCATTTTATAAATGAAATTACACAGCAAGGAGTGAAAAAAATGTCCAAACAAAACAACCACAAAACAATAATGACCTTCACACAAAGCAGCTGGGACAGGCTGGAATCAGCATCTACCCCACATCACATCCTTCTTCATCACTCTATTAGTGACTTCAGAGGAAGGTACAGGACATTCCCATGTTAACTGTTCCAGCACTAAGTGGCACAGGAGCTGGAAGTCATCTCAGCTTT
The DNA here is from genome assembly GCA_013400555.1 of Jacana jacana. NCBI lineage: Eukaryota > Metazoa > Chordata > Aves > Charadriiformes > Jacanidae > Jacana > Jacana jacana. The sequence continues at coordinate 462,309 of VZTM01038472.1, read as the reverse complement.
GCTCCCAGCTGTGTTTTGTAAAGTCACCCCATAAACGTACAGTTCAAAGTGGATGTTCTTACTGACTAGACAAATAGCCCATCATGCTCCAGTGCTGCTGTGGAGCAAGCCAATCCCATCCCCTCACAGTCCTGTAATACACTCAAGATTTTCTCACTTGGAAATGGATTTAAGTCACATTTTCTGTCCACCTTCTCCCTCTCTATCTCTGGTTTCACCTTTTGCTTCTCTTTTCCAGAGCTGCCCCTGCAGTGGTGAGACATGAGGTAGAGCTCACCGCTAGCAGCTGCTGCAAGTGGTAGGGCTGGATGTTCCTTCAGTCTTTCATTAAGGCTACTGGAGCCTCATCAGTTACCTGTGTGGTGGGGGGGGGTGGTAACTTTATTCTTCTTTATAACATGGTAGCACACACTATCTTCACCCACCCATACTGGCTGTAGGTACAGCTCAAACCCCTGCCCATTACACCCTCTACCCTTCGGTCATCACAGACGGGCTCTCTCCAAAATAGGAGCTGAGCAAAAGGGTTTCACGCCCCAGCTCAGCCCCCACAAGCACTATAGAGATACTTTTAAGGAGAAAATTAACATAGCTGGCTTCATAGAAAATCCTCCATGGCAAGACAAGCCTACATCCTTGTCCTGCAGGAGGTCACAGGTATCTCCACCCACCCCACCAGTTTTTCCTAAGGACTCGCACACCATACCCAGACTGCATCCCTCAGCTTTCTGAGGGGCGACTCATGCTCCTGCATGCCCTGATCCCAGTGGAAACAGCAGAGGAAAGGGAAAGAGCACAGAGATCATGGAAAAAGAAAGCCTTCCCAAGGCTCAGTATAACAACACAACCCCCAGCTGCTCTGTAGCTATTTATGCAATTTCCAGGCCCCCTCTAACTGGACCCCAGACAAATCCGGTGCATTTGAGTCAGACCAGAGAGCAGTGTTAACAACCAGTTTCCAGCTACCCTCAGCACCCTGCTCTGCCATGAGAGCACAGTCCTGAGCCATGTCTCGAGGCTGCAGAGCTTTTTCAGAGGGGTAAAACTTACATTTCTTCTCTTTGTAAGCAAGGGCACGGGTTTGTCTGGGTGGCACCACCTGATGGCATCTCAGAGAGGTGCTGGCTTCAGACTTCTCCCTTCACCATTGTGCCCAGCTTTGTTTCTGCACTGGTACCTTTACTCTGCCCGAGAAGTGGCCACATCCTGAAGAGGGTGAAATCACACGTCTGGAAATAGTTTTGTGATGTTAGAAATACTCAGTATCAATTTCTGTGCTCAAATACACCCCAAAGAGCTTGATTATGAATGAATAATGTAGAAATTACTCTTCAAAAATACAGCCCAAGGCATCATCCCTCTTTGCCCACTGCTGCCCTCAGAACTAACAGTCTTCTGCTTTTCCCAAACTTACAGCTCATCCTCAGCTGAGTTTTTGTGTCTTGGAAGGGTTGGTTGAGGCATGAGTAAGAACTGAAACATGACTTGAATAACATTGTAAATGTGGCTCTGCATAAAAGCACAAGCCACAGCAGATTTTGAAGATAACTAATGGCCCATTGCTGGTGGTCTGTTAAAATCCACCCGGCACTCCTGTCTCCAGCTATGTGATCTGTAGGATGTGTTCCCCCTCCAGCCTAAAGAACATGTCATGCACTGCCTGCCATTGGCAGGGTCTCTGCACACCTCCTAACAACAGTTGGTAGATGATGTTAATGAGAGCAAAGCTGGTGTTTGTTGATAATCCTCCACAATGAGACCCATGCAGTCCACATGAAGAATGACTGCTCCCAGGTGGTTTTGGAATAAAGCACAGATGCAGGCAAACAGCCTGCAGTCCTCTCCCCGCATCCCTCCTTCGCTGAGTCCTCTCCTGTGCATTGCCATGCGTTTTCACTCTTCATACTGCTGCTCCAAGGGATGGTCAGTGGAAGGGCTAAATGTCCAGACTTTGCCCGGATGGGGGTGCTCGGAGGGCTGGAACAGCTGGTCCTTCAGTTGGTCACATTAAAGGCAGAAGCTCTGAGAAGCGTTTATCAGTTAGTAGAGCAATGACTTCAACATTTGGATTTCCATTATGACTAATGGCTGGGCTTTTCCAAGTTCAGAGCATCCTGCACGCTTGACACTCATCCTTACAGTGAGAAAGTGACACTGAGGGAAACTGATGTAAGGGACATCAGACCCTCACCATGTATGCCACACTGTGTGAGACACAGCTTCTCAGACAAGGCACACACCCATCTCTTCTTGTGGGGGCCTGGGGGCGTCTCACCAACAGTAACAGGCTGTGCACTAGCATCAATGACAGAAGGAGTTGTCTGAGAGACTTTCTGCTCCCCATACCCCCCAAATATTGCCTTCCAGACTTAGCAGCTCTAAGCTGTCATGACTCACCCCATGGGTGGCCATATGTCAGAAGCAAGAGGGACGATTCCCAGAGTGACTGAAAGTCTCTGTGAACATGTGGGTTTCCATGCTGGCAGCAGCAGGAGTTTCCACTACTGGCGGGAGCAAATGAGTCACTTGGCACTGGTGCCTGTATAAGAAGAGCTGCCACGTTGCTGAACCAGCTCAGCATGGGGGCTTGCCATCGCTTTTGGTGTCTCCAAGTCCAGAAGCACTGGATGTCACAGAGACATTTCTCCATTTCTTACTTGAGTCTTGAGGTAACTAACATCATGACAGTAACACCATCAGCCATGAAAATGTTTCCTACCAAGGGGACAGACAAGGGTCTGAAGCATAAATATGCACCGTCCCCAGACCCAGTGACATACAGCAAATTGCTTTCCTGTCCCAGCTCCACCAAGGACTCAATGGCACCACTGAGAGCTACCACTCACAGTGAATTGCTCCCTGGTCACCATTCCTATCTGGTGTGACCATATGCCAGACCCCAGCAGGCAGGTAGACCCAACACATCTCCTGCAGGGCAGGATCATTCATTACTGCAGCTAGCAGAAACCTGCAGACTTTTTTCCATGGCCATCACAGCTTTACCACCACACCTAGAAATGATTGCTGCAACTCAGTAGAGAGGTCTTCCCATTGGGGGAGCTTTGAAGGGTCTACTGGCCCTGAGGGAAAATGGGCACCCATCCCTTCTGGTGGCAGGAGGCTTTGGGTTCCCCAGACTGTTGCTTTTCAGGCTTCTCAGGAGGTGAAAGAGGCTGCATTTAGGGCAGAGAGTAACACACACAACAGAGGCTGCAGACCCAAAAGGTGAGAGTTATGAGCTACAGGAATCACTGTGAACCCTGGGCTTGTGAGCAGGGGCTGGTGCCATCAGGGCCAGCAGTGACTCACACCATCGTTTAACACCCACCCGCTTCAGCCAGGCCAAGCTTTTGGAAATGAAAAAAGAGCAGGAAACAATGCTCTGAGACTTTTCTGGGTCTTTCTATTTTTTACTTTTTTTTTGCCCAGGGAAGCAAGGTTCTGCAAACAAACTGTTGATTGAGCTCAGCCGGCTCATGTTATCTGTTCTTGGGAGCACGGCACAGCGTGCAGTCCCCTCCAACGCCGCGGGTTCGCTATGATCCCCTGCCACCCGCGTAATCACTTCAGACACGCCACGCTCTGCCCCCGCTGTAATTTCACGGCCGCTCGCTCAGGGGGAAATCACAGCGATTTGGGCTTCTCTGAAAGCATTACAGCTGCCCGCTGCCTTTTAAAAAGACAGTGGTTTGCACAGAGAGGAATTGGCCACGGTGGGACCTTCACAGGGACCAGACCGCCCTTCTTTTCACCAAGAAAAACACTTGGACAAGCAACGGATGTTGGGTCTGGGCACTTAGAGAAGGGAAACAGACCCTTCCCATGCCAAGAGCTGCCCTTGGCTGAGGAGGGCGTGGGGCATTAGGCTACAGAGCAGGACCATAAGCTACAAAGCTTGTCACTACCCCAGCTTTCCTCTGGACCACTCAAAAATTTTTTCAGAGGCCTTTTTCTCTCCAAGGTGTGCAAGGGATGCCCTGCTTCCTGCCTCTGTGGGAACGAAATGCCTAAACCCTTCATAGGCCTGTTCTTCAACATAGCACAGCCAAACCTGTATTCCATCATTGTGGATGATGCTTTGGCACCTCAGATCTCATGCTCTCAAAAGCATTTAGGGGCTTGCCTCTCAGTGAAAAACAAAGGGGAGAAATGTCAAAATACCCATCAAAGTCAGGGCCAGCACACATGGTTAAATACCAGCACAAAGTCACAGCTCTGGGAGCTGTCAGGAACCAGTGACATAATGGCTGGGATCCAGCAGTAGGAGAAGATGTATTTGTGTAGCCCAGTATGTGACACACCATCCTGATTTATCTGGTTTTGTTTCAGAGTTATATGATTCTTGATGATTTTTTCTTTTATTTTCCTCTCTCCACCCTTTCAGTCTTCCCAGTCTCAGCAGAGGAGGGAATGCCAGGCTGCCGATACAATCCTGACCATCTCATATCAGTCATGAACATGCTCTGATAGTCAGGGTGCATACCATGACCCCTGTCTCACGGTGTGCATGTAGGGGCAGAGGATAGGACTGAACAGGGGATAAAAAAAAGCTCAATATTTCCATTCACAGTGCTGTGGATCTGATTTTCTCTTGCAGTCAAATGAAGCATCGATTTATTGCAAATAGCCACTGGGCTGTGCTAATAGTGCACTAGATATTCCTTTAGGTACCTTTTAGTCGATGCTCTGTGCTACCTCAGAAAGCTACCTCTGCAGTGGGCTGTGATATGACTCTTACTCCAGGGCAAATGCCAGATGTGGACCAACACGTCCAGGGACAGGGAAGAAAAGCTGGATGCAAGTCATCTGTCCCAAAAAGCCATCCCACCACTAAAATTCCTCCTTTTCCAGCCCACAGGGCAGAAATGCCCATGGGAATTGCCTTCAAGGAACAGTTTTGAAACTGCCCGGGGACCCCCGTGTCGCACCGCTCTCGGGCTGCTGTCCCCATCAACCTCCCCAAGCAGAGATTCAAGTGCCATCTAGTGGCACGCGGGGCCCCGTGGGACACAGGGACGTCCCCACCTCCCGGGCAGCAGTACTTCTTGCTCACCGCCTCTGTGCACGCTGCCTCCAAGCTGCTCTCCCCTCTTCTCCACAGAGCCTCCCTTGGCTGTTTACCCTACAGCCCCTTTTCCCCAGCTCCGTGTGGCCTCTTTTCCCCACAACTATGTTCCTTCTTTTCCCCACTACCATATATCCCCCTTTTCCCATGCCCATACATCCTCCTTCTCCTCCACTCCAGGCCTGGGCTGTGGCCACCTCCGCCTGGGACTGTCACACCACAGCAGAGTCGTTAATGGATCTGTCTCCTCCCAGGCTCGCAAACCAGGGAGATAGCTTTGCAATGGGACTATCTGCCCTGTTCAGACTCCTGGGTGTCTCTGTTGTCACCTCCATGCCTTGTCCACCAGTGACATTTGCAAGGTGGGTTTCGCTGTCTCCCAGGCACTGGGGCTGCAGAGAAAACACACAGCAGAGCCCTGTGGGCCCTGCCAGCAGTTTCCCAAGAATGGCTTTAGTGTGACCTCACTAATCAGGGCTCCAGGAACCCATCTAAGCCAGAGGAGAACGCTCACATCTCCCATAGGATGGGGTCTCCTCCAACATCCCAGGGGAAGGAGAGGTGGAGAGGTCCTGGCAGATCCTGTCGAGGAGCAGGATCTGCTAGAACTTTTGTCCCTGTCACGTACATCATGCCAAGGAGCAGTGCATGTGTCGCACTGTGCCCAATAGAGGGCATGAGCGACTGTGCTACAGGTTGTCCTGGCCTGACCCAGGGGGCAGCAGGGCCACAAGCTCTTGCAGGACACTGGTATTCAGTGTAGGATCATTTACACCAGCTGTGGATTCATCGCACAGTCTTATTCCTGCAGGTCCACATTTATCCCTTGCAGCTGTTTTATTCCTGTCTAACTCCACTGAATGAAGGGGTATTATTTCCAGGAAGTGAATTTGACCCCAGCATTAAAGAAATGTTTTGGATAACACTCCCTCCCTCCTTGGTGAATATCATGGACATGCAGAAGTAACTCCAGGGATGACCTCTTCAAGTATGGAAGACATTGGTGAGAAAGCAGGTCCTTCACAGTCTTACTTCACTGTCCCATCAGTGCTTGGGCAAGAAAATGCTCCTCATTAAAGACTCAGCATGCCCACTCCTGTTACTCTGTGGTGAGGCCTCAGATAACATGTTTGAAAGTCCCCTAGTAAGGTGGGGAAAAGACTTAATACCCCTGGCATCACTGAGGTAGCTATGTGTTAGCTGGATGTTTTAGGTTAAGAGCAGGTAACAACATACACAAGACAAGGTGACCCCTGCCTGGCACCGTGCCTGGCCAGCCCTTGGTCCTCCTCTCAGTGACCCTTCCTTTCGCCTGTATTCTTGGTGGACACCTCACACAGCAGTTTGAGTAGCCAGGCCCAGCCATGGTGGACCCTCTTAGACAGGTAGGAATAACTCTGGAGAAAGCACTGCAGCCTTCTGCCCTACTGACCTACAGAAGGGCAGCCCCAGACCCACAACAGCAGTGGGTGCAGAGCCCATTAGGGCTGACCTGCTGCAATCAAGGAGGCAGTGCAATTACCCAGACCAGCTAATTAGGTCTCCAATAAGACTATCTTAGAGACCTGAGCCACTTAGGACTGGGATACCACAGGTGTTGGGGCAAGGGTTTGGAGCAGGAGGAAATGGGGATACATGAGGCTGCAAATAGCTTTAGACACTAGGGGACACCAGAAGCGAGGTTGTGACCATGCAATCACTGCCTCTCAGCTTTCTTTAGGAGCCCACGCTCTCTCAGGTCAGATTTTGCCAGAAAATCCCTGATCCCTAAACTGATCAACATGAGGCTGCAGGGAGTTATGATTCTGTGCACCAAGGGGTTTGGGAAGCTGGTGGATGGGGACAAGGAAACCCCCCCCAAGATATGTCAGTCTGGCAGGGAAATCAGCTCAGAGGGCTGCTGATGAGATGTCGTAGGGCATTGTCTCCCACCCATCAGAGCCAGGGTCAGTGTGAATGCTTTATGCACATCCTACACCCAGATATATGCTCCAGAAACATGCAGAGTTTCTGTTGCCTCTTTCACTTGTCCCTCACCAGCCTTGCAGTGCAAACACAGACATTGACCCTCTGGCTTGAAGAAGTCATGAGCAGGCAAAGAAAACGGCACTTCACAATTTAAAAGAAAAGTTTAAGAAAAAAAAAAATGTGTCCCAAAAAGCTATAGAAGCTGTTGTGATGGAAAAATGAGTGTATGAAAGACCCACCCTGCAGAACAGGCAGGGAAAAAATAGATCACAATGTATTCAGAGCTCAGACGAGACCACACTTGCCTCAAAAATAAAGCCTCACATTAGACACATTGCTTACATACTAATTAGTTTGATCAGCTTGCCTGGGTGTGTTAACATGAGTGAGAGCTTGTGTCTGTACAGTGATGAGCTGTTAAAACTTCCCAAATAGAGTTACAAATAATGGCAAACTGAGATCTTCCTTTTGCTCACAGCCTTTCTGCTATTTTTGTGGTGCTTTTCCACTCATATTTTTTTATGTGACTTGACTGAATCTCTGAGGTACCATTTCTTCCCCAGTACAGAATCAGAGACCCACAGGAGCAAGAGAAGCGCCTTCTGCAAGGGAAGACAGGGAGCCATCACACTACACACAGCCCAGAGCACAAAGGCAGGAAATTAAAAAAGAGTAGAGCCCTCTTTTCTTCACTTTATTCCCTTGGCTCCCAGCTTTTCTGGGATGGGTGGAGGGACAGCAGCCTATGCAGAGACTGGAGTTAACATCGCCCCTTTAACGGCGATGCCGCAGCCTGACATCAGCGAGCTGGGGAGTCCAGGGAGGGCTGGGAGCTGCTGCTCCAGGAGTGTTGCCAACACATCCCTGTTTCCTTGCTTCTTCCCGCTCTTCTTTGTGTGTGCCTTTTAACATGCCGTGTATGTATCCGTGCCTGCCAGGGGATGTCTGCGGGGTTTACATTAACCAGCTCAAGATGAAGTTGGTAAACAGCCATTAACGTTTTGTTCTTCATATCTCCAAGGGTGTCATTTCTGGATGAGGGAGTCACTCGCATCCTTTGACTTCCTATGGGCTATTCCCTTGTTTGCAGCTCAAATAGATCTTCCCACTTAGCTATGCAGACAAGAGGGGTTTGGGTTGGTTTGTGCCTGGCACGGGGAGGGGAAATTAATCTTGTGTGGCTTAGTGGGGAGCGTGCATGGTTTTACCTGTTTCCTCGACAGGAGGGAGTCGGGCTCAAAAGTTCTCTCTCCTGAGCAGAGTCCACATCTGAAGTTGCTGTTTTGCCCTGGGACAAAGCACTGAACCCATCAGTTCCTCAGTTCTGCAGGAGTTTGCAGACTAATTCTTGTTTTTATTCAGATTGTCACAACCTCAAAAGTTTCTTGGAAACCAGATTCCCATCCCAAACGCTGTGCAGGACTGAGCGGAGAAGCCAAAACCAAGTCCAGAGTACCAGTCCCAGCTGCAGCACCACCACTAAAGCTACTTATCCCCGCACAGGTTTTGAGTTTTTCACACGTTCTTGCCTACTGTTTCTGCTGGAGCCTCCAACCCTATTGAGAGGCAAATTTTAGCCATCTGGCAAAGCAGCCTGTAAGGGGGGGAAAGGGTGGCGGGGGGGAAGAAAAGAAAAAAAAAAAAGAGAGAAAACACAATGTGCATGGGCACACACACAGACACACACACAAAACTCTGGAGATTAGGGAAGACAAAAACTTCGCTGAATGCCGCGGCTTTTGCTGGAGCGCAGGGGCGGCTCAGCGGCGGGAGAGGAGGGAGCGGCGGGCGGGCGGGCGGCGGGGAGGACGGTTCCAATGCGGGCAGGTCTGCCTGCCTGCCTGTGGGGATGTGGGGAACGGTTGCAGGCAGGGGAAGGCGTGACCTGCATGGAAAATGCCAGACAACTCCAGACGCACACACACATAGCCGAGCACACGCTCACAAATCTCTGGACAGAGATAAGGCGGGCGGCGGAGCGTTTGGAAGGAGGCGAAGCCATCCCTCGCAAACCAGCCCGCAATCCTCCGCACCGAACCCACCCGCAAACCCTCCCGGCAGCAGAATGAGGTGAGTACCTTCGCGACGGACTGACCTCGGGTTCCCACAATGCTGGGGTCTCGGGGCACAGCCCAGGCGGGGGGGGGCCATCCCGCTGGGGAAGGATTCCCTTTGATGACCGTGGCTTCACTTTCCTCATCTGCGAGCAGCCCAGGCGTTGCTCATGCCTCAGCTTCGTGCTGCAGCCCGGCTTGCGTGTCTGCGCCTTGGCAGAGCCCGAAGGGAGCCTCAGGGTGATGGGCACGCAGCCCGGGCACACCGCTCTGCCATGGTCCACAGGCGAAAGGTGTGAGCGAGGCTGGACGTGCTGCACTGGCTCCAGGTTTCTGTGCACACCACAGTTGTTTATCACTTTTACATGAGGTTAAGACTTTCCTGGCACGGGGAAGAAGTTTGATGTTGTTTTGCCTCCCCTGTATGAAGGGAGCGCTGAGAGTCACGCTAACAAACGGCCCATTCCAGTCGAAGAGGTGATGCCCATTTACACCAGCTGAGTGTCCAGCCCCGTGCATGTACTCTGACCAGAGGAGAAACAGATTTTCCCTTCACACATTTTTGTGGTTTCAGACAAGCTGTCAGAAAAAGCCATGTTCAACCTCACTCCGAAAGAAAAATAGAGGCAAATTTCTCAGCACCCATTAACCTTGCTTTGTAATGAAGAACTGGGAAAAGTGATGGCACTACACAAATGAGTCCCAGAAATCTACTGCCCTGGTTTTGAAAGAACACAGACAGGTTAAAAAAAAAAAAATAATCCACTTATATAGCTTCAATTTCCTCACCAGCATACCTAAATCAAGCCCTGATTTTGAAACCAGGTGTACGTGTGAGTAGTTCCAGCGTCTGTATTACACACCTACAAGCCTTTGCCAAGCCTTAGTACCTATTTTAGAAAGCGGAAATTTTCATTTCTTATGGCCCCAATTTCCTGCATGCTCCTTTTCCTTTGTGCGTTCCACCGGGTGCAAAGAGCCTGAGGTCTGCCCCTCTTTCTGCAATGGCACAAGCTTTTGTGTTTACACCTCCATAATTTAGTAGCTTAGTGGGTAGTGTTGGTGATAGGAGGACAGTGGGACTAGATGATCTTGTAAGTCCTTTCCAACCTTGTGTTTCTATGATTCTAGGATTCATAGGCAGTGTTCTCCCTTGCACGGAGAAATACTCCGTTTATGCTCACTTTCATGCTCAAATGGAGCTTGAGGCCAGTGCAAGGCCAAGTAGACTGCCAGTGATTTACCTGTCCTCCCTGCCCTCTGGGGACAAAAAAGTTAGTAACAAGTTAGGCCAAACTCATCAGGCTGAGGTTTTTTTAAAAGCTGAGTTCGATGGCAAAGTTATCTCTAAGGATCTCAATCTTTGCATGCTTCTCTATCATCTGGGGTGAGTGGCACCCCAAGAATTAAAGAGGAAAAGAGGAAAAGGAAGAACATTAAAAGCAAATGAGAGAGGAGAGGAGAGGAGAGGAGAGGAGAG
>VZTM01038472.1:394318-451669 GCA_013400555.1 Jacana jacana | reverse complement strand
GAAGAACCTTGTCTTCTAGTGGAGATTAACATGCTGAGTTACAATGCTGGGGCCCTAGACCATCCTTGCAAAGACACGTGCTGCTTATTGAGAGTCAACAATCCCAATGTGGCAGGATTAGACTAAGCAGTAATAATAATAATGATACTTAGCAGCTATTGCCATGATGCTTTCATTAAACTGATTTAGAAAGCAGTATTTTATTAAGCATCCTTGTGTTTATTCTTCCATTAAATGAAGATTTGCCCATCAGAGCCCCATTAGTTAAAGGACGTGTTGCCAGAAGCTGCTGCTCCCAGAAGCATGAGAAACACTGGGTTCCTGATGCTGCTTGGAGATGTGGAGGTACTTTTGCATCGTGCATGGTGCCTGTGTCCTTACACCTGTGACCTTACACAACCCACCAGGGGAAAGACACTGAGACCTCAACAGGTTTTAGCATTGCCAGAGTTTAATTTCATCTCCTCACATGTGTTTTCCAGGTGTCCCCTAACCTGGTCCTTTTGTGCCTTGCTGCTCTGCGCGGTAGATGCCATTGAGCTGACGGACATGTTTGGGGAGATCCAGTCTCCCAACTTCCCTGATTCCTATCCCAGTGACTCAGAAGTGACATGGAACATCTCTGTGCCCGATGGATTTAAAATCAAGCTGTACTTCATGCATTTTGACTTGGAGTCATCCTACCTCTGTGAATACGACTATGTGAAGGTGAGCTGTCATATCATGGGGCAGACAGTGGGATATACAGCCGAGCTGTCTGGTCAGCTGAGAGAGGGTAGTGCTGGAAAGCTGGGAACAAGGTCGTTTTCCCCATTTATTTGGCACAGGAGTTGTCAGTCCACTGGTCAATGGGGAGAGCATAGGTAAACTGACAACATCCATTGGACTGACAGTGTGTAGGACACCAAATTCAGAGCTTACCCATGGAGGACCAGATTTCTGCAAGTATTTGGCCACCTAATTCTCATTGGACTCAATGGGATTTACACACCTATGGGTTGATGGAGCCCCTGTGGCTAAGCCCACCACCTGTGCCACACTGATGTGCAAGGATGACCTCTGAGCTGGGCACCCTTTGTCAGGCCGCGGCTGTGGGTGCACCTTGCAGGCAGCCTGGATCCCTGGTTGCAGCTTGCAGGCTCTTGGGGCACCCTGTCCAGCCCCAACGGAAGCAAAAGGGAAAGGTTAGACCTGAGCTACAAGTTGGGGTCTGCAAGCAGAGCCTCCCATAAGCTGCCGGGCACAGAACCAAAAGCTCCCTTGGGTTCAATGCAAACCCATTTCACAGCTGAGATACAAATTCTGAGGCTGCTGCTGGCAAATATCTGCATCCCAACCAAGCTATGGAGGCTCCCAGGGAACTGCAATGGTCAAAACCACAAAAGATTTCAATCTGCTTCTTTGCTGGGCAGTAACCCATCAGAAAAGGTTGTGGGCCATACACTGCAGTGCCACAGAGCATCCTTGCCTCTTGCACCACAGGTCTCTCCAAGCAGGGCTCTCCTTCACATCCATGACAATCTGCTTTCTCTGCATCTTTGACCTTGCTCAAATTTAGTGCTTTCTAGCAGATCAGCAGTAGCAAGCAGGTGCTCTCTAGGTTTGCTCAGCTGAACCTGCCTTACCCCATCGCCTGTCATGAGCCTCACCCTACTCCTTTGCACAGAAGCAGGTGGAAGTTGCACCCAGGTCTGGAACCACAGAACTCAACTTTGGCTGAGCTCTTTTAGCTGCCAGCTAATTGAAATTAGTATTTTATTTTTGCTCTAAGAAAACAAGGCAAACGTTTGTGTTTTGTTTTTTTTTCCTCTAGGATCTGTTGTTTGCTGCTTTAATTTCCACTTCATGTTGGCACCCATTCTGCTACTAACAGCTCTCATTGAGGTTTGATTAGTTCTTTCTGCTTCTCCTGGATCTTCTCCAAGCACGAGGACCAGGGACATATATAGAGATATATTGCTTTAAAAACCCAATAAGCTCAAGGAGTGGATTTCTTGGAAACTTTCCCCATTCCAAGCTTTACCCCTCCTCCCACCCTTCACCCCCTGCTCATTTTTCCTTTTTCATAAGGCTCCCTGTTATTTGGCCATGGTGCCAACTTGGCACCATAGCTCTCCCTGCTGCTGGATTTCCATAAGAAGGCGGCAGTTTTCACAGGGATTTAGATCTCAGCTGTATAAATTTGGTCGGGGCTGTAACTCAGCTTGCAGAGCCTCCACCACAGAGTTACATTTGAAAAGTGCTGAAAATGAATGGATTATAAGAGATCCGTAGGCTACTCAGCTGGGAAGGGGTGCAACCTTGATGCTGCTAAACCACCAGCTTAGAAAACATTCAGGAGAGCATCAAATGACCCCATGGCTATTTTCCTCCTTGGGTCTGTGTGTCCAGCCTCTGTCTGCATCAGTGCAAGAGGTAAAAACACTGTCAGCCTGCTCTTTGGCAGTGGCCAAAGGTGCATGGCTATAGAACATCTTCATAGACCAAACACATAGAGGTTTTTCCTCTACCAGTCTCAGTGAAGATGTTCAGAAAGCCACAGGTGGTATCTCTGCATTTGATGACACTCAGTGGATTCTCCCTCCATGAACTTTGCTTTCTGAATTCATGGGTGACTTCAATCTCTGCAGCATCCCGTGGCAGAGAGTTGCACAGGCTAAATATATGATTATACACCTTTGTGTGTGCGTGAAGCAACACCTTGTTGCTTCTGAGTGTGGATCTGACGGGACTCTCCAGCAGGGTCTTCATTATCTTGACTGGCATAAGAAGGAGGTAAAAGTGGGAGCTGAAAAGTCCCTGTGCAAGCTGGGGACCCAGCTCAGGAGAGGCAGAAAGCCACCTGGCCTTTGCTGTCCTCACCTCCATGTTGCCCATGCACCCGAGACCTCGAGCAGTATAGAAAGTCATCCTGAGTGTCACTCTCGGGGTGAGTCAAGCTGTAAAGCCATGCAGATCTCTGCCTTCGGGGTGGTCTTCAGAAGGGAACAGTTTCCAGAGCTCTGAAACAATGGCTAATTAAAACAATAGCCATTTATTTATATATATACACATATATGCATGCATGCATGTGTATATATATAAAAAGAACAAAGCTCCTAAAGAAATGCTCACAGGCCAGAAAGCTTATTTGTGCAAATGGGGATGGGACAGAGAGAAGGGCAATGGTACTTGAGTAAGGAAGTGAGCCAGGAGGAACAGCCACCCTCAAAATACCCGCCAGAAGAAACCCCACGTTGGTAAGAAATACATGATGCCTTGGGAAGCCGAGCTCCAGGCCCCAGTGTGTCAGAGACAGCTTCTCCCCAGGTTTCAGATGGCCACCCTCACCCAGGTCTAGGGGAATGGAGAAGGAGCAGCTAGGCTTTCCATGCTAGGCTTTCAATTCCTGTCCTCCACCATGCTCCTCAGCAGACTCTGCCCAGCTCATCACTGTCCCCAGGGAGCTGATTTGGGGGTTCCTCATTTGCAGAGAGACTCACTGTGATTTGCCCAGCTCCTTTCTGGGGTCACCCAGCACTGAGCAATTCTGCACACAAGTCTCCAGAACTGGCTCGAGGTATGTTGAAAGCCACCACTGTGACTGGGAAATCAGGTTAAATGACGTGACTAGTGTCATTGAGGAGCGCTGTGGCAGAGGCAGGGAGACGAGACATGAAATCCTGACTTCCGAGGGACCTTCACAAGTAACTCCCCAAGTTTATTAGAGAGATCTGAGTCTGGGGTTCTGTGCATTAAGTTTTACACATCACTCAGTCAAGCTCTGGAATGAAATCGGCCCCTGAGGGCTTGGCAGCCAGCTTGGGACCAGTTACTTCCCCCCAGTCAGCCCATGGCAAGTCCTTGCTGGCTCCTGGTCCTTGTGGGGTTACATCTCTTCACCCCAGTCCCTATCACTGGGTCCTGATTCAGGATGGCACACGCTTCAGACCTGGCGGGTTTCAGCACATGCTACAGGGCTTTCCCTTCACTCCTTCAAGCCCAGGGGCTGTGTGTGATAAATCGCCTTCAGTGGGTCCTGTCTCCCCTGATAGAATCCAAGTCTCCCTTGGATGCATCTCTTCATGTTGTGTTCAGACTCCTGCCCACTTGTGGCACTTGGGACATTTTTCTGCAGCTACTGTTCCCACCTGTGTTTCCAGGATGGATCTGTGCCACCAGGTGCTCACACAGACAGGACTCCTTCTAACCCCTTGTGTGGGTGCCCAGGATCTGAGCAAGCATCCCCAGCAAAACCAGTGGCTGCAAATAAATTTGCTCAAAGGTGTCCAGAGCCCCAGTGGAGTGCAGGAGGCAGCTTTTGTTGGACCCAGTGAGGGGAAAACAGGAGCATGGGCCAAGCTATGGGGGTAGGGCTGCAGGAAGAGCATCAGCCCCAGGAAGCAGCACTTGGGGAGGGGGATTATGAAAGATCTGTGGTATGATGGAGTAATGTCCCCCTGAGGTTTGGTGTGGCATTTAGGGCTTGTAGCAGATTGGTGTCCTGGGCTCACAGTGCACCGTGCCCTGCTGCAGGCAGTTCACATGGGTCAGGGCTGCCTGCTGCGTTGTGCAGAGCACTCCAGGGCACTGTCCCCAGGGACAGTGTGTCCCCTCAGTGCTCAACACAGCACTGTCAGGGGCCATGCAGGGCCAGGGAAGGAGCTCAGGGCAGTGCATTGCAGCCTGGGGATGCAAGAAGGGTGCACGGGACCCATTTATACCTCTCCTCAAAGGAGGGGGAAAAAGACTTGGTGTGGACTGAGGGGTCAGGAGAAGAGCATCCTCTTTTGGTGCTGTCAGCCTGCCTCAGACAGGGTGTAATGCACTCCTCAGGAGTGTGAGGTCCCAAGAGGGCACTTCAAATCCCAGGGGGGCGTCTGGGAGAAGAGAAGGGCCAAGGGCTTTGCTGCTAACCTTTCCCATCCCATTTTCTCTGCACAAAAGAGTCTGGTGGCACCAGCCACCTCCTGCACCGCTGGGGACCAGGGTCAATCTCTGTGCAGGGGATCAGGCATGGGAGGGAGCCACCAGCTTCATCAGCACCCCAGCATCTTGCCTGGACTCTCCTCTCACCCTCCAACCCCCCCGAGGAAACAAGCCTGGCCCAGAAATCAGACATGAGGGCACAGCAATCCACAGGAGGGTTCAGTCTGCAAACGCTGAGCCAGGGGAAACCTCCCCTTTCCCCCACACCACAGCTCCCATAGATGTTCCTGTGAAAATTCAGGTGCACATTTGCACAGGGTAGGACCTTTAACATATATCAGGGAGAGAATGCATTCATGTTGGGAGAGGATCTCCAGGACACTTAGATGGAGGCTTCTGCTGTCCCATCCCTGCCTCGTTTCCAACAGGCAGCAGAAGCAGCAGCAGTCATTTCAGGGAAAAAAAAAACAACCAACCCTTCATTTGGGTGTTGGCTTCTTGTGTGCACTCTAACTGCAAGGCAGCTCGGCAGGGGCTGTTTCATGCTCTTCCCTGTCTCTGAGCGTCTCCTCCCCATGTCATGTTCCCAGTGTCTTCAGCCCAGCGCTGCGATTCTTCTGCCTAATGAGCCATTTATATATATTACAAGTGGTATGTTTGGCCTTCATCAGTCCAATTAGTGCATTCCTGGAGGGCTGGAGAGGGGGGGGGTGGCGGCTGCGTTTCCGTATTGCCGGCTGCCTGCTCCTCTCCGGCGGCAGACACTGAACCGCCGGGCCAAATTCCCCTTGGCCTTCGTGGTGTTTCATTAACCCACCCACTGCAGGAGGCATCTCTAGAGCATCACTGCTTCGGCATCCACAGCAGTCCATGCCCTGGGGCATCATTTGCTGCCAAGCCAGGGCACCGCAGTTCCTGCCTCTTGCCCCCAAGTGGGGAAATCAATATGGGACAGAGTGGGACACCACTTGGCTCACCACTTCTCTTAGCCACAGCCCAAGCCAAAATGCAGGGGGGCAGAGAGGCAGCTGGGGAGGAACCCCCATCTGCCTCCATCCAGAGGGACAGAAATCTTAACAAGGGAATGAGGAGGCAAGGAGAAACAGGGAAGATGGCAGGAGGCAGTGGCAAGGGTAAATTTAAGGCACGAGAGTGTCGCTATATTTTATTTTTCAAAGAAGGATTCTTTCAGCGTATTTTTATAGGGAATTTCTCTGCGGCAATTGATATTTCCCTCAGGGACACATCTTCTCTAGTGAAAACGTCGA
Organism: Jacana jacana; assembly: GCA_013400555.1. Lineage (NCBI taxonomy): Eukaryota > Metazoa > Chordata > Aves > Charadriiformes > Jacanidae > Jacana > Jacana jacana. The sequence goes on along the minus strand of VZTM01038472.1, from coordinate 445,493 downwards.
CATCATGACCCGAGAGGGAGAAACTCCAAACAAACAACCAGGATTTAATTACCAGCCTGCTCGCTGGATGTAAATGATCTATGAAAAAGTATACAGTCCTCAGCAGAAGCAGCAAATATTAACCAGGGATGATGACCTCTCTGTTTAGTTTACTGCTGGAGGGCTGTCTCTGCTCCGTGTGGCTCAGGGCATGGGACCCGTCACAGATAAGGGGCCATGGATACCTTCAGTGAGGAGAGCGAGGGTCTCTTGGGCCTCATCCTCCCATTCCGGGGCTGTATCCAGGGATGTTGGGGGTGGTGTTGGGGCTGGCCCCATGGTGGGAGCATCCTCAGGACAAGACATGGGGCGCCAGGGAGGTTTTCTCGTGCGTTGGTGATGCTGTGCTACAGGTCTCACACCGGCTGGGGATAGAAGGGAGGGATGGGAGCTTGCATGATGCTTCATGTGTCCCTGCAGAGGTGACAGCCACCAGCCCTGCACGAAAGAGCTGGCTGGAAATTGCTCCTTCCCACAGCTTTCCTTCAGAAAAAGCAGTTTCTGCAGAAAAAAAGATGCATGTCAGATGCTTGTGCAGCCAAGACTGCGTGTTGGGGCCGAAATGCCGTTTTCCTTCCCTGTTGGTGATGATGCTCTGAAACACTGTTTCATTTCAAAACAATCTTTCTTTCGCATTTAAAAGAGATTCTGAAGCACCGCAGTATATTTCAAAGGGATTGAAACCAGATGGATCCCAAATTACTTGTTTTCCTTTTTTATTTTTTCCAGAACACTGTTTCACAAAAAGAAAAAAAATTCAATTGGGTTTTTGTCCCAATGTGGGGCGCGTGTTTTTTCTCCAAATTCTCAAAATTTATCATCGGAAACTCTCTCTCTTTTCTGGCCAGCTCCAGCTTGTATGAGAGCATGGAAAATACCTGGAGGCAATGTCAAGGCATGCTGAGTTGCCATTTCCACATTGGCTTTCCCTGGTGTGAGCGAGTTTCCGCCTGCTTGTTCAGCCCCAGGAAATTTCCTTCAGCCCCAGCTCTCCCCAGCCAGCACATACCCAGGATCTCCAGGAGACAGGGATGCAGCTAGAGGAGGGTCTCGCCTCACTGAGGCCACACAAGCCGGAGAAGGCGTTGTGACACTTCTGGGACCGTGTGGGTCCCCAAGCAGGCGGCTGTTTTCCCCAGGCATGGGTTTAGGGGGCTGCATGCTTCATCATGGCCTCAATAGCATTGGCTTGGCATGAGCATGAGCAGTGGGAGCTGGCATGGAATTGTTCATCACATTCCTCAGCTGAGGGGTTATTCATATTCAAATCTCCTGAGGGAAAGCAGGCAGGGTGCTGGGAATGGGCTGGGAGAGGTTGGGGTTGAGACAGAGGCTGGGGATAGGATTTGCAGGAGGAGGTTGGGTCAACACTGAAGTAGTTCTGGGGAAAACAGCNGGGAAGGGAAGGGAAGGAAGGGGTTTTCCAGGGAAAAGCAGAGGGTTTTCCACAGGCATTACAGTGCTTGAAGGTATGGGCATGGCTGTGCTTTAAAGAGATGCACATAGAGGCTAGAGCATGCTGAAATGACAGCGGGGCACATTGGCCCCTGGGTCCTCTCCCATAGCCCTCTGGGCATGTGGCTCCAAGTCCAAATGGTGCCTGGTGTAGCAAGTTTGGAATTAGACAGGGACCCTAAGTGGCAGGGACAGGACCAGGATTGTCCAAGCCAGCCCACAGGACAGAAACACCATCCAAATAATAGCTGCTGCTTTGAGCTGATGGAGAACTGATAGGCAGGGGATCCTCTGGGGTCCCAGCGCCCTCCCAGCAGCACAGCCCTGACACAGATTCTGCTACCCGCATCAGTATTTAGGCTAAAGGAGGAAGCAAGGGGGAGCATCTCAGGTACCAACAGCTCAGAGTAGGTACAACATGGCTTGAGGCTGATTTTCACATCCTCTCACCTGCCTGTCACCTGCCCACGTCCTCACCCTACCTCCCAAACAGGCTCTCTCCCTGCATCCCCCCCTGACACCCATCAGCTCCTCCTTATATTCAGGATGCTGCCTGCTCTCAGCATCTGCTTCAGAGAGTGACTGTAAGCAGCACCAGGCAGACCTGAGCCCCTGTGTTCATTCTATGAATGAAACAGAAAACATTTAATTGCTTTACTGTATTAGTTGTGTCTTAGAGAGACGGAGCAGTGGGAATCAGACCTGCCATGCTCTTCAGCATCCCCAGGGGCACGTTTGGCTGCAGAAGGTGAAGCATATGCAGCAGGAATGCCTGGAAATTGATTTTTATGGCCAAGGCAGCAGAGGCTGAGCAGGACCGGGTACGCAGATGTGCAGAGCTGCATCCTTAGGCTGTGGCCATCAAAGATTGCCAGGTGGGCAGCCTGCCCAAGAAGATACTGCAGAGCCCTGGCAGGGGACAGGCTAGGCAAGCACAGGCAGAGAGACCTGAGGTCTCAGGTGCAGAGCATGTCTCCAGGCACAGCCTGACCTCCCCCAGAAAGGCACCACAGGGGGACCACAGGCTCTCCAGGCTTGCAGATGCCCACAGCCCCACACAGAGAAAAGTCAGAGGTGACCAGCACTGGAGACACCCCAGGGACACGTCAAACTCCTGTGCTATCCAAGTGCTCAGCAGAGCCTGGCAGACAAGTCCCAAGCCCTGCAAGTGCTCACCCATGCTTTCTGCTCACAGATTGAAGCTGAGGACCAGGAGCTGGCAACCTTCTGTGGCAGGGAGACAACGGACACAGAGCAAGCTCCTGGCCAGCAAGTGATCCTGTCCCCAGGGCCCTACATGGGGCTCACATTCAGGTCTGACTTCTCCAATGAGGAACGCTTCACTGGCTTCGACGCTCATTACACCGCTGTGGGTAAGCAGTGATTAAAGCTGCAGGACTGGCTTGCTAAAGTAGCAGAGCAAATTTGCTAGGATCACATCTCAGGCCAGCCTTGAGGACCCTAGCAAGAGAAGTCCTTATGTGCTATATGAGCCATTTGGTACTTGCTGGGTGCTTGTGTGACCCACCATATAGGACGACTTGTTTCTCAGTGCTGTGGCAAATGTCTCCACAAGGAGTGATGTGAGAGGCACTGCAGCGTGACGTCCCTTCCTTGTTATCTCCATCCTAGATGTGGACGAGTGCCTGGAGAAAAGTGATGAGGAACTGGCATGTGACCACTACTGCCACAACTACATTGGAGGGTACTACTGCTCCTGCAGGTTCGGCTACATCCTCCACTCCGACAACAGGACCTGCAAAGGTATCACCCAAGCACAGCTCAGACAGGGAGATGGTCACACAGAGGGGTCCCTGTGCAGGAAACAGACCTATCAAACAGGGAAATCTGTCCTCACTTGCTGCCAGTAAGGGGCGAGGTGCCTCTTCCCCTACAAATGAATAGCTTGGGTCTGGAGGGCTCCCAGGGCCTGCAATCCTCTTCTGTGAGCAGGAGATGTAGCTTTTCCCATGGGTTATGCTCCTCAGATAAGCACTATAGACCTCCTCAGGCGAGAGAAATTAAAACATTTAGTCTCTGCTCTGAACTTGCATCATGTAGATTAGCTCTCAGCCCAGGACCCTCTATGCCACAGGCATATTTGGAGGTTAGCTGTGTGAAGTTCTCCTCTCATGGACCCATATTCAGGGTCTATGGACCACCCACCAGGCTAGGATGTGGCTGGCAGGCCCCTGAAAGAGCCATGTCTGTGTTTTAGTGGAGTGCAGTGACAACCTCTACACCCAAAGGAATGGGGTGATCACCAGCGCTGACTTCCCCAGCCCCTACCCCAAGAGCTCAGATTGCCTGTACCGCATCGAGCTAGAGGAGGGTTTCTTCATCACCCTGAGCTTCGAGGACAGCTTCGATGTGGAAGACCACCCCGAGGTGACCTGTCCTTATGACCACATCAAGGTGAGCTGGGCTTTGCACCTCTCTTCTTGTTTCCCTGGTGTCACAATCAAAATTGCCCATTCTAAATGGGTTGATGAAGCCAGCAGGAGTCCTCTGCTCAGTTGAACCCATGTCTCTTACCATATCTGATTTTGACCTTCTCAGCCAATGGTGACCCTCTTTCAGTTCACATCCCTACTCCAGACACATGGTGCTTAATCCCCACTGACCCCACTTCATCAGCCTTGGGGTGAAGTGGTTCTCAGGGATCAAAGATTCCCCCCCACACACCCCGAGCCACACACTCTTCCTTCTCTTGGCAGATCAAAGCCGGCCATAAGGAGTTTGGCCCTTTCTGTGGAGAGAAGTCCCCAGGACGCATTGAAACCCAAACAAACAGCGTGCAGATCCTCTTCCACAGTGACAACTCAGGAGAGAACAGGGGCTGGAAGCTGTCCTACACAGCAATTGGTAACTCCTGCTGCTTTCCTCTGTTCTCTGGACTTGGGCAATAGGAATGGCTTTATAAACACTGCAGGTGGAGACCATGAGTTTGGTGGTCCCTGATCCTATCTCCAGAAAGTGTCTGTCCCAGAAAGAAGATGGAGCCCTTTCATCAAAAGGTGTTGTTTTTTTCTATGCCAGATGTGCCCTGAAAGAAGATCACATCACAAAGCATTGCAGTTTCAGGCAGTATAATTGCAAAAGCTACTGTTACTAGCTCTCAGCCTTGTAATGCCCAAAGGCAGGAGCAACCCAGAACTGGAGGAAAGACCTGGGTCCTCCCCTCTTTCTAGAAGAGCCTGGCTGAGCTATGTTAGTGTAGGTTAATAGCAAGAGCAGGGCAGGGATGCTCAGACCCTGGGGTGGGGACTGGGTTGCAAAAACGAGATTCTTCATTTCCTCCATTTATTCAGCTGACTTTTGTTTTTCTTCATTTTCTCTTTATTCAAAGGCAACCCTTGCCCACTGGTGCAACCACCCATCAATGGGAAAATTGAGCCATCCCAAGCCAAGTACACCTTCAAAGACCAGGTTGTCATCAGCTGCAACACTGGATACAAAGTACTGAAGGTATGGGGTGATGGTGTGCAGCTGGGTAGGAAAGGGGGGATCCTCCCTCCCAAAGCCAGTGCATCTCTGAGAGAGCAAACGCACACTGTCCCAGGGGCAGGGACGAAGTCTCCTCTGAAAGCCACCAACTTTCCTTCCCAAAGACACAGGAGAAGAGAGGAGAGGGCACTTTCCCGAGCCATCCTCTCATCATCCCTCTGGAGTCAGCCAGCTCACAGGATGACAGACTTGGCAGCTCTGCCCGAGAAAAAGTCAGTAAAAGCCCCGGGGATTTGCCAGGACTCTGCCTGCTTCCCACCTTGGCAGGCACAGGCTCAGCTTCCCGGGAAGCCCTGCAGAGGCCAGCTTCCACAGACCAGGAGGTCCTCTGGGAGTTTGGGACAGTTTCTGCAAGTCAAGAGGGCAGGGATTTTGGCAGGCCGTCTCCGGGAAACAGCTGAGAACCACGGGTGACTCATGAGGTGGCTGTCTTCCCTCCAAATCAGTAGCCTGCTTGGACTTCCAACATGGAGCTGGGTATTTCTCTGATCTCATCCCAGGCTCATCCTTTATGCAGAACTGCCTCCTTACCCAACCCAGCACCTAGAACAGGAATAAATGTCTCCAACACTTTTGCATTCAGAATGCCACTGAGATGCTGACAACAAGAAAACTCTTCAAGTTTTTCATAATTATTTTGTTGCATTTTAGAGCTAGAAAAGCCCTCTTCCAGGAGGACCTGACTATATCTTGACTAAATCACCAAGAAATTGACTTTTTATGGAGAGAAAATTTTCCTTGCTTTGTACATTGATGGTGCTTTCTTTCCTGGCATCTTCTGCACAGGATAACCTGGAAAGCGACTCCTTCCAGATCGAGTGTCTGAAGGATGGGACCTGGAGTAACAAGATCCCTATCTGCAAAAGTAAGGACACCCTTCCCCACCCTGCCAATGTCCTTTTCCTGCTGAAATCATTTCTTGCTAAAGGGAGCTGCCCTGCCAAAGTGGAGTTCCTTAGTCAGAGACACAAACCCAGCCAGAAAGTCTATGTAACTCTGTAAAGCTCTTTTGGCTCGTTCTTGGATAACATAATGGGGCTTGCTCCAAATGCCACAAGCAGGAGGTTGGTGCTTTTATTTAGATTACTCATGTAACTTGACTTTTGAGCAGCTTTGCTGTCTCCCTGTCAAAGAAAGAGCAACCCTGGCTCTTGAGAGCTGGCTGCATTGGATAAATCTGGGACAATTTGAGGTAAATCTGGTTCCTGGTCCAACTTTCCTTCTCAATGGAAACACTACTAAGACCCAGGGCATTACAGAGGTCCTAGGTACTAACCTAAATTGAGTACTGCTCAGCTAAATGAAAGGAGGAGAGAAAAGCTGCCCAAATATTTATAGACGTCAAAATGGGGAAAAAAAGAGGAGAAAGAAAGGGATGCCATTTTAAAGGAGAGGTAACAATTGGCATTATCTCTTCTTCACCTAACCCATCTCTTCCCTTAGCTCAAACCTGGGAGATGTAACTGATAACACCTCTTCCCTTTCCCCCAAACACCCTCAGCCCTCAGGGGGGCTCTCACTGCTGCTTAGTCTGCTGTAAGGCTGGTCCAGAGAGGAGATAAACAGCAAACGTGCTCAGAGAAGTTTCCAAGACCTTCCAGGAGAGGCAGAACAAGATGCTCTCCAGAGATGTTGTGATGCAGGCTCTCCCCATCTGGGCAGATTCTTTTTTCTTTTAATGATACCATGGATCTAAGCTCAGGAGAGTATTTCTGGAGCTTCAGTTCATGTTTTCTCACTCAAATTGGAAAACAGGAGGCTTTCAGCCCTGCTCAATAGATTCATATCTGAAAGAGCTCTTTAGAAAGTGTGGGGCTAGTGATGCCTCTGCCCTACCAAAAATTTCCCTTCCACTCCTACAACTGTCATTACCACAGTCTCACAGTGATTTTATCCAGCTCAAGCAGAGATCAGATTTAAATTGTCCCTGCCTGATAAAAAAAAAAAAAAAGAACACCACTCTAGGTAAATATTTTTAACTTGAAAATGATTATTTTATTTTTTTTTTTAGAAAATTGAAAATATTACCTGTCTTATTCCAGCCAGGCTGGAACTGGTCCCTTCTTCTGTGATATGACTCACCACACTAAATTTCTAAGACTGTTTTTTTGGAAAGTCGAGAAGCCCCTAAATGGGCAATTCAGGCCTCCAAACTACAATGCCTCCCACCTCGCCAGGATGTCTGGGAGAGGCAGAGCATAAGCAAAAACAGTTTTAGAAAGCACTGCAGAAAATAGAAAACTTCTCAGCCAAGGTGGATAAAATCCAGCTCCACGGCCTGGCGAGAGCAGACACAACCCCGTGACGTCTTCTCCCAGCCGCTGTCCCCAGGTCGCCCCGGCCGAGCGGAGTGAGGATGGGTCCCCTCCACAGCCGAGGCTTCGCCAGCATCCCTGACACCCTGGCAGGGCTGGGCGCTCATTAATGATTTCTGGTGTTTTGGGGGCTGGGTTTCCTGCATGCCTCTCTCTGCTCATCAACTAATTGGGCTTTCTCTCTCTGCTCTCCTCCTTCCCCTCTGCTTTCGGTGCAGCTGCAGATAGAGCCAACAACCAGACAGAGGGAAGAGCCGGCTCCGAGCAAGTGGCTGCATGAGGCCGGCACCGGCCGCGCCGCCCCGATGGGCAGCCTGTCTAGATGCTCCTCTCTGATCTGTTTGGTACCCAGGGCAGGTCCCCTTTGCCCCTGGCCAAATCCATCTCCGTGGCTTGTCTAACCGGCATGGCACTCTTAACCCCTCGCGCCTGGTGCTTTCTTAACTCCGTCTCGAGAAGTGGGGAAGGAAATTTGGAGTCGAGTCCCCCTTTCCTGCTGCTGCCATGCCACCCCACGGAAAGGGGATCTGCCCAGCCCTGGCACCGCTGCCTGGGGACTGTGTGCTACTGCCAGCTCTCGGCGCATCCTCCGCATCCCTCCCTTTCTGCTCAGATGCCTCAGCCCAGCTCGGCTCCCCCTCCGAGGTGGCAGTTGCGCAAGGAGCACGGCATGGCCGCCCGGTTGTTTGTTTGTTTGGATTCAGCCTCCTGCTGCCCTTCCTCCCTGGCCCAGAGTTGCAAATAAGAAACACTCCTTCCTCTTCTCTTTCTGAGAGTTCTGGTGCCTTTCAGACCCTCCAGGCAAGGAGACCTGGAGGATGGGTTGACATCACCAGCCCTTTCCTGAAGCCACCAAGCCCTGGCACCAGCACAGGGTGATGGATGCTCCTCCTCCTGCTCCCCAGTGGAGGTGAGGATGGACTGGCCTCAGGCTGGTTGCAGCTGAAGGAGATCAGAGCCCTGTGTCTGTCTCCATCCATGTCCCCAAGAGCCCAAAGCATGCACCCCTGACTCCCTGAGGCATTGGAGGTTTCACTGGGAGGATGCTGGGATGTGGACCACAGAGAGGAAGAGGTATGTGTTGGGGATCTCAGTCCACCTCTGGTTCTACAAAGGTGGTGAGGCTAAATGGCCCCTTTCCCAAGGCAAAAGTCTGGAAAGGCTCAAAGCACAGGCTCCCTCCCCTCACAGTTTCCAGCAGGACCCAGGACACTGGCAGGGGAACATCTCTTTGCAAGAGCCCATTCTTCAGGCATCAGGCTTACCCCAGGATGGGGTGACACAAAGGGAGAGAATGGGCTGTGCAGGCCAGTGGATTCTGCCTTGCAGCCATAAACAACCCCAGAGTGAATGTGGAAGCCAGGTTGGTTTCCAAACATCCATTCCCTCCTTCCTGCAAGCCCCATCAATCCCCCAGGGCCGTACAAAGGTCCCACAGTTGCTGGCAGCATGACACAGGAGCACCATGCACCTGTGGAAAGAGAGCAGAAAGGCTCAGGCCAGCAGGGGAACCCCAGCAATAGTGGGCTGGTGAAAGGGGTCTGTGTCCCCTCCTCTGCCGCTCTGCAAGTCACAGGTACCCACAACCTCAACACAACCTGTCTGCACCCACACCCGCATCCCATCACCTGCTGTCCCTACAGAGGGTTGGAAGGGAGCCCAGTGAACAGGGTTTTGCCATAAACCAGGCTTATTTCACCCAAGCAGGTGGTTAACCCTGAGCATCAGTACATGTCTCTAGTGCCAGCTGCTGCTTCTCATGAGTTAGCTTTTTGTTGGCCTGTATGACTGTATGAGGAATTAGGGCTCCTGTCTTTGTCCCCTTCACATCTTGGAGCACATGGAGACCGACAGAGCTTACATTACCCCCAATCCACTTCAGTGATGGGTGACTTCTTTCTACAAAGTCACCCACTCCCTGCTCAACTCCTCATCTTAAATGGAGCAGAACCCAGCTCGGTAGCACTGCATTTCCTGGCAGGATCGGACCGCAGGTTCTGCCCTCCCCTTCAAATGGTACACGGGGAGGCTGCACAGCATCACTCAAGTGCATGGTGAGCTGCCCATGAGATGGAGAGCTGTGGCTCTCATAGGATGGTTCCTGGTTTTGGTGGATGGAACACCTTGCAGCCTGGGGTCCTTCCTGGGGTGGGTGGCATGAGCCCAATAAGGGGACAAGATGGGAAAGAAGGGTTGGACACTGTGAGCAATGTGGAGGAGAAAGGGGACCATGGACAAGCAATGGAAAAGGGCAACAGCATCTTCTCTCTCTAACAGACCCTAAGCCCACACCAGGAATGGGTGAAGCAGAGCCAAATTTGTCCATGTCCTGGGGGATGGAGCGGGTGGGATCTCACCCATGTCTGCTCACCTGCACGCTGCCTGCAAGACCAGCAAAGCCATTCTCTCAATGTTCCTCATCTCCTGCCATCGCAGGAACAACCAGGACATAGGGTTGCTCAGTGTGAGCTGTAAATGCTCATCACCACTGTTTGGTGACCAAGACCCAGAAAAGGAGAGATGGGGCCATGCCCTCAGAAAGCCTTGTGTGTAGAAGAGCTCCCCTCATGCATGGGGTAGGTTAGTGAATTGCTGCCTGCTTTTTCCTGCCCATTGGTAAGGGATGCAAAGCCATACTCCAGTAGAATCTCCCAATGACTCTCACCTTCCAGTGCAGGTTTCTTCCCCTCACAAAGGTATAGCACAGGCATCTTGCACTAAAAAATGCTCAGGAGGGGCTCCCAGCACAAGGTTTCCATCAGCATGAGTGGTGTTGGCTGTGCAACCTGCAGCCGAGCCATGCCACTGGTGTTCAGCAGTGCCAGACATATACCCTGTCTTTGCAGGGTGGCCATAGTGGAGTTTCATGGGAACAGCCTCCTGCTGCCATCTAAGGCTGTGTCAGGCTATGCCCTCTGCAGTGCCCTAGAGAAAGAGGATGCAGGACTATACAGACCCTTGTTCTGCTCCATAGGACCAACATCACACATCAAAGTCCAGCATTACCTGCCTGCTGGTGGGCTGGGCACCCCAAGAAACAGACCTCAACCCCCACTTCTGTGTTGGCTTTCAGTTGCTGACTGCAAAGCGCCACCAGAGCTGGAGCACGGCTTTGTCACCTTCTCCTCCAGGAACAACCTCACCACCTACCGAGCAGCCATCCAGTACCACTGCCAGCACCCCTACTACCACATGGCCCCCAACAGCACTGGTGAGCAGTGGGGCTGGGCCATGTCCCCACGGCACGGTGTGGGTGGGTGTGTGGTCGTGTGTCTGCAGGCAGGGGGGACCCTGGGATGCTCTGCAGGCAGCAGGTGGTGGATGAAGCCTACATACATCATTTGCACTGCTTGGATTGTCAGAATAGCTCCACAACAAGGTAGGATGGAGTTAGCTGTGCCCGGTGCTTTGTCCATGAGTTCCACAGCCTCGGCAGAGCAGTGCAGCTGCTCTCTTGCACTCTACCTTCTCACCTGACATCTGCTGCCTGCAGCAGGTGAGATTTCCTGTGTCTCTGTGAAAGGAGAGAGCACCAGGTCCAGCAGACTCAGAAAGGGGTCTACAAGGCTCCTCATGCCAGCACCCAAATGTCCAGAGTCACCAAAGGTGAACAGACAGCAGTGGGATCGTGGCAGATGGGGTTTCCACCTAACTCGCCTAGTTCACAACAACAGACAAAGTGCTTTACCAAGCACCACAGGTCTCTGCACCCTTGGGACGTGGCTCTGGGCAGCAGAAGGGTTGTGCACACACAGCCCAGCCCTCCCCCTTCCCTCAGCAAGCAAAGCCAAGGGATTTCCTCACATTCCTGCCTCCCTGTTCATATCCCCTTGCACACGCGCTGGCCCTGTGCGTCTGGCCCCAGCAGCTAGCATGCATTAGCAGACCTGCCACTGGCACCAGTGATGGGGTGGCAGCTCCTAACTGGGGCTGAGGGTACAGCACAGTCCTCCAGAAGGCAATGAAACTGAAGATGGTAGCATGTCCCCCACTGGAGACAGGGTTGCCTGGTCCCCCCGAGGAGTGGAGCACAGAGAGTGAAAAAGGGACATCACCTCCTGATCTGGAAAAGGGTCCTGACAGCTCGGCAACTTCTCATTACAAGAGACAACCCCTCATGCCAGGGCCACAGACCAGCTAATGCTTTACTTTCTTCCAGCCACCTATATATGTGATGCCTCGGGGCTATGGAGAAGCGAGGACCTGGGGACAAAGCTGCCATCCTGCCGACCAGGTACTAGTGCTGCAGAGGATGATCTCACAGAGAAGGGTGTGGAGCAGGGACATGCGGGATGGGGGTGCCTCCATGCCACTAGGTAGGGACTCTGGTCCCTGGTGGCAATGCCATGTGTCTTAGCTACACGTCTAGCTGCTGCAACGTGTGGCTGGGTGGGCAGTGGGAACAGAGGCTTCCTGCTACCCCTGCTCCCCCAGATAGCCATGGTGCTCTGGCAGCAAAGGGCAGCTGTGGAGCCGCAGCCATCTGGGCTCCCCAAGCTCCCACTCCAGTAGACAAGGAAACCAGCAGCCCCAGAAACCCAAGGCAGAGCCTACTGGCCACATTCAGCCCCCAGCACCACTAGAGATGGCTCCAGCCAAGGGCAGAGCATTACCTGCTCAGCACCACTGGTTGTCAGATCCCATTAGCAGTGTGTCCACATGCAGGACCAATTAGCATCTCTCTGAGCCTTGCAGAAATATCCAGTCACTTCTCAAGAAAAGAAAAGTCCCAAGACTTCTAGCAGTGGCAGAAATGTTTGCAGCCAGAGAGTTTTCAGGCCAGACATCCACTTAGGACTAAATAAAAGTCCCTGAGAAGATGGCTGGCCACAGTCGAGCATGGAGCCAGATCTGGCTGCCAGGGAGGGATTGCTGGAGACAGTCCTGGGTGCAGGTTGTGGTCGGATGTGCAGGGATGGCTCTCCAGTGTGGTGCAGGGATCCAGATGCTGTGGAAAAACTCCAGAACTGCAGCTCCAGTCACCCCAGGGTTCAGGAGCTGGCTCAGCCCCATGGCAGGTCTTACAGGGCATCTGCTCTCTGGCCACGCTGAGCAACTGCAAGACCAGAGGAGGGACCCCCTGAGGTTCCCTGCAGCCCACAGAGCTCCAAGGCTAGGGCTGTGGCTGTTGTTGTTGTGGTGGCTGCTCCCTGCATCTCTCCTTGATGTTTCAGCCTGAACTAATTTGTGCTGGGAGCATATGGGGACATCTTTTGGGGCCATAGCTGGTTTCATGGGCCACTTCCAGACCTCCTGATTAGTGACAGAAGTCAGAGAGACTTCAGGAAAATGGAAAATCCCAGAGAGAGGGTGACGCTCTCCTGAGATCGGGATCTGCAGGCAGCAGCTGGTCAGCTGCTCTTCAGATCTTCCCCCATGTCTCACGCCACCTCCCCATCAATAGAAACTTCTCTTCCAGGCCACTCCATGCCTTCCTCTGCCATTAGTGGGAGCATTTGCAGCCGGGTCAGCATTTTTGATATGCAATTTAATAGAATAAATATTTGGCTGGATGAGCTTCCTCCAAAACCATCTCCCTGGGACCGCCATCAGCTTCAGTGCAGCAGACCAGCTGGGCTGGGCTGGGCTAGGACGCAGGAATTATTTGCCTGAGCACATTTTCTACTCCTTGTAGCACTTTGAAAGGCAAAGGAACAAAGCAGGCGCAGAGACACTCACCACAATCTCTCTCTGCCAGAGTCACAGATTTCTTAGTGGCAGACCCCAGCCACAATAAATCCACGTTAGTAGCTCCTGGCCCTCCTGCCCTGGTTGTGAGGCTGATTCTCAGGGTGATCCTATCACCCTGGGTGGTCAGATAGAGCCTCACAGCCTCTTTCTGTGAGGCTCTGAATTCTCCCCTTCCAGCACAGGGGGCATCAGGGCACCCTCTGCAGAGGACAGGTCCTTGCAGTCCTTGCAGACTCAGAGGGGTGAGACCATCACCTGCGCTGCTATGATTCAGGACTCTTCCAGATATGGAAGGGAAACCACAAATTGGTTCCCATAACCTCCTAGTCACATTGGCACCCCCAAGCATTGACACCCCTGGGACCCCTCCTCCACAGTGCTGTCACAGGCATGAGCCAGCCCTACCGCCACCACCCTTGTCCCAAGGCTTAAGTTCCTCAGTGTCCCTGCCCACCCTGTCCAACCCTCTCAGAGCCACTTTCAGCATGCTGAGTGCCTCCTCTTCCTCATGCCAGGCCACAGTGCCTGGATAAAGCTCCTGGAGGCAAACCAACAAGCAAATCAGGGTTCTTCAGACATTAATTCTGGGTCTGTTGAGGAGCTAAACAGAGATACTGGTCTAGCTGCCAGAATTGTGGGGAGGACTTGAGATGCAGAATTAAAGCCCATGGTGCTGGGCAACACCCCATGGATGAGCCTTCTCCAGTCACAGCTCCTCTGGGAGGGCGAATGCCATGGCCATGAGACCACAGACCTCGTGATGGGTCTCAGAGCAAGGGGTGAGGCTGGGCTGATGTCAGGCTCCAATCCTCCCACTAGCACTCCCCTGGGTTTCTTGGCACATTGAGCAGGAGCCAGGCAAGTGGCTGGATGATCTGGGAAGAGCTGAGCAAGCTCACGGCGAATGGTGAGGCAGAATTACTCATTTGGCCTTTCTGCCTCTGAAGTGTTGTGACCTAACCAATTGTCCTGGGGCTGTGAGAAAAGATGCTCTTTGCTCCAAAAATATTGCCAGAATAGCTCAGACAGCGGAGAGAGGGGAAGAGCCCAAAGTCATGTAGCAGGTTGGTAACAGAGGCAGCACTAGCACTGCGGACTCATGGTCTCATGCCAGAGCCATCAGTCTTAGAGAAACATAGCGTGGCTCGTACTTCACATAAGAAACTGGACAACCCATGCACAAGGGTTGAACAAGGTCATCTCACCATCCTCATGGAAAAGTAATAGACTGTCCCTTTCCCAGGAGGGCAAACCACCAGAAATGGTTCCACTAGGCAAGGAGCTGGGACTGCCTTTAAGAACCTAAATCCTTCAGAAGGACAGATGTGTTTCTCTCCCAGAGACTTGTTAGCATAGGGGATGGAGTGTAATGCCCAATCTGCTCTAAGCTCTGAAGCATACTCTGCCAGGAGAAGGTGAAGATGGCAGGAAGGATGGGCTTTATCCATGGAGAAAATGAGAAGAGTTGCCCTCTATGGAAAAAAAAAGACACGTGAGCATTTCGTTTGAAAATAGCCAGCAGTGTGGCATAATCTGTAGGGTTGTCCCTTTTCATTTATTCCCTAGGTACGTGCTGGGAGTAACCGTCCTGTCCTTTTTGTCCCCAGTGTGCGGTCGGCCAGCTCGTCCTCTGCCTGGGATCATCAAGCGCATAATTGGCGGTCGAAATGCAGAGCCTGGTTTCTTCCCCTGGCAGGCCCTGATTGTGGTGGAGGACATGTCCCGGGTACCCAACGACAAATGGTTTGGCAGCGGGGCACTGCTCTCAGACTCCTGGGTGCTGACAGCCGCCCATGTGCTCCGCTCCCAGCGGCGAGACAAGACTGTCATACCTGTCTCCAAGGAGCATGTCACTGTCTACCTGGCCCTCCATGATGTGAGGAACAAAATGGAGGCTGTCAACCGGACAGTGGAGAGGATCATCCTCCACGAGGATTTTGACATCCAGAATTACAACCATGATATCGCCCTGGTCAAGCTGAAGGAGAAAGTAACCATGGGGAACTACGTCATGCCTGTCTGCCTGCCCCAGTTTGAGCATGAGCTGGAGGGGCCGCACCCTAACACACTGGGGTTGGTGGCTGGTTGGGGTATCTCTAACCCCAATATCACGGTGGATGAGATCATCAGCTCAGGCATGAGGACACTGTCTGACATCCTGCAGTATGTCAAACTACCGGTGGTGCTGCACGCAGAGTGCAAGACTAGCTACGAGTCGCGGTCGGGGAACTACAGTGTGACCGAGAACATGTTCTGTGCTGGCTACTACGAAGGTGGGAAGGACACTTGCTTGGGAGACAGTGGAGGAGCCTTCATCATCCAGGACCCGGGAACCCGGAGATGGGTGGCACAAGGGCTGGTCTCATGGGGTGGCCCAGAGGAGTGTGGCAGCAAGCAGGTGTATGGCGTGTACACCAAAGTCTCCAACTATGTGGACTGGGTGGAGAAGAAAACAGGCTCATCAGAGAGATGGACATTTCTGGACCCTGAGCTGCAGAGATGAGTGACTAAGCAGCCTGCTGCCGCAGCTCACCTTCTTGTTGCTGTTTTTTAATATGCTCCAGACTCCGGTCTTTCGCAAGCAGTAGCCACAATGCTCAGCGCATGCCAGGCCTTTGCCAGCCCTCCACGTCATTTGTTTCGCTTGGTCCCATGTCCCTTCACTTGCGCTCTTAGGAAATGCTTGCTAGGGAGCTGGGGGACAGGAGCGAAGTGCAAGATCTCAGCTTGTGCTTTCCATCTCCAAACCTCACCCGCGTTCCTGGGGAGCCCCGCTCTAAGCCAGGACAAAGGCACAGCAATGGAGGCAGCATTTTCCTGCCACCAGAGCTTTGGGCCATGCACAGAGAATTGGTTCCAACCCTGTGGCTCTCCAGACAGATCTTCCTGTCAGAGGACAACTGCAGGAGCTACAGAAGCTACAGATGTCATGGAAAACCCAGCTGGGCAGGCCTGGACCTCACAAATCCCCCACCTTCTCTATGCAAAGAGTAGTGAGAGATCCCTGGGGGTTTGCTATTATTTTTATTTGTAAACAGGTGTCCCTGGCTGATGGCTCTTGGAATGGTTTCCAGCCACAGCAGACCTCCCAGGGAAAGTTTTCCAACATGGGAGACAGGGTCATATCTGCTTTACCTAAATGATATTTATTTTCAGCAGAATTATTTCAGATAAAATACCCTTCCTTGGAGTTTTGGCTCCTCTTTAGGGGCCTCAGTAGTCCTGCATGGCAGTTCATTCACTCTTGCAGGAACCTAGTCCCTTTTACCTGCTTTTAAGGCCATTGATTTGACTGATTTACAGGTGTCCAGTGTTAGTTTAGTGATAGTGTTTGCTTGTGACTCTTCTGGCCTATTGCAGGTGTCCAAGTCATTCACACTGACCCCAACTCACCCAGCACACCAGGATTCATGTCTCCCCAGCCTTCCTCCATGGCCCATGAGATAAATAAGGTCCACCAAGGAAGAAGGTCAGGTGAGCTTACCTTCCTTCAGTGGGGACATCATCCCCTCCACTTACCAGTAAAACCCTCCTATAGCTGTAAGCAACATGCCAAAATCGCCCTGCTGTCCCCTCTGTGTGCCTGTAGCCTCCTTTGGGCCTGTCCTCCTCCTCCTCTGGTTTGCCATGCAAGATAGGATTCAACAGTGAACGAGTCACTCTCCCATTATGCTATCGTCCTAAAAGCCATTTGTTGAGAAGATAGAGGAGCAGAAGGCCTATGGAAGGTTGAACTTGCAGACAGCTAAGAACTGTACTCTTGGCTATGTCATGTAACTGCAAAGTATTATATATATATACATATATATATAAATATTTCTTATTTTGATACTACATTCTGTAAAATATCCAATGTCATGTAAGGATGGTTCAGTGGAATCTTCCTCCTGAAAACAAAATAAAACTTTGATATATACTGAGTTTGTGCCCTGAAGCTTTTATTCCAAGGGAGACACAGTCAAGGCTGGTTGCAAGTTTCTGCCCTGGATGCCTGCGCTCCCAGGGGGATTCTCACTCTGTCCCTCACCCTGATAGCTGCTCAGCCATGGCCTGCACTGCGCAGCTTCATGGGCTGTGACAGACCTCGACCAGCCATGAGTACAAATTGCAAAAAACAGCAAAAAATGAGATCCTGCCTTTCAATTATTTACAGCCCTGGCACTTCACTGACGACAGGAGTGGTGGCAGGAGGAGAGTGCAGCAACCTGTATGCTGAGAATAGCAATGAAACCTGGGCTCAATTGACATGCAGAAAAATTAACAGATATGTGGCTTTTGCTTTAAAAGAGGTGAAAAGTCAGCCCATCCATGCTAGATGTTGGACTGAGTGTACTTTCACAGCAGGGACTCTGCAGGGCACCTCTTCTCCACATCACAGCCTGTGAAAATCCAGCCTTTGGAGAGAGCTTAAAACCACAGGCATTGTTTCCTACTATGTGGCTGGATCCAGGGCTAAAAGCTGGTTTATTGATCCCTATTTTCCTATGACACAGAACTGAAATAACAGCAGTGAGCTCCTCTGGGTCAGCAGCGAGGAGGAGGATGGCAATTCTGGCTGTCTCACTCACGGGTCTAACATGTCCAGAGACATCAGAGGGATGAAGGGGAGGAGAAAGAAAAAGCAAAATCAAGGCCTGGCCCCCTGAGCATCAAACCATCAGCTGTAGGATCTGAGCCTAGACAGCTCCAGGGCCAGTTCAAAAACATTGCTGCCCTATAATAGATCAATCGTAAATACAGACTCTCCTCCGCCTCCCATCGATAGCTCTGCCAGGAAATCTCCAGTACAACCCAGCCCTCGCCCCCTGCTCACTGAGCCACTGTGCTGATGAGTGACAGCCCTCCTTGCCCTACAGCCACTGTGGCTGCCAACATGGTGGGCTGAGAACCAGCAGCAAAGTGAGAAACAGCAACGGGCTTTGCATTTGCTGGCATCTCGTGACCTGCTAACTGCTGAGAGCTCCTCTCCAGGTAGACAGCCGTGGAGACAGCAATTTATCAGTCTGGCTGTGGTGAAAGGCCAGAAAAAGGACCCTGGGTAAGGTTTGTCTGTCCCTGGCTGCATGTGAGTGTCAGGCAGGCATGAGCTGAGAGTTGGCTGCAGCAAAGGCCAGCCTCAGATGGATCAGGGGAGACAGCCAGGACCTGCCCAGGACCCACAGGGAGAGAGAACATCTTTCATCCCTCACCCACCTTTCCTGGATTGGGCTCACTGTCCTTATGCCAGCTGGAAGGGCTGGTCACTACTCACCATCCCTAAGGAGTGAGCTGAGCTGTGGGGGCTTGCTCTGAGCTCCAAAAGTGCCAAAAACCATGAGAAGCAGCACTTTGAGGGCAGTTTGCTAGCAAACAAGTGGGAGATGGACATAAATGCACATTGGAAATGTGTATCCTGCAAGGAGCCAAAAAATAAGGCTGTGGCTGAGTATGCATGAGGGTCACTGAGTAATGGGAGGGGATGAAGGGGCCGCATGACGGAGGGGACATACACACACAGCACGAGGAGACAGGCAGGCAGTGACAGAGATAGGACCAGGGAAAAAGCACAGAAGGTGGGGGAGCACAGGGTGTGTGCAGAGGGCATTGCAGGGGGGGTGAGGGATGGCTCTCCCCTTGTAAAAGAAGCAAGAAAATAAGGATCCCTGCAGGGCTGTGGTCTCCACCAGAGCTGTCTTCCCAGTAGGAGGCAAGGGAGTTCCCCCTCAGCAGCTGAGTGGTTGCGGAGGCTGCAGACAGCCAGACATGATGATTTGGGCTAGGAAAACCTCAGCATGGAAAGAAGAGGGCTACGGGCAATGGCATCAAGAAGCTTGGCCGTGTCTCTGCTTCATGACATAATGCCGGCGGGGAGAGGGTGGGCTGCTCCCAGTGCTGGAAGAGCTGCGCAGGAGGGAAGAGAGTTGGTCCAGGCTGCAGGATCAGCCTCCTCCTCCCCAAGCAAGGAGAGATCTCCTCCAGGAAGAAATTCAGACATGAGACCCTTTCAGTCCCAAGCACTCTTTCAGCCATGGTTCCCCTGCCAAAAGCTCCCAGGCCATCACTGATGTTCGTTCGAAGGGGAAAGGTCATGCTGGCTCTCCTGCCCAGAGAAGTCCTCGATGGTAGCACCCCATGGTCCCCAGCCTTGCTACTGTGTCACCACTGTCCTTCAAGCAGGGATGGGGACCAGGAGGGGTTTGAAGCCTCATGCTTTGTATCATGTGTGGCTCTCCAGTGCTCCAAGACTGGAATATCACAGCGAGTAACCTATTCATCCACAGGCCGGGACCGTACCCACATAGGATATGCACCGCGGGGACCATGCTACAGGGAAACAGCTGCGCACAAAGATGAGGTGGGAGGGCATCCCCCATCTGGGGAACGCTGTCCCATCCCAGCGCTAGTGGGTAACTGGTCCCAGCGCTTTCCAGTGCGGTGCCGGAGATCTCGCAGCTCCATCTGCTGGCTCCATGGCCAGGGCTGCAGACACTGGAATAGGGAAGGCACTGGGGAAGGGTGAGAGTTGGACTGAGCACTTAAGAAAAAAAATCCACATGACCCTTGGATGATACAGGGTTTTCTTGTTATTTTGATTATTTTAAACAATAGCCTGCAGGTTGCAAATATGAAAATACAAGACAACCTTACACGAGCAGAAAAAACAAACCCAGAGTGAGCAGTGCAAGCAGGACACAGCAGGGAGGAGAGCAGTTGAGAAGCTGCACAGCCAGGGCCTGATACTGTGAAAGCTGCACCAGTGACACTGGGGTCAGTTATTGCCTTTCCTTCAGCCCATCTTTCTTCCATCAATTCAGTCATGAAATCTTTTCTACCATGTCAATCTTCAGCATCAAACATTTGCAGAGTCAGGAGGGGTCAGATGCAGCTGCCTTAGCAGCTCTGGAGGTCTGGCCCTCATTTGCCAGATAGCCCAAAACCCAATTTCAATACCTGGAGTAGTTTAGGGGTTATTCACTTCGGCTCTTGCTACTTGTGGTGAGCAGCAGCTCCCCCAGCATCTGCGTTTCTGCTCCTTGACCACCTAGGCAATTCATGAACCCCAGAGAACAGGTAAGCAACGAGGTTACTCTGGGGATCTCCCCACAACAGGCTGGATGTACAGTGGGGTCAGGAGAGCAATCAGGCTCATTACATGAAAAAAAAAAAAAGGTAGGAGAAGCTCTAAACTTCAGATCACAGGGAGATCATACCAGAAGAGGCCTAATCTCTGCTGCCTCACTTCTGATTTTCCCTACCACTTGCCTGTCCCAGGACCCCAGGGAAAATGGACTTTGGTAGCCATGGTTATATTTGAGGCTTACGATGTGCAAGCTATTTCAAAAACTTTTTCAAGTGTTTGCAGACCATTTTCAAGCTGTTTTTTCTGTGCTACAGTCATTCCCACAGCATATGCTGTCCTCACGGGTCAGTCCTGTAGAAGCCTGACAGCTCCCCTGCAGGGAAGGTAAGAGGCTGTGGGGTCATGCTGCAGGGGAACAACAATTTTCTTCCTAACTTTATGATGCCCACCAGGTCACCTGAGCTCTGCAGGGCAAAGTAGCAGCAGGCAGGAATCAGCATCCTACCTTTTGCTCAGACCCTGTAGCTCTTGTTACACAATTTCCCCATGATTGACCTAACAGGGCATGGACTTGGGACTTGCTGTCACAGCCTTGTTGCAACTGCCAAACTTGAGCACCCTTTGCCCCCACAGCAGGGTGCCCAGCCTGCAGGGAGGAGGTTGTGTTTGCCAGGGTGGTTTTCAGAGACATAGTCATAAAATCATAGAATCATAGAATGGTTTGGGTCAGAAGGAACCTTAAAGATCACCTAGTTCCAACCCCCCTGCCATGGTCATGGATACCTTCCACTAGACCAGGTTGCTCAAAGCCCCTCCCAGCCTAGCCCTGAACAATTCCAGGGAAGAGGCATCCACAGCTTCTCTGTGCAACCTGTTCAACTGTCTCACCACCCTCACAGTAAAGAATTTTTTCCTAATATCTATCTAATCTAAATCTATCCTGTTTCAGTTTGTAAGAGTTATCCCTCATCCTATCAATACACTTCCTGAAAAAGAGTTCCCTCCTGAGAGCTCAGCACCCAGATGTTTTTGGAGGACAAAGCAATCTCTGGGACCCTGTTGACACAAGGAACATCCACAGGTACAGAGCGCCAGGGCAGATGCTGCTGTGCACAGTTCATAGGAGGCAGTGCCAGCTGCCTAATTGCCCAGTCCCACCAAGGCCAAAGGCAGGACAGCATCCAGATGTACCCCCTGAAAGCTAAGCCCAGGGAATAAGGCAGCCCACAGCTTCCCACCGAGCTGCTGACACATACATAGAAAAGGCTTTGGAAAAATTAAAAACCACAAATGCATCTTTGGGATGAGGAGAAAGGACTTGATTTATTCTTGCAAGTATACTCCAAGCATTGCACGGGGCAGCTGAGGGTCTTCCTCACACTATGTATATCCTATAAGAAACCATCAGACCGACCAGGCTCCCCAAGGCTGTGGGAGGAGTTGCTGGGCTGCGGCACCTCAGTGTGTGCCTGTCCCCCCCACAAGCTGAGGAAGCCTTACTATGACACAAGAGAGGGTTGATCATGTGCACCCCATTTCCCAGGTGCTCCATCAGCCTCCCCACTTATCCCCTCTGTTCCTCTTTGCAAGTCCCAGCTCCCACTGTTACCTAGTGAAATAGAGCAGGACAAAGAGAAGCACTGCCAAAACACAGAGCAAAAGAATTCCAATGCAGCACCAGTTTTTCCAGTTGCAATTGGAAGGCAAGGAGTAGCGGGTTGGGGTTGCATGAGGCCTCCTGCCCTGGTGTTTCGGGGTGTGATGGGTCATGGTCATCAAGGGCTTCCAGGCATCTGACGCTGGGGATGACCTCCACTTGCTGCAAATGCCAAGCTGACAGCCCTCACAGAGATCATTGTTGTGTGGCCCCACCACCAGCGCGTCCACCACAACTTCCAGGAGGTCAGAGGGCTGGATTGACACATGGTAGAAGTACTGGAGGATCTTCAGCACCAGGTTGTGCAAGAGCCTCTCCACAGTCTCATGGTTGAATTCGGCCTCCTCCAGCTGGGGGTTGGGGCACTGCCTGCATGCTTGGCGAAAGGCTCGCATCCGTACCATTCCCTGGCCCTGGCACTGGCCCATGTGAAACAGAACATGTACTTTGGCTGAAGACCACTCCTGCAAGCACTGGGAACACCGGAACCTGCCAGGACACAGAGGAGACCAGCTCATCTCAGGATCTCCATGCTCAGCTGTCAGCTTCCCATCCCTTCACCTTCGCAAGTATCACACTGAACTGTCTCCCCACAACAGCATGATGACAGCCTGGGCAGTTCAATACAGATGTGAGCTCAGGGCCAGCTCCAGCATTAAAAATTTTAGGATCCAGGCTGCCTGCTGGACCATCCTGGTCCCCTTTCCTAGCCCATCCCAGGAGTAGGGGTCCTTGGGGAGGGAAGCACCAAGCCCCAGGTCTGTTTGGGGCTCCAGCCCCTCACCCGTGCTAGCTCATTACAGCTCAGCAGAAAGCCAACATCAAGCCCAGGGCTGGGAAAGTAAAAAAAAAAGAAGAAAAATCAAAGGAAGGTGTGGGTGGAGGCTGCAGAGCCGGTGAGGAGATGTCTTAAGGAGTCAAAAGGTGTGTAACTCGCAGGTCTTTGTCTTGCACAATCTGTGTGGGGGCTGGCAGCCAAGGTCTCCATTTGCTACCCCCCAGGCAGGGTGACTGGTCAATGCCCAGGGTCCTACCTGGAGTGGAAATGTTTGGGATGGGGCCTCTCATCAGCTGTGCAGAGCCACAGCCTCTCTCTGCTTTGGGTCCCCACTGCCTGGTGCAGACATAGGGGCTGCTCATGGACTTGCCCATGTGCCAGCAGAGAGTGGCTGTCCCGCTCCTCACTGTCAGGCTGCAAACCAGAAGATATGACTCTAGTGTGGTAGAGCCCCTGATCGCTGGAGGTGCTCTTTGTATGCTGACACCAGCATGTAGAAAAACCAAGCAAATACCAGCTGCCCTTTAGCCCTGTGGAGCTCCTCTCCCCTCCAATCATCATGTTTTTTTTCCAGTTTGGCAATAACACACCAAGCTTGGAACAAAATGGGAAAACCGCTCCCAGCTTCCCCCAGCCCCAAACTGCCCCTTTTGTGTCAAAAGCAAGCAAGTAAAATTTGAGAAAGGAAAGGTCCACATGGCAGATCATCATCCCTGGTCTTTCTCTGTCAGGGACCAATCTGGCAGTCCCCTACCTTCCAAGAGCACGGCGCTGCACAAACTCCTTCCAGCCAGGCTTGAGGACATGCACCTGCAGGGTATCATCCTCCTGAAGCATCCATGGCTTTGTTAAGTGCACTTCTCTGCACTTCTCTGCAAAAATGTCCTGCCAGGTCTCCATAGTCCCACCTGGAGCTGGGAAAGAGGTGGTGACCAAACTTGATGGCCAAGCTTGCAGCTTCCGAGTGCTGATATATGTGTGCAACTGCCTTTCCCCCAAACTTATCCTCTTGGCACAATGTCTTTGTGCTTGGAGAAGGGAACCTTTGCTCCCATGTGAGCAGCACCGCCCCATCCTTATCCCTGTGCTAATTGGCTCTGCTGACGCTGCACCAGGTCTGTGCAAAATGTCCCCCAAAGCAAAGACAAGGTGGGGTTTCCCTTATCCCCATACATGAACCCCTGACCTTGCTGAAGGTGTGCTCTCATGACACTGCGTTGTCCATAGGCAGAGAGGTTGGAAACAAAACCCACTGCCAGATTGCCCATCCCCATCACTGACATGGTAGCAGCAGAGATTATGCTCGGCATAGGAATAACAGAAGCAAAACCCATCAAAAATGCAGAACTCAGCAGCTGATAAAGCCCCAGGTAGCCTTATCTCTCACAATAGCTGCCACCAAGCATGGGCTGTTTTTAACTACTTTCAGCCAACTCGAGCAGAAAAAGGCCTGACATGAAACCGCAGAGTGGAAAGTCAGAGAGGATGCACCGCACATAAAACCGAAAGAGGTGATGTGTACTCTGAGACATGAGCACCCAGTGAAGGTATAAACAGTGGGGCTGGGGCTGCCTGCAGTCCTCTGCCCTCCAGCTCACCCCTCTCCAGTTGCACAAGTCCTCCAAGACATCCAATGGAGAGCAATGCAGGTTGGGAACAGGTCAGACCAGATGCCAAATGATAACTGGTACTGAGTCAGAAGGTCTGCAACTTGACAAAGCAAGTTCCGTTCACCATGGAAATAAAACAGTCTCATCTAGAGCGAAGCTTTCAGGGGACCATCTTGTGCACAGAGAGGGCACAAAACTCCCCAGAATGCCTGGCCTCAGAGAAAATGTTCCAGGTAGCTGTTGAGGACAAAACCACCATGGAAAGTTATGGCAGCTCCTCATGTTGAATGTCTGGAGCATCACTGAGGTTCCCAGAAGCAGGGAGGGTTTAATGCAAAGACTGTGGGATATTAAAGCCCACAGAAGGAGAGAGCTCTGCTTAAAAAAAAAACAAAGGGCAGAAGGATCTAGAAGTCAGGCTTAAAATTCTTCACATTAGTGTCAAATTAAGTATGTTCCCCTGGCACCCCAAAAGCCCAGGTGACCAGGCAGTGGTGCCAGTGGCTGGCCCTGCTCTGGAGCCAGCTGGGGCAGTGGGATTGCTGAGGATGTAGGTGACAGCACCTGTAGCCATGTAAGAGGGGCACATTGGCTGCCAGCAGTAGGTGACAGTTGCTGTGAGGTCTTAAGAGGCACCAGCACATCAGGCTCATCCTCCAGATCCCAAAAGGAAAGCAGACAATGGAGATAAGTCCCAGTAACCACAGGGTGGCAGGGTGGCAGGAAGCCTCTCATCTTTGCTGCTGCTAAGGCATGTGTACCAAGAGTCCTCCAGCACCTTCACAGTGTGTGCTGCCTCTCTAATAAGAGCAGAGGGAGGTGATGATGTCCTGGGGCAGAGACCATCTTCAGTTTCGGGGTTCTTCCCTACTTTGAGGTCCTTCCACTGTTAAATACGCCTTGATCTGGAGCAGGGCTAGAAAGAAGAAAAGGAGATTTCCTAGAAGCTGAGGAGCCAAACCAAGGTCTACAGGATACTTAAGGAGAGCTAATAAAGCCCTAACCCATGGATAGGACCTGAGTCACCCCCTGTCCAAGAGCCATGCCATGAGGACATGGGCTCACACTTAGACTGGAGAAGCACCCTATAAGCAGGACAGTGAAGGAGGGGTTGTCCCACCAGCATTTTCAATGCTCTCAGGTGGGGACACCTCTTGCTCAAGTCTGATACATGGAGAGAAAGAGAGAGCAGCAGGTCTCCCTGGCCCTCCTCCTATTCCTTTTCCAGAGCACAGGGCCCTCACTTCTACAGGCTCACTATAGAAGACCCCTTTGTGTATCCTGCCACAAAGAGGTCTCCAGGACAGCAAATCTCCTAGTGCAGAAAGCTGACACAGCCTGGCATCATCATGCCACAGCATCGTATGAGGAGCCAACAAGTGACAGGGATGGGACCACCTGCTCTGCAGCAGATGCCACCCTTAAGCCCCTGTGTCAGGGACTGAGATTTACCCAAGCAGGAGAAACCTAAAGATTTTGACATCTCCTCTTTACTTTGAGGGCAGCTATGCCTGTGTTAAGCACTTCAAGCTATTTTGAGGAGGAGGAGCCCCCTGGGGAGCCAGCCCTCTCTCCCA
Source organism: Jacana jacana (assembly GCA_013400555.1). Lineage (NCBI taxonomy): Eukaryota > Metazoa > Chordata > Aves > Charadriiformes > Jacanidae > Jacana > Jacana jacana. The sequence continues at coordinate 419,804 of VZTM01038472.1, read as the reverse complement.
ATACTCTCATATTCACCCAAACAAACCAATCGCTTCATCTGGGGGTTCTGTGGTTTCAGCCCAGCCCTTCCTCCCCAAGACTGCTGCTGCAGGGCAGAGGGATCCTTCCCACCAGGGCAGACACTGTTCCCCACACTGCCCACCCTGGGGGACAAAACACTGCCCCTCAGAAACACAGCTCAACAGGGGTCTGGCAGCACTCCTGGCACTGGGATGGGCCCCTGCCTCCAAAACCCAGTTGTGATGGAAAACGAGCCCCCCGTTACGTCATGGCAACACAACTCAAATCACGACTCACGATGTACCAAGCCCTTGCAATAATCTCTGAGAAGGAGCCCAGCTCTGGTCCCTCTATTAAAACCTTTGACTTGCTTTTACTAAAGGGACTTTCCCAGAACCACCCACAGAGCTGAAACTGCTTTGACGTTCTGTTCCATTTCACACACACCTCCCAGTGATGCCCGAGCACCATGCCACTTAGCAGCACCCACCTGGTAACAGAAGTTGCTCCTGCAGGTCCCCCTGCAGCCTGGCCTCAGCAGGGACCGAGGATAATCTCTGCTCCAGTCCTGGCATGACCCTCCTGGGCTGGCCAGATGTGCTGAGGACAGACCCTGCCAATCATCTCCATCCCAGTACGCTGGTTGTGGCTCCTCCATGGGATGCGTGAGGGTGGCAAACACAAGGTGCAGTCCAGGTGGTAATTCCCCTACTGCTTTCACACAGCCTGAAATTATTTTTGACTTCACTTCCCACCCCCGGCTGAGCCACCCAGGCAAGAGGAGGAAAGTTTCCCAAAGTTCTTTCTCCTCCTCTCCATCTCTCACTGTGTGTCAGCCTCCCCATCCGCTACGCCTCCAGCTCAGGGACCAAGTGCCCACACTGTCCTGCTTGGCCCATATGCATCCCATCCCTGCTGAGACATTCATCCCTTCCCTTTGGAGTCACCCCATACCAGGTGGTTCCATCCTGCCAGCAGTCCCCCAGAAGAGCAGAAAGGGACATTCAACCATTATTTGCAGGCAGGACTGCAGAGCAGGACATCTCAGCAGCAGGGATACTGTCTGTGGGCATGGCAAGGCTTGCAATACAGACAGACTGCCATCTGAGCAGCAGAGTTAAACCCTAAACACTTCTCTGTCTTTCACTGCTTGCTTCACACTGAAGCTTTTTTTCCCCACTCTGAAGACTTCCTTCATCTTTTCCTGCACTAAATACATTCAAATCTTTTCCATCAATCATTCTTTCAAGGCATTTCCGCTCTTTCTTCCAGGTCATCAGGGTGACTGATTTCTAACCTTCATCCCAGACAGCCCCTACTCCCTTTCTCTACAGCGTATTGCCTTCATTTAAGCCATCCTCCTCCAGAAAACCTCTGTTTGATGTGTCTGTCACTGCAAGGTATTGATAACTGCTCATGGGATGCAACTTCTTAGGTAGCCATCTACCCACAGAGGCAGAATTTCCCATTCCCCTAATTTTCTCATGAAAACATCACGTAAGCAGGAAGATAGCATCACTACCGCTTTCCCTGCAGTACCCAGCCCGTCACCCTAATGAAGAGAAAATGAGGTTAGTTTGACACAGTGTGTTCCTACTACATTTGCTCTCAGCCCCAGCACTGTCCTTTCGGTGTTTACCGCTTGGTGGCCTTACTAATTTGTTCCAGCAGCTTTCTGGGTACGGAAGCAGATTGACTCATCTAGTCACCCTCTTTTCTCATCTGGATCCTCTTCCCCCCTTCCTTGAAGCAAATGGTGTATCCCAGGTGTCCTCCTGGGACATGGCTCCATACCAGCTCTCTACACCTCTGTCCCGCTTTGACCTTGCCACTGTTGACCATGAATGCTTGTCATCTCATCACAGCAAAACCCACCACCTCTAGGGACAAGTAATGGCTGTAGGATTCCTTACAGGCTGGACTGTCTTCATAGTCAAGTCCTTAGAGTAGAGGAGTCCATCTGTCCCAGGGTGGATTTGAAGCAAAGGGGATCCTCTGGAAATGGGGATATGCCAAAGTTAGACTGTAGAGGGGATGTTGCCCCATCACCCTGCACTTCTGGGATGGAAAGGGATGCTGAGCAATGCAGAGAGATTAAGGGAGGACATGGCTGTGAAGATGCGAGCAGTTAGCACCCCAAATGGTTTTGTGCTCCCTGTTCATCTAGTGGGCCTCAGCCTCATATATGTCTCTCCAAGCGTAAGGATAGAGCTTGACTCCCTTCAGAAAGGCTCTGCCCTGGTGCCATGGGCAGTGGGTTTGGTCTTGGGGATGGTGGAGTGGCTCATGCCTGGCTCTCTGAGCCCCTGAGTGTCAGGTCCCAGCTTGCCAGCATCCTCCTTGGACAGCACATCCCTCCAAAGGGAAGAAGAGAGAGAAGGAGAAACCCTGAAGCCAACTCAAAACAAAACTAGAGAAAGCACAATGAGGGTGGTGGGAGGAAACACAGATGTTCTGCAAGCCCACAGCAGGCTCAGTGACAGGCAGGATGAGGTTCTCAATGGGACAGGACAGAGGAGGTGCTGTAGGCCTGGACCCCTCAGGACATACCAGTGCTGTGGTTAGAGGCCCAGTCAACCTGCCCAGCAGCCCATTGGTTCCATTACCAACCATGGCACCCATCAACTCACCCCAGCCTGTCTCTTCCATCCCAGACCTGTCTCTTCCAGACTGGTCTGTGGGCTTGGGAAAGCCCACAGACCAGTCCTACTCACAGATCACCCCATTAACACAGGGGCCAAATAACCCACACACACCACTGCAGCACCTCCAGGTCAACCTCCCTGAAACCAAAACACAGCTCCGAAATCTCCTAGTGACCGAGGACAATGCTCACTTATAAGTGACCATACCGCCACAGCACCTGACCACCCCTTCTCCCCCTGGCTTCTGCAGCTTCCCATTTTGCAGGAATAGTGTGTGGCTGTTCCATGGCATGGCTCTCCTCAACGATGCTGCTGCAAGCAGCAGAAGAGGATTTCCTCTCCACCTTCATCTGCTTGTCCAGTTTTCTCAAAATCTGGATTTTGAGCTCAGGTTTCTTTAAGGGATGTTTGCACACATGTTGTTCCCAATCACCTTTAGTAAAGTCTGGGGTATATAAGGGACCAGGCTGGCTTTCAAGTACCTGTATAGGTGATCTTGCTTGCTTAGATGTAGGCTGAAGGCACAAATCCAGCTTCCTGCAGACACTGACAGGGATCAGTCCCAGCTCTTGGAGGTCTCCCAATGGGATCTGGCCATTCCCCACCAGCAAGACCCCAGCATGGGACCAGAGATGAGCTCTGCTCTCCAGAGGTCCCAGCTGATGTACAGTCCCAGGGAGCTGACAAAGCATTTTTGGCACCCACAATAGTGGCAGCCACTCCTCGGGGGAGTGCTGGGTGGCCGTGGTCGGAAGTGGTTGCTTTAACTGCCAGACCAGAGCGTGCAGGAAACACAGCAGCTTCAGCACCCACAGCCACTCCCTTGGCTGCAGCCAGTTACTGGCATGGGAAGAGCTGTGGCATGTGGATTGGGGGATGGGGGGGCTGCGTGTCTGCATGGGTATTTGGCACACAGCAGCTGTGCAAATGTGGGGGTGGTGTGTGCACACAAACTTGCATGGGGAGCTGTGGGAACATTTGTGTGTTTGGGAGCATCTGTGTGTGCTTGCACAAAGGGGTGCATGGCCAGGCTGGGGGTGCTCACTCTGGAGTGTTACAGGGAAGTGAATATTGCAGCCTCCCCAGTTTGGGTGCTGAGCACTTGTGAGGGGCTGTCAGGAGCATCCTCCATCACCCACATGGCAATGAGGTGGGCAGAACCAAACCTATGCCCTGTCCTCTCTGGCCTTGCAGGAGTCATTCCCAGTCACCACACATGCCGAGAGCATGGAAGGGTCAGGTCCAGGCACCATTTAATTTTATAAGGCCTTGTTCTTCTCCTGCTTGCACTGCTGGAAGTCTCAGTTTTCCCAAAATGGGATGCTGAGGACCAGGCTGGAGCCCTACCCTTACTCTGTTGGTGGTCAGTGGCTTTGCAGCAGAACAGTTAGCTCAAGCGGCTGTGACGCTGCAGGGAGCGAAGTCAAAAACCAGAGCCAGGTGGTAGGGTCCACCTGACCACCCTGCAGCAAACCTCTTCTCTGCGGCCTAAACCAAAGACCACTGAAACTGTGCCACCCACACCTTCCCACCCCGGAGCGAACAAAGCATCTGTGGCAGGGGAAGGTGAGATATGGGATGGTGGACATGGGAAATCAGGAACTGGGGACTTCTCAGGATGGGAGGTAAGACAACTTCCTCCAGATCCAATGCAGTGACTCCAGGAAGACTGAACTACAATCACCACGCTGGAGGGACAGTCAAAATGATCAGCAGCTGCTCTCCTGGTTTGCATGGAAAGACGAAAGCAGATCCTGCACCAAGAGCAGACCATGCTCAGGTCCCCATCCCTGAGCTGAATGCTGGCATGTGGGCCCTGACACCCATCTCAGGGCACTGCTTGATTTGGGGATGCTCAGTTGGGAGCTTGAAACCTGCATCCCACCAATAGCTCACCCCAGCCCTTTTCCTGCTCTGGCCAACACAGCAGGGGAGAATATCTCAGGTCTCTGCTGGCACTGGGCACCCTGTCCTCCAAACAGGGATGGGACATGGTGCCATTGGATGGCACAGACATTGCCATGGGCTGCGTGTTCTCCCATCCCCAGTGGCAGTGGGAGATGCTTTTGCTACACCTTCAGCTCCACTACCTGGCTTGGGAGCCGCCAGCTGGCTGCAGACCATCATCTGCCGAGAGGGGAAGGGACCTAGCCCTGACTGCTCCTGGAGGACCCACGGCTGCAGCCAGGGGATACAGGAGGAGATGAAGACCCAGCACCTCCACCATTCAAGAGGCAGGACGGAAAATATGAAGCAGGGCCCACCCTCTCACTGGTGTCGTGTCTGACATGAAAGCCAGAAACAAAACTGCTGACTGAGCTCCTACTTCTCACTGCAGCTGCCTCTTGCCTTGGCTTTCTGGGTGAGCCAAGCCTGACCAGCCACAGCAGATCTCTGCCAGAGCTACAGGGCAAGGAGCAGGGTTGCTGCTTGCTAAATAGCCCCAATGGGCAGAGCCATGCATTGGTATGAATGAATGTTGTAAGAGTTACAGCACTGCCCATGGTGACTTCTGGGAGTCTTCCGTGGCACCAGAGATAGAAGGGGGGACACCACATGCATCACGTGCAAGAAGGAAAATGGAAGTCTGGAGCTGGAAAGCTGCACTGAGCATCAAGCTGTGAGCTTTGCCCTGGCTGATGGCACCCGAGCCACCAGCACAGCAGTGATGCTCATCCCCCAACAAGTTGGGTGAGAGCCCCGAGATGAACCCGGTAAAGAAGGGTCTTGATTTGCAGCTGCACCTGGGTGACTGGCTCATACGGGCAAGAGGCAAAAGAGCGGCAGCTTCTCTAAATTATTAAGAGCAGCTTTGTGGAAGAGCGACTTGCATATCACATGGAGAGGCTCAGGAACCACAACAGACACTGCCGCCTCCCGGCTCTCGCCTGCGTGCCACCAAGAGCCGTTATTTGCCTGCCCACGCGCTTGCCATCACGAGTCAACAAACACCCCAGACGTGAAACTCTTTATTCACCCCGCAGGGCCAGATCTGTCTCCCACCTGTGGAGGAAGGGACACAGAGGTAGACTTCCCCTCTTGCAGAGGAGGAAAGTGCCTGGAGACAGGAGAAAAAAACAGCTGCACACTTCCCAGGTTCTGTAAATAGTAGTAAGCAGAGCAGCCTCTGCCCAGGTAGAAGCCTCAGCCCCGGCCTCCCATGAGCAGTATCTCCCAGGATCCACTCCAGCTCTGGCCTCCAAAGGTTTGTCCCACAGTCGTGCTTTACTAATTGGGTCAGACCTGGGCGAGGGAAGCAGCGTGGCCAGTCCAGAGAGCCCCAGGTGGAGGTAGAAAACCAAGACATGATGTAAAATCACTTTTGGGACAGACCTGTTGGCACTGCTGCTCTGCCCCAGTCCATCATCCTTGCCCTGAGTGAAGAGGCGGCACATGAAGCCCAGCAAGGACCTTCATCTTATGATACCCACCGCACAGCCATGATCCCACCATGGCCAGGACTGTCCAATATCAACTCCAGCAGCAGTGCCTCTGCCACTCTGATCCATGTACGCTGGATTTTTCCCAATGGTGAAGTGCGGTGGGAGCAAGGGCCAGGGCAGCCTGTCCCTGCCCACACACCCCAGCCAGGAGGGACCTCAGCCCTCAGCAGGGCTTCAACTGCAGCTGCCGAGTCCTCTCATCCTGGTGTTTCTTCCCCCGCTCTGGTGTGACAGGTTTCTCCTCTGGGAAGACGATAATGGCATATTCAGTCTGGTCAACAGGTCGGGTTTCAGAGGGGATCTGAGTGCATTGGTCCTGCTGAAACTGCAGCACACCATAGTCCACGGTGGACACGGACACCACAGGGCGCTTCTCTTCCTTCTGCAAGGAAAACCCATCAGGGTGATTCATCATTTGGAGGTACTCACCATCCCCAACACGAGCCCCCTTTTTACACCAGGTGCCAAAACCAGATCTGAAGCATCCCAGGAGGGTGAGAGAAATGCAAAGCAGAAAGACAGCACAGACCTGCGATAGCATTTGCCCAGAGAAACCAGACCATGAGCCTTGGGATCGCCACCCAGGCCATATGGGTCTTAGCTCTCTGCCTCTCAGGGAGGTGGAGCTCCCTGCCTGCCCAGCCACAGAAGGCAGGGTCATGCTAGGAGCCCTTTTCTCATTTCTCCACTGGGTTCTGAGCTGACACAGAAGGCATGCAGAGAACCTAGGACTGAGTTTCTTTACCCTGGAGAGATGAGAGCAAGGGGGGATTTCTTGTTGCTTTCAGCTACATAATGGGGTTGGAGAGAAGACAAAGCCAGACTCTTCCTGGCAGTGCCCAGCAAAAGGAAGAGAGGAAAGAGGGACTAGCTGCAGCAAGAGAAATTTTAGCTTAATATAATGGGGCAGGGGGAACATTTTCTCCCATTTTCAAGAGCAACACAATCCACTGTCAAAGATAACCCCATTTTGAGCAAGGGTTGACCACAGTGGTCCCGTCCTGTCTCAGACCTTTTTTGATTGTGATGGGGCTGTGCTGCAGATGCAAAAAAAAAGCAGTTGCAGCTGTGCAGAAAAGATCTTGCAGCATCAGAGAAGACAGGAGAAGTGAGAAGCCTGTGAAGGGTTGATAAAGTGAGGCCCTTCGTCCTCAATACGCCAGCGATGCCACGATGCTTCCCTGCAGCATGGCAGGGCATCAGAGACGGAAAACTCACCGCTGGCAGGTTTTCACTTCGTGGTTTCTGCACATCTGCAAAGTAACATGTTTTGTTAGAAGACGCTTGCGTGCCAAGACAGCATGAGCATCTTGGGCTGGGGCTGACCCAGCCCTCACATCCTAGGACAGTGCTGAACACCACAACCATACTTCCTATTTCTGTACTCAGGGTCTAACACTCTGAGCATTACAAGGACAAGTGAGATATCAGCCCATGGTCTAGGGTTAAATTGGGTTTAGTGGGGTGCCCCCCCCACAGCTGCCCACAGCGTGGCCAAGGCAATGCCCAGTGCTGCAGCAAACAAACAAGAAAATGCCCAGGCAAGGTATATGTGAAGGACTCACATGCAACATTAAGACACAGTGCTAACAAGTGGTTCAGAGCCACAGCAGGTGGCTCGGGGACTCCATGAAGGGTGAGCATGGCCCAAAGCACTTTTCACCCCTAGGCATGGAGATACCTGCCCCACAGGGACATGCCACATCTGAGTTCAGCACATTGAACCTGCCTGTGTACCCCAGGAAGCTGCAGGTATCAGGTTGCCCCTGGGTTCAAGCTGGGTTTGTTGGCTAAACGTCACCCTGTCAGGACTCCTGGCATGTCCCCAGCCCCTTGGTGCAGCACAGTTCCCACAGGGATCATACCTCCTCTACTGTACGTAACGGTGAGGTAGCCAAAGATCAGCAGCACAACTGCCCCAGCCAGCAGCAGGATGCCCAGGATCACAGCCTTGATGAGGTCCGGAGAATTGCCTTCCTCCACCTCGGGCTCATCAGTGGCATTTGTCTTCTCAGGGGCTGCTGTAATAGCCATCCAAAAAAGGGGGAACAAAACAGTAGGTCAGGAGTGTAAAATGGCGTCTGTAGTCTCTGGGAAAGTCAACACAGGGGCTGTCCCCCAAAAAGCTCAGTCCCAGACAGGCTGCCACAGCCCCACCAATCCTCCAGGGACCCTGAATTTGGTATGACATGAGGGATGTTTGGCCATGTCCCATTCCTTCCCATTGCAGGTGGTGAGGATGATCCCACACTGCTGAGAGCTGTGGTGCAGGGTGTCAGGACACTGCAGTCCCACGGCATGACTCCATGCCATGCAGAGCCCCGTGGAGGACACGGCTTCCCTAAGCCTCCCAGCTGCTTCTGCATCCTGGGGCCAGAACAGCCTCAGTTCAGGTTGGGAGATGTTGTGAAAGACAGTAGTTTTTGCAGTTTTTCCTTTTTATAAAAGACTGTCTTCAAAAGCCTCCATGCTGCCAAGCAACTGCATGGTATATCTTCCAGTAAGACCTATGTCTCCCACACTATGGGACTACAGGATATTCCTAGGGCATGGTTTTGCAAGAACAGTATCTACATTAACACTGGCTTTTCAAGGTAGTGAGCTCTGATTATCACCCCAACACAAGCCCTGTCCCCAGATAAAGAAGCTGTTCAGGCAGTTCCCTACACTCATCTCCTGTCTCCATATGTGGGTGAAAGCAGCTCTCTATACTGTCTCCTGCCTCCATCCATGGCTAAGGACTTGCTCCTCCCCACACTATCGCTGGGGACACAGCCCTAGTAGGATGGAGATGACCTGCCTCAGGCCCAGATCCAGCCACAGTGCAGATGAAGGAGGACAGCCTGTGTCCCTATGCATCAAGAAGGCATGCAAAGGAGAGGGGAAAAGGCAGAGCTGTGACCTCCTGACCTACATCAGGTCTTCCCCCATGGGGAAGGACCTGCCTTGTGCCCTGGGGCCATAGGGCCATAGCACCACAGGGTGACACCAACGAACTGTCCCCATCAACTCAGTCCTTAGGCTGACCTGTGACAACTAGGCGGGACCGGCTGCTCTCCATCACTTTATCAGGTTCAAAGAAGGTGATCAGCCCACAGTAGTAGGAGCCAGAGTCATTCTGGTGAAGGTTCAGGATCTCAATCTTGAAGGCAGGAGTATAGTTGGTGAGCAGGTACTTCTCTGTCTCCGTCTGGGGGTTGTTCCGGCTGATTTCAGCAATTTTTTGGGCTTGGCTGTGGTTGATCTCCTTGTACCAATTGAGGCTGTACTCTGAGCCAGAGTCGTTCTCCATGGAGATGTTGCAGAAGAAGGTGGCTGAACCACCTGCGGGTAGAGTTAACACGTCTGGGAAGAAGGTCACTATTTGGGAGAGAGAAAACAAGAAACAGATATGGTCACATTGGACCCAGGTCTCAGAAACAACCATACCTGCCATGTAGGAACCAGGGATGTAAAGGGAGTAATAACCCACCCCCACCAGCATGCCATCCCACAGAGAAGTGATGAGGTCTTACATCCCAAACCCAGAGGTCTCATGAGTTCCACAGCTGTTTCACCCTCAGGTCCCGAGGCCCCTGTGGAGATTTGCAAAAACCTGCCAGTGAGCACTCACAAGCCCAACCGCATGCCATGGCCAGCGCCCAGCTCACCTGTGGCCAGTCTCTGGAGTATGCCAGTGATGCAGGTGGCCTGGTGCTTGGCCAGTCCACAGCATCACACTGGATCCCAGAGAGGTACATCACCCCTGTTTCTGCCCTCCCAAGTGTGAGTCTGCTGGCTGGAGAGCAGTTACTGTAACGTGAAGCAGTTTCAGCAGAGCAAATTGTGTCCTGGGCTACCTAAAATTAACCCAGAACACCTGTACTGGGGAAAACAGACTTTGGAGGTTGTAATATTTTTAAATCTATGCTGTATTTTAATGTCTGAGTCATCCTTCCTTCAGCTGATGTTGCTTCTGAAAGCAACCAGAAGGAGTGAGTCCCAAGCCAAGGCAGCACCCTGCAGTACAGCCCATCTCATGCCCTGCTGCCTGACAGGGTGCCCTGGCTGTTCCCACCGCTCCATGCTGGGAGCACAGAGTGGGCAGGGGGTGCCCAAGGCACTGTATTTGCCACCTCCAGCCTGAGACCATCTGACAGCCCAGAGCAACGTGAAGCAACGTGAAGCTCAGGCTGCAATCCTTTTCTAGCTGCCTGTCCCCTCCTCGTTTACGTGGGCAGCCAGGCAGCAACCCCAGTGTGTCCTGGCCAAGCTTGTCAGGCTGATCCCAGCACAGAGCACAAACAGCCATGGCCACAGCCCCCTCAGCATTTAGCACCAGCCCTGTTGCTTCATCACGTTTCCCTGCCCGTTATCCCACTGGGTTCACCCCCTGGACAGTGAGGATGCTGCGAACAGGGTCAGGCTCACGTCGGGCCCATCCAGCGGCAGCTGCTTCATCAACTTTTGCTCAGAGTAATAAAAAGCAGGAAGAAGCATTTTTCACACGGGCTATCTGACCAAGCAGTTCAAACTGTCAGTGCTTTGAAAAATCCTGTTCTTAAGACATTTATCTTCCTTTTTTTCAGAGATCACTGCTGACCGCCGCCTCAGGGCTTGCAGGCAAAGTTAGAAAAGTCTCTCCTGTCTCTCCAACACTGGCCTGAGCCATAGCACCGTGACTGCAGCACCACCAACCACAACGGGAACTGAAACGATTCCTTGAGTAGATGCAGGATTAGATAGAAAACTGGGCTGAGAAATGAGCGATGAGACCAAACAGCAGTAGGGAGGGAGGGAAGTGCCCTGGCTCCTGCGGACCAGGAGATGTCATTTTTGCAGTGTTCTGAGCTTCTTGTGATTAACAGGAAATATTCAGCAGGCTTAGGGCTTTGCTTCCTACCCAGTGCCACTGTAGGCAATGAATGAAGCTCTTGGACAACTTCTGAAAGCAGATGTTGGGTTTATATGTTTCCCTACATCTTCCCAGTATCAGGGGTAACATCTGCTCCAAGAGATACCCAGCTCTGTGCCCGCTCTTGGGGCAGAACACACCTGAAGCCACTAAAGAAAGAGCTGGACCGTGAGGAAGGGAGAATGCAGGTTCATTGGGACTCTTGCTCACTCTGCCCAGGCTCACTCCTTCCCTTGCACCTCTCCCTCTCCCCAGAATTTCACCCTCAGCAAAACTGCACACAGAACCTTTGCTCCCTCAGGGTCAAACCCAAACCAGGAGGAACACCCCGAGGGTGCAGCCCGAAGCCATGAGAGCCAGAACAGAAAATCACAGACCCCACACGGTGCTGGCAAACGCAGAGGCTCAACACCAAACCCTGACCATGGCCGGTGTGCCCACAACGTGATGCCAGCACAACAGGCGTGGGGTCTGTCCCCTTCTCCATCCCTTAACTCCACTTTTATGCTGAGCATTACCATTTCACAGAATCACAGAATCACAGAATATCAGGGATTGGAAGGGACCTTGAAAGATCATCTAGTCCAATCCCCCTGCTGGAGCAGGAACACCTAGAGCAGGTCACACAGGAACACGTCCAGGCGAGTTTTGAATGTCTCCAGAGAAGGAGACTCCACAACCTCCCTGGGCAGCCCCTTCCAGTGTTCTGTCACTCTCACTGTGAAGAAAGTTTTCCTCATATTTAACTGGAATCTCCTATGTTCCAGTTTGCATCCATTACCTCTTGTCCTATCATTGGATGTTACTGAGAACAGCCTGTCTCCATCCTCCTGACACTCACCCTTAACATATTTATAAACATTAATAAGGTCACCCCTCAGTCTCCTCTTCTCCAAGCTAAAGAGACCCAGCTCCCTCAGCCTTTCCTCATATGGGAGATGCTCCACTCCCTTCATCATCTTGGTAGCAGCACGTACCAAAAAGTTTTGGGTTTTTTGCCTTCTTGATGCCAGAGCTATTTTTAGCTACAAATCCCCCAGCCCTTAGACATTTTCCACCGGCTGTGAACGACACAGGCTGTGCCAGCGAGCACACACCATGCGCCAGTACCTACCCCGGCGGCAGCCAGCCAGCATGGGGCCACAGCAGAGCAGGACAGCGCAGAGGCCAGTCAGGACCACCTCCATAGTGCCCCACATCGTCTTCGAGACTCCTGAAGCCATGGAGAAGCAATCAGTCCCCTGCCTGGGCAGCCGTGCCGTGCCGTCCTGTCCCCGGTTCTCTCTCTCTCTGTGCTTCCTTCCCCACAGTGGCAGCTTGATCTCCAGTGTGCACGGCAGAGGCTGGGGTGGAAATGAAACGTGCCAGTTTCTGCCCTAGAGGGAAACCCGGGCTGCCTCCCGCCCCCGGCTTCCTCCCCACCGAGGCAGGGATCAGATGAGCTCTCAGCTCTCCCCTTGCTCTCAGAGCGCTCCCACGCAGGCACCCAGCAGGCACACACCCCCCCCACTCCCCAAAAAGTGGGGACAGGCACCGCTAAACCTGCACCCTTTTTGGGAAAAGTTCCCAGGGATGGAGCAGGTATGGGTCACAGGGGTCATTTCCTCAGCTCCAAGCCTGGCCCATGAGTAAAAGGGCTGTCTCAGGCTCCTGAGCACCCACAGGTGCTGGGTGCCCACAGTTGTGTGGTACCGGGAGGCTGGGCAGGGTCTAAGCAGCCATGGAGCACTCTGAGTATCATTTGGCAGACTGCTCCAACCAGCAATGGATGGGAGAGGAAGGAGAAGGAGATGGAGGAGAAGGAAGAAGAGGAGGAGGAGGAGGAGAAGAAGAAAGAGAAGTTTTGCCTCCTTACTTGTGTTTCTCCACAGACAGATTCACGGGGAACAAGGTGCTGCTATTGGGGTGTTGTCAGCAGAGTTACTTAATTTCTCCCCCAGCAATGTTCTCCGCTCACCTTGCTGACTAATACTCAGGTAGGAAATAACCAAAGGTGAAAGCACACTGTAGCTGGCTCCTCCGCTTCTCTTGAACACAACCTCAGTGCTCTACAATTTTGGAAAGTGTCAGGGGAAAATTAATAATGAGGGTGAAGGATGCAATTCTCATGGCGATTTCATTATTTTCCGAGCTTTCCGAAACAAGCTGTGGGGCTGGGGCTTGGTCACATCTTGCTTTCAGACACGGCCCCAGCAGGCAAGTGGGCTGGGGGAGCCACCCTCATTTAGGATGACAAAGGAAGGGGTTCTGAGCCAGGGCAAGCCAGGCTCAACCTCAGTTGGTGGCTCAATCCAGCCTGTCCTGGATCCTCTTTTCCAGTCTCCTGGCACTGCAGGATCACTCTTTTCTCATGAGCTTCTGGCCCCACTTGGGCCACAGAGCAAACCTGGAGGGCTGTCCCCTCATCACCTTTTCATGCCACCTGACTGGAGGCCACCACCTGGTGGAGTGGCAAGGGGAGAACTCTCCACCATGTACAATGGTGCTGGTGGGCTCTGAGGTGGACATTGCCTCTTGTTCACAATTTCCTGCCTTCTCATTAAAAAAACCCTACCTAAAAAAAACTAAATGGATTCCAGAAAATATGGAAACTCACAGCAAGGAGGTTTTTTCACCTTGAGACTTTTTGTCCCCAGATGGTGATACCAAGCACCTGGGCCGAGTGTGGGGAGGCTTGTTTGGCACTTGCAACACGTTTTGCTTTTCTAGACATGGAAGATGTGATCGGTATCATCCTTGCGATCACAACTCACTGAGCCAGGGATCAGCAGGAAAAACTGGCTCATCCTTCCTGCCTCGTGTGGCAGGGGAGGGCTCTGATTAAAATCGTAGCACGAATTGCTCAAACTTTCCAACGCATGCTCTAAATGGGATGTAAGTTGGTACCTGGGGCAGGGAGGCTGCCGCATCCACTAGAAACCAGCAGTGGCAGGATGAAGACCATATGGACCTGCTTTTGGATCCTTGGGTTCCTTCAAAAACATGTGCCCCAATGCTCCCCCCCTGCTCCCCAGCAGGCCGGGGACCTGCACCAATGTCAGAACCTTTCCAGGCTTCTTGGGAAGCAGGATGAGGCCATGTGAGACCAGGAAGCACTGGTGTGCTCTCCGAGCTCGCAGCAGAAACCACAGGGGAGGGCAAGCTGGGAAGTCTCCCAGCTCTTTTTCTGATGGAAAGCTTGCTCCAAGACAAGATGGAGAACAGGGTGGGGTTTTTTCCCCTTTTTGCTGGGAAAAAAAAAAAAAAAAAAGTAATTAAAAAGGATGAAAAGAAAAGAAAAGAATAAAAGAAATGATCCATCTTGCTGCGAGGAAGATGCTGGGAGGGGAAAGAGAGGTGAGCAGTGGTGCTATGTCCCAGCCAAGATATGCCACAGAGGAGTCTGGCTCTGGCCCTGCAGCAGCTCCCAGGTTTCAGGCAGGCTTTGTGCCCTGCCCACATTCTGCCTGCACCCTGCCTGCACCCTGGCAGACCCACACAGCTCCTGCTGACTCCTGCACCAGCTTCTCCAGCACCAAGGAAAACAGCTTGGTTCCAGATGTGCTGTGGCTCCTGTTCACGCTGGTAAACCCCCTCCAGCCCAAACTGGGTGGATGGCACATCTTGGGGTTAGCTGAGGAGAGCCTGACAAAGGTCCTTTGATGCTTAGAAAAATAAATTCTCTTTCTCTGAGCTGCAATATGCCAAATTGCATTGGGCAGTCCACTTCTGCTTGGCCACCAAAAGAGGAAAAGAAGGGCTAAGAAGGAAGGAGAAAGGGGAATAAATGAGAAAACAGCTTGTTCTTCAAAACTAAGAGACAGAAACTTCAGCAAGCATGTGTCACGCTACTTCATTGAAGGACAAATGTCACTTTTTCCCCCAACAAGAAGCTGGTCCAGCGTGTTGATGAAGGTCCCACCAACATGGCTGAGACCCAGACAAGGTCCCAGCCTTCTGCAGCCATCACTGTCAGGGCACACAGCCCACAACCCTGAACAGCCAGCTCAAAGGATGGGGGCTCTGCCTCAAAATGGCTTAAAAGCATCTGGGGTATTTAAGGAGCACTGAAAATTTGGAAGATGAAGAAGAAAGCGAAGACCACATACCTCAGATGGAGCCAAATGAAGCCCAGAGCTGAATGTCCTCAAAGCCCAGGGAAAGCAAACCTTCCCAAATGAGATGGGGAGCACAAATTACACACACACACACCAAAAACCCCACACAAAACCAAAAACAAAAACAAAACCAAAAACAAACAAACAAAAAAAAAAACAAACAAACAAAAAAAACCAAACAAGAAAAGAAGAAGGGAAGAGAAACACACAGGTTCCCAAAGATCCCTCCCCCTCTGGTTTAACTGAATTCACATCTGTGGGTCTGGGCCAGGCAAGAGGCGATGTGGCTGGGACAAGAAGAGGAAATGGTTAATAGTGTTTGCAAATAAACATTGAGAGCGTTTAGGCCTTTCAGATACTTCTCGGAAATTAGAAGGGCCCCTGCAAATGATTTGCATGAGCAACGGGGGGTGAGTAAGCAGCGAGTAAGCAGCAAGTAAGCAGAGGAATGGAGCGGAGGCACAAAACCATCCCTCTAGCAAGCGGAAACCTGCAGAGCCCGGGCAGAGCAATGGCAACCGTGATGTGAAGGTCCCACACAGTTGTGGCGTGGGGCCACCACCTCCTTCAGCATGGCAGCAGGGTTCTGTTCCTGCTGGTGGGCAGAACTGACGCACAGCCCGGTGGTACTAAGGGTGGACCATCTCCAGTGAGCAGTGCTGCTAGAGCCTGTGGAAATCAGGAGATGATGATGATGGTGATGATGATGATAGTCTCAGCAACCCACTCGAGCAGGCTGGGCCGTGACATGGCACCAGCTGGGATGCATCCATGCATCCCAAGCAAAACACCAGCACAGGCACCTGCTGTACCTCCAGGCAGCACCCTGCCCAAAGAGCCACAGGCCAAGGTGTCCCCCAGTTCTGCTGCATGTGATGGCCCCCTCCAGCCCACTGTCCCCAACAGCAGCACGCTCCGCCCCAGCACCAGCTGTGCCTTCACACTGTTTCCATTCGAAGCGCAGGGACCTTTCTCGGCAGTGTCACCCACTGCACATAGGAAGCGTGATCGTGGAGATTGCTGCATCAAGATAAAAGAGCAGAGGAAGCAGGATGTCAGCATCTCAGGACGGGGCTGTGTCATACGCACGCTGTCCTTCACCAGCCTTCCTTGGGACAGACAGCAGCTGCAGGCAGGGACCAGAAAACAATGGTGTGATGCGGGGAAGATATAGGGGAGTGACAATTTTAGGCCTTTTTGGAAGAAGTTCCTGAAGGAAGGCTGGGATCTCCATGCCGACAGTTGGAACACATGGCCCAGAGTCAGTGAGGGAGCACTGTGTCCCACACAATGGGGGAACAGGTTTTGTCAGGGCAAGGATGACAAGCTGCACTCTCCTCTACTTGAACCCACAGCCCCTGGGGTGGTTGGGCACTTCCAGTATGTCACCAAGGGCTGGGACACCAACACAACCCCCCTGCAGCCGAGGCCAGGGGTTCATGTCCTGCTTTGAGAGACATGGGACTACGCCTTTTTCAGTAATTTTACTTTTCAGTAAGGTCTCTTCTAATGCTAGGGAAAACTGCACTTTTAGAAGACTCCAGTGTCTCAATTTGTGAAAATATTTACTTTATAGCAAATATTGTATGGGGGTTTCTAGGTCTTGGTGTCTGCAGGTGTGTGGATGATGAGGAGAACGAGACCCAGACACTTGACCCAAACTGACCAACAGGTTTGTTTCATACCATGAACATCACACTCAACATACATTAGAAAGTTTGCTGAGGTGTTCTCTCTCATTTGATGGTTGCCATCCTGAGAAATTCTTGCCCCAGTGCTGTACCCCTGAGCCCTTCCCTGTCACCCAAAGCCACAGCGCTGACAGTGTCTGGCACTTGCCTGTCCCCTGGTAGGAGTGCACAGCTTCCTGCTGCCAGAACGTCCTGAGTATAATCCTTGTGTATGTTTTTCTGGAGTGTTTCCAGAGAAGGGCAACAAAGCTGGTGAGGGGTTTGGAAGAAAAGTCTTGTGAAGAGCAGCTGAGGGAACTGGGGCTGTTCAGCCTGGAGAAAAGGAGGTTGAGGGGAGAACCTTCTCGCTCTCTACAACTACCTGAAAGGAGGGTGTAGCCAGGCAGGTGGTTGGCCTCTTCTCCCAAGTAACAGACAATAGGATAAGAGGAACTGGCCTCAAGCTGCACTAGGGGAGGTTTAGATTTGATATTAGGAAAAATATTTTCACCAAAAGGGTTATCAGACATTAGAAGAGGCTGCCCAGGGAAGTGGCTGAATCACTGGAGATATTAAGACCTGTAGATGTGGTGCTGAGGAACATGGGTTAGTGGTGGACTTAGCAGGGTTAGGCTAATGGTTAGACCCGGATGATCTTAAAAGTCTCTAGTCTCTTCAACCTAGACGATTCTATGTTGGTATCAGGTTCAATATTGGTTCCTTAGTATTTTTAACACTAATTACATAGTCTTATTCTATTAATTCTGTTTATATTTCTACCCACAGGGACAAAAATACAGATTTTTCACGATTCCCCTTCCCAGGCAGGGAGGGGTCATTGGGTGATACAATAATTGTCTAAATGGCAAAAAACTGTGGTGGGTTCCTTAAGCCATCAAACCTTGCGAATACACCTCTGGGCATCCTCTGGGGATCCCTCTGCCCCTTTGGCACCTGAAGCACACAGGGTACATGGCTGCTTCAGCCCCGGGTGAGGGGTGGACGGGATGGTACTCGGGCTGTTGCAGCTTTTGGGGCAGTCTGGGGTGGGAGGAGGCCACTGGGGACATCCCCCCATTGCCGTGCCAATGCCTCCCCAGCCCTAGAGCTGCTCCCTCTCGCCATCACACCCCCAGCCGCACTCACCTCCCGGCAGCGGGCTCAGCAAACCCTTAATTTGCAACTACAGCGCTTATTGCGGTTATTTATCATTTGTTCTATTGTGTGGTTATTATTTTTTTTTTACTTGTAAAAAAAAAAAAAATGTCAAAATACAACATGTTTTGGGCAAATGTCAGAAATCCACACAAACACCCTCCACCACCACAGCCTCGCGCGGTGACGTACGGCCGTGCGCCATGACGCCACGGACGGCGGGAGGCGGAAGTAGCGGGGGTTGCCGGGGTAACCAACGCCCGAGCGGCCTGCGGGGCGGGGGAGGCTGCGGTCATGGGCGAACTGGGCCCGGAGGATGGGGTTGGGAATACGTACAGCCTCCGTCCCGGTGTCCAGCACCGGTGAGCCGGCGGGGAGTGGTGGTGGTCCTGGTGTCTCTGGGGAGGGATGAGGGTGCTAGGGTGGCCCTCGGGGCTTCGGGTCGGGGGGCGGCCCTGAGGAGGAGGGAGCTGTGGTGGGACTGTGGGGGAGGAGGTCGCTGGGTATGGAGGGATGACATGAGGCTATAGGGGCTGGGAGGGGGGGTGTTGGGACTGGGGGAGCCCCCGGGGGTTTGGGGTCTGGGGTCTGGGCTGGGGCCACTGTGCTCCCAGAGCAACTTTGACATGAGGTGTAGGAGGATGTGGGTGGGAAGGTGAGGGGAGCACTGTTAGGAGATGATGCTGAAGGGGTAACCTCCACAGGGGCTGGTTTTGCACCCATGTTTACGGGTGTTTGGCTTTTGGTGGGGCTGGTTAAAGGTCTCCATCTTAGTTGGGCTTTTTTCACCCGTGGTTTTTAATTTGTCATTATTATGTGAAAGCTAAATTTTCCCAGGTGGGGTTATGTATGTTTCTACACGTTGCATGAACTTTCTGGGCCTTCTGTTGCTGTTTTTATGCCCTGACAGATTTAAATCGTCCACAGTAAAGGAATGCATCCATGCAATACTGAAGGAGAAGCTGGCCAATGCACAGTACGTCCCAGAAGAAATGCCTCAGCTTACAAAGTCTTTATCAGAGACAATAAAAGACAGACTGAAAGGTAAGAAGGTTTACTGGGGAAAACATTTCTTACCTTGTCTTCTCCCTTTGACAAAATCCCTCCTTCCTCCTTTATTTTTTAAATCTATGTTTCTTCTCCATTGACTGACTGGAGTCTACTGCTATGAAACATTCTGGCCTATATACATACATTCCTTGCTTGCAGAACAAGAAACCTCATTGAAGCAAACAAGATTTGGTTTTGTATAGACTGGCTGGTGTGTGCTGTCAGCCTTGGGGAAAGAAGCCGCTGTCAGCCAGGGGGAAAGAAGATGCAAAAAAGAGAAGCAATGCTCATTGCTTCTTACTTCAATGAATGGAATCGTTCCTGCTTTTTTCTGCTGCAAGTTAGGTCAGATTTGGGTCAAACTGTAATATCAGGGAGATCAGAACAAGGCCCAGTGGGAGCAGCAAAGCGAGAGTTGGGAATACAGTGAGGAGGGGTGTGACAACAACCTTACTGTACTGGAAAAAGGTTGTAGTAATGCTGTGCAGGATGCCCTCCAACATTTTTGAGTTCAAGAACCAAACTTCAGGCTCCAGCAGGTGTTTCCCATGTCCAGTGCTGGAACAAGTACGTAGATGTGAGTTGGCCCGGTCACTTTTTATTTGCCTTCTTCCTGGGGACAGACTGGTGCTCCATCTGCTGGGCTGCCCTGACATGGTGACACAGACGTACTGTCACCCTCAGCAGGAACTATGGATTTATGCTTCTCCCAGAGTTAGGCATTTGCTTTAAAACCAGCAGCAGCTGTAGTCCCAGTACATGTTGATACTGAGCTAATACGCGCAGGACTTCACCAATCTGTAAACACATATGCAGTAGCTTGAAATGGGGCTGGACTGGTGTGGCTGTTTTCTCAGCTGGCACCTCTGAAAGCATTGCCATGGTGGATGTTACCAGACCCAGCATGTTGTGTTTAATCCTCCAGTGGTAAGATTGTGCTGGAGTCTTCCTGGGACACTGCTTTGTTGGAGACAAGCATTATGATCTCTTTTTTATTTTAAACATGCTTGCTCTGATTTGGCTTCTAGAACATTGCCATGGCCTGATTGGATCTGGCCTGTGCCCCCAAGGTATTTCTTCACTGTTGTAAAAAGAACTGTATATCTTTGCAGACACATAATGTAGACCCACACATGCTTTTTTGTGGCCTTTTATCCCAGCTCAGAAACAAAGGAAACACCTACATGGCTGAAGAATCTCTGCAATAAATTTGCAGCAGAACAGTTTTAAAAGACACTTTTTTTTTTTTTTTCCCAAATTGGATTTTGTCCACCAGCAGCCTTATTTACATTCCATGTGTTCAATTCTTGTAAGCTGTCAAAGCAAAATGATGACATATGGTGTGGCTGTTCAGAGTTGTCTTCTGCCTTAGATGCACCTTTTGATGGATGCCAAATACCCTGTTCATCCTTTAACTCAAATAAGACCATGGTAGTTTGTACTTAGGAATCTGTGCTAGGTACTCTCTGCCTAGGAAAATGAAGCCACAAAGCAGTCTGTGCATTTTGCCAATTCCATGGACTTGTACAGGACACTTGCTTTGTAACCAAAAATCTTTAGCTTTATGGGTCCTGTTTTGGGCTCATATTTTAAAAAAGTTGTTGCTCTCGCTATTATTTTTTTTCTCTCTCTCTCCAGAGGAGGGATTTGACAGGTACAAAATGGTGGTGCAGGTTGTGATTGGAGAGCAGAGAGGAGAAGGAGTGAAGTAAGTTTTGCATCTACTAACTGTATTGCTATCATTTCTGTTGGGTTAGGGTGGGGTTTTTTAATTTGGAAGCTGCTTCCAGCTTTCATAGCTACAAAGATCTCTCCGCAGATGATAAAGTGTAAAGCAGTTTCTCATAAGTGGAAAGTGAGGGCTTGGACTGTGGGTGATTGAATTGTGCAGTGATCATTAGCTGTATGGTGGTTCTTAGCAAGCTGAATTACTGAAAAGCATTTGTGAGGGGTGATGCAGAAAGTCATTTTACATTGTACTCATGATAAGCTAGAGCACACATGCAGTCTGTGCTCAAAGCCCTGCTGGAGCACAAAAGGCATGGTAACTCACTTCTATCTAAAGCCAGACTTCCCTAAGTACTTCATTTGCATTTAATCCCCTCAGGCAGGCATTTTTTCAGAAGTTTAAATATCTGTAATCCGCATGCAGTATTGTCCTGGGAATTCGTCTAGGATGTGGGTGCTGAGCACTTCCAGTCCAGTTCCAGATGCCTGTGATCAGGCAAAAGAATTCCTCTTGGCTGCAGTAGCGGGCTATAGCTTTCCATTACTGGTGAGTAGGGATAAGACAAAAGAGAAGGGCCCATGAGGTTTATATCTTTTATCTGCTGGGCTTACCTTTGGTTTTGTGCCTGGTACTCCAGCCAAAGATAAATGCAGCAGAGCTGTAATCAGATCTGCTGCCTCAGTGTTCTGGAATTCAGGAAGGAATATCTGTACCTGTTATGCAGGCTTTTGTCAGGAATGCCTGTCTGCAGGCAGGCTGCTCCAGAAGCACCATACATACCAGGGTGAACAGTTCGGTGAGGTGATCTGATTTGAAACGTGAAGCCCAGCAACACAAACTGACAGAGAAATTGGGGAAATTCTCTGGTTTGCAATAGGCAGGAGGCAAGACTGAAGCATGATCGCTAACATCCTTAATACAAAATATTGGATAACCAGAGTATTCCAGAGGCAGAGTGGATTACTGGACTGGGAGCGGAGGGGAGAAAGGCCAGAATAACCCTGAGAGTTAAGGTAATAGGAAAAAAAGGATGAAATTCAACAATCTTATAACAGTAAGTCATACATGGGACTAGGAACAGCATGCTGTGCCATAAACAGGGATCCAGTCAACTGAAACTGACTGGGGCAGGCAGGGAGGTGGGCATTTGCAGGAGAGAAAGGAGAATGTCAATGACATTAAACAAGGTAGCACTGAGGTTTCATCGGTATCGTGTCATTATTGTCCCTAAACTCATGGGATCATTTACCGAGTGTGCAAGCCAATAACATACAGAGTCAAGGTATTAGCTATTTATTAGCATTTTGGTGAGGAAAAGGGTGCTAGCACACCCTGCATTGAAAGAGTCATCTTTTATACATTTTAAATTAGCATAATTAACATAGTCCTTGTTTATTGCTTTTTTACTGGTGCTTGTAATTCCTTATCTTGAAGCTGATTGGTGTAAAATGTCCTCATCTTCAATTAAAGGTGCAGTACCTCTTAATTTTACTGCACAGGCTCAGTGGGTGAGAGTCTTCAAGCTGAGGTGGGCATCCTAACTTCTAGAGGACTGCTTTTCGTATTATAATTAGTCAAGTTCACCTTCAGGACACATTTCATGGGGTATAGCCAAGTTTCTTGGGCAATCATCCCACTGATGTTTCTGCTACCTGGTTTTAGATCTGTTTGTTCCTTCTCTCCCCTTGTCTTGTCAAGAATCATTTATGCAAACAATGTACAAAGTTACAATCATAGAAGTCTCGATATTATTATGGTCCCGTTGCTTGCCTTCAAAATAAGGCTTGGACTGAAGCAGGTGTAGAAACAGGCCAGCAGGATGGTCAGGGAGCAGAGAGTATGGATACAAAAGGACTAGAAGACCTTGGTTTGTGGTCTAGTAATGCGATGTCTGCCAAGGAATATGATAGCTCCCTATAAATAAATTGGGAGTGTGTACCATGAGGGTGCAGGAGGTGAAGGACAAGAACACATAAGCTAATTTAGCTGCCAATATGCATAGGGCAGACGTCAAATATTCTCAAGCAGCATAGCAATGAGGTTTCAAGCCCTGCTGCCCAGGACGTGTGGCAGGGTTGGTAGCTGATGAGTTGACCAACATACAGAGGGGCTTACAGCATGTTGGGGAATTCAGCAGTGAGGATCTAGGCTCAGGATTCAGGGGAATGCTTTATTTTTGAAAGAAGCTTAGTTTGCTTTTTGAGAAGAGTATCTGTGGTCACTTAGATCCTTACACGTGAACTCTGTGGGTAATGACTCCTCTCTGTCTCCTTTGTCTAGTATGGCTGCACGCTGTTTCTGGGATGCTGACACTGACAGCTACGCTCATGATGTGTTCATGAACGTAAGTATTGACTACTTGCTTTTGTATGGAGAGTACATCCGCCTGAAATGTGGAGCAGACAAAAAACAGCCACTAGCAGGAAGGAACCAAGACTAGTGAAACAGTATGATTTACGTCCTCATTCACAAAATGTACTTAGATATAATACCCACCACAGTAACTCTTATTTCCTGTGTAGGTACAAACGTTATTAGAGTCACACATTTTACAGCATGAGAGATGAAGTCCTTTCTTATGTGCTTTGCTGACCTCCTGTCACTGAGTATGGCTGGAATTCAGGACTGAGCAAAAGTCAAAGGTTTATTTCATTATTATTTTATTTTATTTTGTTTTATTTTATTTTATTTTATTTTATTTTGTTTTATTTTGTTTTATTTTGTTTTATTTTATTTTATTTTATTTTAAACTGACACCTGGAGACACCTGTGAGTGTGTGGATGGAGTAAACTGAGGCACTTCTGACATTCAGACACACTGGCCTGGGTTACACCACAAGTGGGGTGAATAAGAAACTAACTAAAAGACAGAAAATTGCAATGTTACAATATAAGGTCATGCTCTGGTTTAAACATTCCCTTAGGTTACCCTTTTCAGTTAGACTAGCAAAGAGCTTGCCTTTACTAACCCAGAGCCTTTCTCTGTTTTCCCCAGGACAGCCTGTTTTGTGTGGTAGCTGCGTTTGGCTGCTTCTACTATTGAAGACGGTAAAGGTTGCCCGGAAGGACAGAGGTGGGGGAGAATGCTTTGGGGTATTCTGGTTAACGTGCACAAAAACATCATGTTCTTCCTTCAGTACCTAACAAACAGCCAGCTCTACAAATTATGTCCCACACCCGTTCTACACACTATAACATTCCTTCTTCCTCATGGATATTGATAGAGCTTTAAGCACAATATTAGGTCCTTTATTTAAATCACCCTTTGTTTTTATATAGCGTGTTGGTTTTGTCCTGAAAAAAGTGTGTTGCCAGTAGCCCTTGTTTCTAAGGCAAACTCAACTTTTGCCTTGAAAGTTGCTTTTATTTTTGTTAATTTTCTGAAATGAACAAAATATTTATAAGAAATGTAACATAATAAATCTATGTATTTAACATTTCCTTTCCTGTGGGTTGACCAGGTTGCCATTGCCACTGTTGTCCTTTTTCTTTCCACTCTACAATGTGCACTACCCTTGGCTACTGGTCTGTGCTTCTCAGATGAGCGTTTTCTGAGGAGTCTTTGTAAATTAACCCATAAAGCCAACCTCATATTCTGGTATTGTTGTTCCTGTGACTCCCATAACAACTGGGCTGTGAATCCCAGCTGAGTGTCTCACGAGATGATATTAACTGATAGGAAAGCAAAGTATTTAGGACATTAGGTCAGGGCAGCAGCTTGCACATCCACTGAGGGCCGAAACTCCTCCCTGCTCTCACTCCTCATTGGTTTGTGCCGTTTGGCACTGCAGACTGAGAGTAATCACTGCTCATTGCCCTCTTCAGCAGATACCGCAGTAGTTTCTCCCATTTTCTCAATCACTTGCCTCTCTGTAATTGTCTTGGCACATTAGGGTGAACATTTGGAGCCCAAATTTGTTAGGACTCCAGCCTCATAGAGGAGCAGTAGAAAAGGCTGCTGTAGATTAGAAAAGGGGTGTTAAAATCTCTCCTAGAGGATGGAGCTGGTTCCTGAGAGCGTGGGTGCCACCAGAGTGCATCTGGAGCATCTACCGAAAGGAGGGATGCACTGCTCTGTGGTGATGCCTCCTCTCTGCTGGCTGAGGAGGAAGCACAGCTGAGTCATTTCAGTGGCAGGAATGGCTTTTAGAGTGCTCAGACTGGGTGAGGTGAATCCCTCTCGGGCTGTTAGAGCAGAACACGCTCAGCCCCTGCAGCTCTCGGAAAGCAGGGATATAACACATTAGGGTGCCCCTTCTAGAATCACTCTTTTGGCTACGTTACCGGAGGCAGCATGCTCCTGTTTGTTTGTTACGTTTGTTTGAAAGTGGTTTCCTCTGATTTTCCTGTGATGGGAAGCAGGAGGTGACCTCCCTGATCGCTACCCGTGGCTGTGGCTCGTTAACGGCGCCGTTTGGTTTGTGGGTGAACCTGGGAGCGCAAGTCTGGGGGAACGGCAAAACGCCCCATATAAAGACACTTGCCAGGAGGCGATACCTGCCCTCCGACTCCTGTTTTCACTCTTTTATCAATTGCCAGGGATTAACTCGCCATTTTCCACCTTGTGCTCGCTCTGTTGCTGAGGTGTTTAACGGCAGTTTCCCGAAGGCGTTGTGCAAAGCAGGTTGGAGTCCGCGATCGGTCTGGCCACCGTGAAGCCGGGTCTGCTCTGGGGGTGCCTGGCTCCCTCCTTCCGCAGCCCCCCGAGTTCAATTTGGCAGGTAATGGGGCCGGCCGCAGGGCGATGGGTCTCCGCAGCAAACCTCTGCGGGGCCCCGGTCCGAGCCTACGAGACCCGGCCC
>VZTM01038472.1:335010-394313 GCA_013400555.1 Jacana jacana | reverse complement strand
TGGGGAATGGTTTGGGGGGGCGGAGGGCACTGGGGTGGGTTTGGGGGTCCTGTGAAGTGTCTCTGGGGACAGGCTTCCCCCTTTGGGGTGCTCTGTGGGATAGGGTACAACGGGATGAGAAGAGGCAGCAGCGGATGCTTTGGGAAACTTTTGGAGTACACCCCCAGGGCTTGGGGCGCGGAGGCTGTGGGGGCCATCCCCCCCAGCTAGGGGACACAGCCAAAGCCTGGGAAGAGAGGAGCAGAACAACAAGGAGGTGGCCCTGACTGTGGAGAAGGAAGGTGTGACCTAGCTGCTGTGCAGGCACACAGCCTCTCCAGCCCTCTTTTTGCATCCAACAAGATCCTGGCTGCATTCATTAGTGATTTTGTAATTAGAGTTAAAGTCTGCAGGAATTCTGAGCCGTGATGCTCCTTGATAGCCCTGGCTCCCTGTGGAGGGAGGTGCAGGAGGCTGCAGGTGGCTTCTGTCCCCACCCTGTGCCACTGCACCAGGTCCCCCAGCCTGGGGCTGGCAAAGACTGGTGTGATCAGAAGCAGGTACTGCTGGGTCTCCATCTGCAGTGCTCCAGGGCCTGAGGACAACCCCATATTTGCTTCAGAAATTCAGGTGGCAAATACATGTGCTCTGTTTCCTGAAGCAATTTCCTGTGTATATAAAATTATTAAAATTTGTGACTTGAAAGTTTCTTGGTTGGTTGATCTGGGTTGGAATTGTCCTGAAATTACTGTAGAAGGAGCCACAAACAATAATTATGGGAGCAAGGATTTCGTGTTGATGTGTAAACCTACTGAAACAGGTTGCCTCCTGAAGTCTCAGAAGGTTGTTAAGCCCCAAAACCAAAACACAGTGCAAGGCAACACAAACGTCAGGGCAGAACAACCGCCCATCCTTGTATTTCTTTGTCCCTGGGCAGGCTCCAAATCTTTTCCAATATTCTGCATCAACCCAATTCTTGCGGCCTCCCTCACCACAGCGGAGACTTTGTTGCCTACCAGGACACTCACTGCCTCAGGGTTCTGGAGTACCCAGAAGGGCTGTGGATTCACAGAGAAGGTCTTGCCTACAGCTTCTCTTTCTCGTGTGTGTATTTCCTAGCAGCGCTGCCCAGGTGATCAAGCAGCACTGATTGATCTGAAACCGTTTGGGGCTCTGTGGGTGAAAAGCAGCATCTTTTCATCAATTGCAAGGCATGGGTGCTTCAGCATGCTTGGGCTCTGCTTGAGCAAAGATTATCAACCTGCCTGTAGCAGTAGGGGATGCAGGGTTTTAGCTGGTGTAGCAGAGGTCTGAGTCTGGGTGCTGTTGGAGCAGTGTGTGGTGCTGGTTGAACTGGAATCCCTTGGTAACGTTCATGGGGCTGCAGGATAGCTGCTTTTGCTCCATAGGGTCGCTGAGGCAGCCTGTGCCTTCAGTGCAGACAGGACTCTGCCTGCCAGATCCCGCGTAACCTTCATAAGGGACTTAGACCATCTAGATAGAGCTGATGGTGACTATGGGGCGAGTAGCTGTGCTGGTGAGAGTCGCAGTCTCCTGGAGGTGAGCAGGCTGGGTCACAGCCATCAGCACTCTGTTTTTAAGCAGATGCCCTCAGTCTGGAGATTGGGGCAAATCAGGGCCTTACAGGCCGGAGCTAGAAATTAAATTGCCTTGGAGATTGGGCAAGATTTTTAAGTACAGACTGAAGAGACATCCTGATCTCTCCTAGTAATTATGGGCAAGTTAACCCTCATCTTGTAAACAGGCTTTCATCAGTTTCTCCCTGTGATGAGTCTCCTGTCATTAACCTCTTCTGAGTCTTTCTGTCTACAACAGGCCTCTAGGGGGATGCCCACCAGTAAGGTTAGTTGTAAACTGAGGGTTGAAGGTGAAGGAGAATGGGGGAAATGGGTTCTTTTCTCCCCATGACCAAGGAATTCGGGGTCATTTGGCTACTTTACAGCCTGGCAGGGGAATTATCTGAAATGACAGGACTTATTCCTTTTCCTTGAAGCCCTGGCTGCCCATGTGTCAAGGTACTTCTCTGCAGATAGCTGGCAGAGTGCAAAGTTTAGTAGTGTTTGCCTGTAGATGAGTCAGCAGAAGAGAAATATCTTGCTCCTGTAAAGTGGAGTGTTCTTGTAGGCAAAGCAGCACATGACAGTCACATCTGACTGTGCCAACGCCTTCTGAGTTCGGCAGGACGATGAGGGAGCCTGGGAGCCGGCAGTGTCACCCAGCGAGCCGGGGTGGGGGGGTCAGAGGGACCTCGCTGCCAAAACCTGCCTGACTCAGATCACTGGGAAATGCAACAGCCTTGGGCTGGAGCATTTACTGAGTTGTTGCAGTCAGCACTTGTTCTCCACAGGCTTTGAGTTTAAGTAGCAGGATTTATTTTGCCTCAGTGCATAAATCTGCAAGTGAAAAACAGCAGAAGTGGCTGAAGAAATCCTGCTGGGCTATGGCATGTAGATTTGCAGATAATGTCCTTCAAGAAATTCCTTGGGACTTCAAAACACAAAGAGTGCAGATAGGCAGAATGCAGATGGGCCAGGTCCTCATGCCATCAGTGTGCTTATGGTGCAGGAATATCTGACCTGCATGTAGCACAAGGCAGGCAGTTTTCTTGCACCACCAAGGCTAAACAGAACATCGGTGCTGGCTGTGGAGATGCAGGCAGTGAGAGAAGGCTTTGGCAAGAAGATTAACTGTGCCTGTTCTGACCTCCATCTGCCAGAGGTGTTAACTTGGGTGTTGTGGTTAAATTCCAGCTCTGACGATGATGGTGCAGTCAACTCACACTAAGGGAGAAGTTCTAAATTTCTTCTCTGCCTATATATTATTTTTTTTTGGTGGTAATCAATGTTTGTCCTTCTTCCCTCCCAGAAGTGGCTGCGCTTCAGTGGGAAATAGCTTGAGCTTTGTAGTGTTACTCTCAGCAAAGTGCTGGATGATTCCTGAAAGCTGTTATTGCCACAGTTCAAAGAAAACACCCATTTCTCCCCTTGACCATTTCCCCTCCTTCATTCAATGCCTGCACTTGGGGACCGAGAGGAGGGATTCCCTGACGGGGAGAGCAACTCTTCTCCAGTCTGACAGTCAGCTGCTCCTCGCAGAGCCCGTACAGCTCTCTCTCGAGGTGAACTCACTTGCAGGGGATGCAAAGCACTTCTTTGATAAAGGATGTGGACCAGAGAAATACATTTCAGAAGCAAAGCCCTGAGTGTTTTGAAAAGTGGTGCAGAGACTGTAATTTGCCCGTCACTTCTTAACTTTGCTCCTCGCAAGCAGTTCCTCAGATTCTCCATAATGCAGGAGGGTGACGCTTTAGACAAAACAGAGTGATGTTAATATTTTACAGCAAGGCTCACTCTTCCAATTATGTCTGTCTTTTTATCTTGGAGTTATTCAGAGTGAGCTTTGACAGCTGTCGTGTCTTCCCCCTTCCCCATCTGCTGCAAATGTAATTAATTTTAGAACAGTCAGTGTTTTACGCATTTGGGGAAGCAGGGCTGTGTGCTCATGTATTAATATCAGCTACAGATGCTGGGTTCCATTGTTAGTGAGTAATTGTTTGGTTGCTATTTTAGTCATTTGGGTCAAAATGAAAAATTCTAAGATTAGTAGCTTTATTGCAGTAAGGTATGGTTTGTTTTTAAAAACAACATGTTCTCAGTTTTTTAATGAGGATGAGTTTGGTACTGGGAGGACTTCCCAGAAACACACTAGCCACAGGATAGAGGTTTTAAAGCTCTGAAGAGTGGTAGAATTATTGTTTAATTTCTGCATTAATTTGACTAATTAGCCGAGCTGTGTCACTCGTGAAGTGCCCAGCTCTCTGGACACTGCAGAGGTGCCCTCAAAAACTTCTAGCCTGGAATCTCAGAGCAGATCAAGCATATTTACACCATCCTCAAAGCTGGTGTCTCCTTTGGTACGTCAGGCTGAGCTGCTGCTGGTGCTGTCTGACCACTGTCACTTATTTAACACAAAGCAAATCATAGAATGGTTAGGGTTGGAAGGGACCCTGAAGATCATCAAGTTCCAACCCCCTGCCATGGGCACGGACACCTCCCACCAGACCAGGTTGCTCCAAGCCCCATCCAGCCTGGCCTTGAACACCTTCAGGGGTGGGGCATCTGCAGCTTCCCTGGGCAACCTGTTCCAGTGCCTCACCACCCTCAGAGTAAAGAATTTCATTCTTGTATCTAATCTAAATCTCCCCTCTTTGAGTTTAAAACCATTACCCCTTGTCCTATCACTACATTCCCTGATAAAGAGTCCTTAATCCATTTGCTTAAGCTCTTGTTTGCATCATTTGACTACGCATACCTTGAGAAGTGACAAAGTGAGTTATAGTGGAGGGAAGCGAATGGCTGTATGTAAGAGGGGTTGGAAGAAGCTGTTGCAGATTTCTCCTGGGCTGGGAGGGTGCTGCTGTATACCAGGATAAAGCCCAGTGTTCCCTGTGTGGTAACCTGCAGTTTTTGGCTGGCCCTGAGCTCTGTACCCAGCAGTGATACGCTGGTGATAACTCAGTGGAGAGTGTACTTCTGTGCAGAGAAGTCTGGGTGCTCTGGTGGGCCAAACTAAATTAGGAAGAGCTTTACCTGTCTGCTTGTGGAGTCTGCTGCGTCCATACTTCAGCACCAAAGCCTCTGCCACAGCTTTTTAATGTTTTGCAGGCAGTGGTTCAGACTGCGCTCAGCACATTAACAGACCTTTTAATTCTCTCCAAAAGGGAGGAAATCAACCGGTCAGCGACCCACAGGTGACTTGGAGCACAGTGACATTATTTTGACCAAATAACAAGAAAATCTGCTGCTGTTTTCCCCCCTACTGTTTCCATGAATGCTGGGGTTACTTAAACAAGAGGCAGAGGTCTGCTGCTTTTTGTGAACTGGATGGTGTCTGCTAGGACCATGGTGGTGAAGTGAATAACCGATACAGAATGTGCTTCCGAGGTGGCACCTTGCAAAACCTAATAATTACTTGTATCATACTCTGTGTTTTCACAGAGGCTCTCTGGAACCTGCTGCATTTATAGCACAGATCTTCCCAAAAAGTTAAATGTTTGCTTAAGTGTTGGAAGACTTGGTGCTCAGGCTTGCAAACTCTTCTTGCCTGAAATTGCTTGTGCGCACTCCCATGTGTTTGTCTGTTGTTAGGAAATAGTAAATTAATTACTGGAGTGAGAGAAACTCGGCTTGGAGGCATTATGGAGTGAATGCTGGATGGCTCATGTGGCTCTGAAATGTCCTTGTGGCTGCTCTTCACTGTTTCTTTTGTCATAGAATCATAGAATCATTTAGGTTGGAAGAGACCCTTGGGATCATCAAGTCCAACCATCAGCCCTACTCTACAAGTTCTCCCCTACACCATATCCCTCAACACCACATCTAATCTACTCTTAAACACAGTCAGGGATGGTGACTCCACCACCTCCCTGGGCAGCCCATTCCACCAACTGACCACTCTTTCTGTGAAAAACTTTTTCCTAATGTCCAGCCTAACCCTACACTGCTGCAGCTTGCAGCCATTCCCTCTTGTTCTATCGCTAATTGTCTTTGAGAAGAGACCAGCACCAACCTCTCTACAATGTCCTTTCAAGCAGTTGTAGAGAGTGGTGAGGTCTCCCCTCAGCCTCCTCTTCCTCAAACTAAACAATCCCAACTCCCTCAATCGATCCTCATAAGCCTTATTCTCCAGGCCTCTCACCAGCTTCATTGCCCTCCTCTGTACTTGCTCCAGCACCTCGATATCTCTCTTGTGCTGAGGTGCCCAGAACTGGACACAAGACTCAAGGTGTGGCCTCACCAGTGCTGAGTACAGGGGGACAATCACCTCCCTACTTCTGCTGGTCACACTATTTTTTATGCAAGCCAGGATGCCATTGGCCTTCTTGGCCACCTGAGCACACTGCTGGCTCATGTTCAGCCGCCTGTCGACCAGCACCCCCAGGTCCTTTTCTGCCAGGCAGCTCCAGCCACACTGCCCCAAGCCTGTAGCGATGCATGGGGTTGTTGTGGCCCAAGTGCAGGACCTGGCACTTGGCCTCATTGAAGGCCATGCCATTAACATTGTCTTCTCCCTAGTGTTTTTTTTGGCTCCTCACTCACCACCTTTTTTATGTTATTGGTGCATAGTGCTAGGTGTAGTCTGGTGTACCCCCATGCATGTAGCCCAAAACCAGCTCAGCTGTGGTTGGCCCTAATGCTGTTGGTAAGGTATCATCTTGTTGATGCTGAGAGGGGAGAGCATTATGTTCATGTGTGTATTGAACTGCCTTTGACTCCTTACTTTGGAACATTGCTTAAGGTGAAATCGTTTGTGCTCAAGTGAGTCTGATCACTCGGTAACCTCTTTGACAGAGCCCATGCTTCTTGGTTGCTGAGCAGAAGGGCTTTGGCCAGCAGCCCTTAACCGAGGACAGTCACAGCTCCGTCCTGAGCAGGAGCGCTCAGCAGAGACTCCCTGCCAAGGAGAGGGATGGCGTTCAGAGGGACATCTGCCCTTTCCCATACCTTGTGCTTGCCCCACCTGACATGTTCCAGCACACCAGCTGCATGTGGGTGGGGAGACGTTTTAAATTCCACACGACTCTTATTATTAGGGTGTTGAGGCAGGCACGTAAGCAGCGTGCCTGGGTGGAGGGGTCGTGCTGCTTTTAGGAATGCCAGGTCAGAAATGCCAGTTCTGGAGAAACTCTTCAGAACACTGGAGAGTTGCATGCTTTAAGTGAGCAAGAGAGATAATGCTGCTCTTTAGTTAGAAACTTCACACATCTAGCACCCATTTCTAACTCCTGTAGCAGCAGAAAAGGGAATGTTAGCTGCCATACCTTTCTATAAATCCCTAAATTTCTATAAATCACTTTGCTTCAGCTGTGTGAAATGCTGGGCTTCTGAATGCTCCAGGGCTCTTTTGGGAAGGTACAACTCCAGTGCAGAAGCAAGGATAGCTCACTTTCAGATAGTTGTCCGATTTCTGTCCCAAGCTGGTGGTCAGTCTGTTCATCACAGCAGCAGTTCAGCTGAACCACCACTAATTACAACCTGGTACATAAAGTGCTAGAAGTGAGTGTGCCCTAATGTGGTGTCAGCAGCTGCTTCACCGTCGGCTGAGTCACCACTGCAGTGGGGACAGGGGACTAGAGGGGAGCACAGTGGCAGCTGTCCCAAGGTGAGCTGTCCCTGCTGGGGAGCTGCAGCTTGGTCTTACACAAAGAGGAAAGCAAAGAGTCGGCCAGACAGTCATTTAAACTATGATCATGGGTTGTACCCTGTCCCTCACTCTTGTGCATCTGCTCCTTCCTCTGTTCAGGATTGTACAGAGATGCAGCACACCCACCAGCTGTCTTGCTGGGCAAGGGGGAGGCATAGAAGGGTAAAAGAGAATGAGAGCTGGGGGAGGGCTGAATGCAGACTGGGCATACCTTAATCCCTAGGTTGCTTTTCCGATGCTAAAATAGCATATTTAGCCTTATACTAATGATTTATAACTTGCATTGCAACTCTAGTGTGAGTGTCTCTCCAGCCAGCTGACTGCTGCACGCTTCTCTCTGCAGAGCAGCTCTGGGTTGCATTAAATGATTCAGTATTCCCACCAGGCACTGTTTGTCAATCCTTGGCAGCTGATGCCAAATACAACTGGCTAAGCCCCTTGTTAGGTGGCTGTGTCTTTGCACTGACCTTCTATGCACTGTGCCTGCTGTTGACTGATTCTGCTTTGGAAAAGCTGAGAAATATCTCTTTTTTTCTCTTTTTTTTTTTTTTTTTCCTTTTTCCCCCATCTCCTTCATTTTGTTCCAGTTCTGACTGGACGTACTTGGCAAGATGGAGCTGCCGACCTCCTCCAGACTGAATTCCCGAAAGAGAAGAAAAGATGGGTCTGGCCCCAATGGGGCCACAGAGCTGGATGGAATCCCTCCAAAAATGTCCCGACGCTCATTCGTAAGTAAGCAGAGATAGGAGCTTTAGGTGCCTGCAAGATTAGGACATTGAGCCATAACACAGAAAGATAAATGTGATGGTTTGTCTGTGGACCCAGAAAACAAGGAGAGGGGAAGAAGCAAATGACAGTAGCTAACCTTCTTGCAAGAAGCCAGTTGAAAATCTTCCTTTGTTCATACTGATAACACACCTACAACATGGACTTAATTTAGGTCTGAGGCAAGCCAGCATTGCTAAGCTGCTTTCGTGGTGCGTCCAGCTTGTTTATAGTCACTTAAGCTGAACCCGAACAGGCAGGGATATAGATATCCATGGAGGAGTAAGCGTTCATTTCTCACAGGTGGATTTTCTTAAGTGACCCATCAGGAGGGAGGATTTCACTAGAGGAGCACCTAACAACCCTTGCATCTGGCAGAAAGCAGTCCTGTTCAGGTCAGGGGAGCTGCAGGAGGGTCTGAAATCTAAGCACCTGCAGGAGCAATCTATTGAATCCACACTCTGAAGCACTGAGAAGATGACTGTTCATTTGATTCCCCTGGTCTGGCAGGAGACAGCATTTATGTTGCTGATGCTTCAGAGGTGTTCATAAAAAAAACAAATAAATAAAAAAGCCAAGGCCCCAAAAGATTTCTCTCTCTAGATCAACTTTGGGATAGCTGTAACAAACTAAAGCTAGTGGGGTCTCTTTGAAAGAGGGTCTGTGCCAGTTAATGCCAGTGTAAAGAGTTGACTTTAACTTGTCCTTGCCACAATATTGTGATGATGGGTTTTTTACAGCTCTTCTCTGCCCTCTGCCTGGTGTACACACATATCACGTGTACTCTAGTTGCTCTTATCTCTGTCAAAAGCCAGCTACCATCCCTTCTACGTCATCTTGGGGTCATAGTGCTGGCAAAATCCGGTGATGTGTTCCAGCCTTCCTCTTTGGTAACAACATTTTGCTTTTCAGGAGTACTTCAGTCCTGTCCCATGGCATTTGGCAGATGGTAAGGAAGAGCAGCACCAGCAGTGAGAACTGGGAAGCCAGCTTTGGGAATGGAGGCTCGAGCTGTTCTGTGACTTATCCCACAGAGCCTTATTATCCATGATTGTTGTCAAAACCCACTCTGTCCCTCTTAAAGACCCCACGTATTTTAGTAATGAAAGAGAAGTGCCCAGGTTATCCTATGGGAATCGCTTGCTCTCCAAGTTGGAGTCTGTCCTGTGTTAGAAATAAATCATCTGTCTGAACACCACAACACAAGTCATGTCTAGCCACTTTCTAAACTTCCTGGCTGTTTTTTAGCTACAGGGCTAAAACAGACCTCCTGATGAAAGATTTCTTTTTTCTTCCTTTTGTGAAAGTTTTATTTATTGTAGCAAGAGTAATAGCCTTGCCTGACTGTGACATTGCCTTGAAGCTTTAACTGCTCCTACTGCTCCTGACTCCAGAGCTGGCTGGCGGAGTGTTGCCCTAAAGCAGTGGGGCTCAGCAGCAGGTGGTAGTAACAAGACTGCTGAACCTTGAGCCTGCTGTATTGTGCACATCAGGTTGAGTCCTGATCCTTATAGGCGCTTCAGAGGAAGGGCAAGGCTGTGGCAGGGGCTTTTGAGGGCATTCCTCTGTGATCCTCTGATCATTTTCATAGGTTTTTTAATGCTTTTATTCCTAGCTTCATATCAGGCATGGGGCAACCAAGCTGCAAAGAATCTGGTTTTATTCACAAGTCCCAAATATAATAACTGTGATGAAACGAGACCTTCAGGCCTTAACCTAACAGTAACCTGGTAGAGGAGGTGTATGTGAAGCGTGGGTACTGGCATCTCAATAAATTAAAAGAGATTTTTGACAGTATCAGTTTGCTTGAAGGTAGTGGCCAGTGGTTGCTTTCTTTCACTTTGAGCACTCTAATAAGGAATGACGTTAACAATAAGAGCAGTGGTATTTCTGGTTGCAGTGGTGCTGGGCACCGTGGCAGGATGCTGCAACGGGACAGGAAGCCAGAGAGGAAATGTTGATTAGGTTTCTGCAGCGTGAATATGTTACTGTAATGATCTGCAAGCTTGCTTCCTAGTTTTCTGACTCTGGAAAGAGACATCCATTGCTGCCCCACACCTTCTTGATAGAAGGAAATTAAGCTGTTAGTTCTCTTCTGGGAAGGGCAGATGTTTTGGTTCCATTCAGAGGAGAAACAGAAATGACATCTGGACTTCAGCTGCTGGTTAAACATACTGCTCTGGTCGAGCTAGCAGATTAGAGGGGTTTCCCAGCAGCAGCTGGAGATATTCTGCCACAGATCAAGGTCAGTCCTTCACCGTGTGTGGCTCAGAAATGGGTGACGATACATGTTCCCTGGGAATTTGTGCTGCTGTTGTATTGCTCCTCTGCTCATTCATATACTCAAATTGTGGAGCTGTTAGAATTTGTACACCACAGCACAAGCAGTCAAGCACAGCAAAGTGATGGTCTTACCCGGGTGGGCATAGCTGGAGCTGTGACGGTGAGGTTTAATGAAGCTTGGCTTGTGCTGCTGTGAACTGCTGTTTGTCAAAAATCTGTTTTTATCAGCTGCAGATCTGAGCTTCCAGTTTTCTTGGGTCCAGTACGAATTTTCTCTCTCTAAACTCGGGCTAATGGCCCTGCAGGGCTGTTTTGAGGTATAACACTCATTAGTCTTTCAGTACATGTGTTTGAACCATGCAGAGACACAGTGCGTCACCTAGTGACTAGGACAGTGCAGTCGCAGTGCTGCCACTTACGCAGCACACTCAACTTTGCCTTCTCACAGCTGACCTTCTCTGGCTGTTTAGGGACTGAGGGAACCAGCTCCATTTTCAGATGAAGTGGAAATCGATTACAGCAAGCCATACATCAGAGTAACATATGAAGAAGCGATGAGAGGGACTCCTTGTAAGTAAAAACTGACTGGAAAGTTTGTATAAATGTTGAGGTTTAGGAGGGTGGGGGTGTGTGTATGATTTTGATATCTCTCAGATTGATCCAACCTTGTGTGTCACACCAGGTTTGCAGCCCATGACTTAGTTAATGCTTTGGTGGTATCTGCTCCCTGTGAACCTGGGCCTGCCAGTACAAATGAAATTGAAGCCTTTGTGTGTGAGGAGCTGTACCTTTATCAGTAAGGCCAGTTGAAGCAAATAGATATTTGTGCTTTAGCTCTTCCTATGCCCCTGACAGCTATAGAGTTGTATCAGCACTGAACATTTTTTTGCACTACTTTGTCTGAGGTAGCTTAAAGTTAAGCACTTCAAAAGTCATCTCTTCTGAAACTTGAGATGGGTGAATAAAACCAACATACCTCATTGTCCAGAATGTCCCATTCTAGTCTGGATTTTAATTAAAGTCAGTGTTACTAAACCCAGTAGACCAGCCCCACAAGAAGAACGTGTCCTTTTAGTCTCTAAACCAGACTAGGAGAAACACTGCTCTCTTTGCAACTCTAAAGAGGAGGCAGAGGCAGGACTGACTCTGGACTGAAGGATTGCTGCCCTCTCTTGCCAGAGTGGGTGGATGGTGTTGTATTACTTGTCCTCTATGTTATGGAAACCAAGGCAATAAAAATGCTGCAGTTTTACCTACCTGACTGCTTCTGAGAGATGATCCCGCTCAGATTGAGACCTGGCAGTGGTTTCCTGTAGGAGGTTCTGGAAATCCAATGCTTTCCACAGTCCACAATGATTTCCCAGTTGAAAGTCTCCAGAGCCTGCACAGAGGTCTCTGATTTCAACAGTGATGGCTCTCCTGCCTGCTAAAACTAAAATACATTTCATGCTTCCTTGCTGCTGTTTATGCCTGTGCTCAGGAGCTTAGCTCCTTCAGGTGTGGAGGAAAAGGGAAGGGTGTCCCAGCCACTTTCCAAAACATGATTGTACTTTACTAAAGGCTTTCCAGGACCAGCCCTCTTCTGGCACACATAAAGCTTTTGCAGTCTCACATCTCTGGATCTTGGGCTCTCCAGAGCCTCCTGACATCATCCAGCTGAGGTGGACTTGCTGAAAAGTGATTGAAGAGGCTGTGCTCAGACTGACTGCTCTGTTCAGCTGGAATTTAACAGCCCTACCTTTGCATCAGCTCTGTCTCTAGGAAAGTTCAGGGCCCTGCTCAGACTCCCAGGGTTTCAGCTCTCCTGCTAGGCCCTACCTCTTCCACTTCATCACTGCGGCTTTGATGTGCCTCTGCTCTCACCGCTTATCTAAGTCTGTTTGCCTGAGCTGGACCAAAGAGCAGCAGGCTGTTCCCAAGTGTGATGATACCAAGAATGTGTGACATTCTGTTACCAGCAGCAAGAGTTGCAGGGCTCCTATATGGTCCCGGGAGAACAGAAACCAGGGAGCCTCCTGCTGTTAGGTGGCAGTGCTACACTAACTCACTTTACCTCTGTGCTGACCACAAAGAGAAGAGCTGCAATTTCCCCTGGCATAGGTGGCCTGAGGAAAACTTTGTTCCTCCTTATTTATCTATAGGCTTATCTGGTAGTGCCACTGGTTCAGCAGAACTGTATCTGCTTTTCTTTCAGTAGTCCAGCTGTGGGTTTTTGGGTAGTCACACACCTCGTAGGCCTGGGGAGAGCCAGTGATGCTGGTGGGGAGTCAGAACAGTCTAGTCCCTCAGCCAGACTGGCAGCTGTGGCAGCGGGCTGCAGAGGAGGATGTGGAAAAGGTCTTAAGGTGCCACTGTGACTGGCAGGGGGAAATTTGGCACTTCTGAGACATTTTTGCCAGATCCCCCTGGTAGCTCACTGCTGTGCAAAAAGTTAATGCTGCATTGGATTTCCATAGGAGGGAGATGTCCAGTGTTTGCTTTCCACTTGGTCTCCCTTCACCTTGTTTTGGTGGATACATGGTAGCTTTTGAGTCTGTTTTTGAACATGGTTATATTTCAGCTCCGTGCTCAGCTGCATTTGTTTCCATGTGGGAAGGCAGAGCACCAGCCATTTCTCTTCACAAATCTTTCCTGGCTGTGGCTCTGCATTCTGCCAGCTTTCTGCAATGCCCCAATGAGTTTCAGAAGGTCCCCAAATGCAGGCATGAGCAAGAGCTGCTTCTCCAGGAAGGCACCTTCACAAATGTCTCTTTGTCTCTTTGGCACAGTGGATCGTCCTGTCAGAGTTTATGCTGATGGAATATTTGACTTGTTTCACTCTGGACATGCCCGAGCCTTGATGCAAGCAAAGAACCTCTTCCCAAACACATACCTCATTGTCGGAGGTAAGGAGTGATCTTGTTGACTTTGGCTGTTGTGGGAGTACAGTTTACCTCCCCCTGTGGTTGTGCATACAGGTGGCAAAGCAGGGTCGTTGTCTTCTAGGGCCTTAGTGGCTCTCGCTGCATTGCAAACGTTCTTGGAGTCTTATTGCAATATATTGAGAGTTAATGTGTCTGCAGAAAGGTGTCCTGTACCAAATGACCTCTTGAGGAAAAGACCTCTGATCAGGCTGTTCTAATTCGACCCATCTATTTTGTGATGGATACTGGCGAGTTACATGTCTGAGTGTCAAAATATATTAGGGGAAGTTGAGCATCTGCCTCTTGAATGACGCAGTTAGTGAATGAGAAGCAGTCCCTCTGTGGTTGGTTGAGATTTGTCATATGTATTCCACTTCAAGTCAAATACCCCTCCCTGCTCCAGCTTTCTGCTGGGTATTGCTTGTGGCTAATCCCAAACAGGTCCCACTTAGGAGCATGGAGATAATGGATAACGGTGTCTGGAGTTTCCATGCCATATGGAAATCAGGGATTTCTGCAAACAAGTTCCCCGTTTTGTCTGTTAGGTTCAAAGGTCTTCACATGACACCAGGAATGTCCTGCTGACTGCCCAAGGGGATCTAGTGGAAGTGTTTCGGCCAGAGCGCCTTCAAGAATATAGGGAAAGAAGAAACCCATTCTTCTGGCTGCTGTGACATGCTGGCCTCTGTCCACATGGTGCCTCTGCCTGTACCTTCACCCTCCTTAAAGACATTTCAGGCTGTTCCTGTTGTCTGTCAAGAGGTGCCCTCTAGTTAGGCTGCATAATGATAAAGTAATAGAGCTGAGAATGCCTTTAACTCATTTTCTCAACTACCATTAGCTTTCTGAAGCAAAATGAAATTCTGATCCTGTGGCATCATGACATCTTTGTGTGGTTTGTTTCCTTATGAAAGTTTAACTTGCTGCTGAGAGCATGTTTATAGTGGTACTTCTGCTTTTTTTCTGTGTGCTATAGTAGTGCCTGTGAGGGGCAGAGAGGGAGGAGAGCTTAAATAGTTGCACCAGTCTTCAAAATGCTCTGAGCTTAGAAATCTTGGAAGCGGAAGCACACCCCGATGCATGTAAATGTTGTGCATCAGGCAAGAAAATAACTTCAGGTCAAACTATGAACATGTTAATGTAGCAAGGTGTGAAATCACGCTCTCTGCCTCTAGGAGACTGGTGAGGGAGTGGAGTGCAATGAACTGATCCCTGTGCACCAGGAACTACAAGCCAAGAGGCCACGGCCCAAGCGAACATTAGCTCCAAGCTGGGAGCAATCTCAGCCGCTGTTTATCATCTGCTTGTCCAAAACATAAATATGTCCAATACCAGTGAGACTGTTAATGCCTTGTTTACTTTTGAGTCTGATAACCAAATACAACTCCCTCCTTCTTAATGTCTTACATTGCAGATTATGAAGAGTTCCTCATTTGCTTTCTCATAGAACATGATAATTAAGCTAAGCTGATTTGCTGTGAACTCACCCTTTGTTTTAATATAACTTTGCAGAACTAGGCTGTGATTTGGCATTTTGTGAAATTGGCAGTGGGTTTTTTTCACGAGCTTCAGTTTCCCAGCCTGAGACATCCCCAGGTTTAAAAGCAGATTTCTGCCCGATAGATCCCCAGATGCCATTGCATACAGGAGAGTTGTCTTCTGTATTGGCTGGTCTTCTTGATAGGCATTGTAGGCTCTAGAGATCTTGAGGGCATAGGGTGTAGGTCCCCAGCTTGCACAGAAATCCCCCAAACAGCCTAGAATTGCACAGGAGTTTAATGGCCTCCACCACTCCCTTTTCCTGCTTCTTTGCTGCTGGAAAAACTGGGTTTGAAAGTGCCAGTGCCGGCCTCTGTCAGCAACTGGAACCGCCTGGTTTAGCCAGGGGTGCGTGCAAGATCCTTTTGCTGTAAAGTACTGGGGTAAGTTCCTCAAGTTCACTTTTCTCTCTGCCTCTTTCTTCAGTGTGCAGCGACGAGCTGACTCATAACTTCAAGGGCTTCACAGTAATGAATGAAAACGAGCGGTACGATGCTGTGCAGCACTGTCGCTATGTGGACGAAGTGGTGAGAAACGCACCGT
The DNA here is from genome assembly GCA_013400555.1 of Jacana jacana. Taxonomy (NCBI): domain Eukaryota; kingdom Metazoa; phylum Chordata; class Aves; order Charadriiformes; family Jacanidae; genus Jacana; species Jacana jacana. The sequence continues at coordinate 379,077 of VZTM01038472.1, read as the reverse complement.
GGACGCTCACCCCTGAGTTCCTGGCAGAGCACAGGGTAATTTGTGACATCTGATCTGCTCTGAATTTTGATTAGCCTCTGTCTGTGCTCGCTATTTAGAGCAAGAATTCATCCATGGGAATGACCTCTGCCTGAGCAACTGGTTTCTGTTGAAACTCCTTAAATATCGAATGAGCTGGGTTATGGGAATTGAGTGGGTTTCTTGGGAAACTAGAAGCATGTGCTGAGCTGGCAGGTAATGTTAAAATAAGGTAAGATAGGGTGAGAAGTCCTGAGAGAGTTCTGGCACTTCCAGGAGAAGCTGATGCTCATTACAGATTGGTGAGAAACACAAAGCAGGGAGAGAGTAACAAAGGTTGGAAAGAAGCTTTGGAGGGCACCTAGTCCAACTCCTTGCTTGCAACAGCAGCAGCAGCTTTAGATCTACAGCAGCTTTCCAGCAGCAGGAGACAAGGCAAACCATCTTAAGAGTCTTTTATCAGCTGGCAAGATAAAGTGAAAGGAGTCTCTAACATGTGTTAAACTGCTTGGGGAGGAGAAGGAGTCTCCAGGGGAGTTTTAGTTTACCCTTGTTGCCATTAACAGGCTATTTCTCTGTGGAGTTTAAAACAGCTGTGTCCTTAGTCCCAGCCTTTTCCTCTCTGGTGTGTGCTTACAGTTGATATGTGATTGCCAGTGAGAACGTGGGACTGATCTGGGTGGCTTTCTGGGCAATGTTTATTGCTGTTCTCTGTCGTGCTCCTGCGTAGAGTTTTGAGCAAAAAGTTAGGATTCTTGGTCGTAAAGTGTGAGACCTGTGCATTCAAGATAAAATGTTAACTTGCATTGCTTTCTGAATCCTCAGATCGACTTTGTTGCGCACGATGACATCCCCTATTCTTCTGCGGGCAGTGATGATGTTTATAAGCATATTAAAGAAGCAGGTGGGTCTGGGTCATGTTCTCCAGGGCTTCCTGTCAAAGATCTTCTGTGGTTTCTCCTGTACCCCTGCATGTGAGGATTATGCCTGGGGAAGTGGCAGTGGCCCTTGGGGAACAAGGTCTGCCCAGGAGGCTCTGAGAGCAGAGAGAAGCCCAGCTTTGGGCCCTACTTCACAAAGCTGTGACTGTTCCATGTGCCAGGCCAAGATTTGCCCAGCATTAATTCCTACTTCCAGTCTAGTTATTGTGATTGAATTAACAGCCACCTTTTGAAAAGTTAGTGTGGTTTGGCTTACAGATTTTCACAAACAGAGAATCTCGTGAACTTGGCAAAGTGGCCTCTCTGGTTGTTTCTAGGGAATGAGCTCCTGACAGGAGGGATTGTTTCCTAATAGGGGTGGCAGCAGATTTTTGCCATGTGTCTTGCTACAGCTGTCCTGGCTCCTGTTCCCCAACTTTAGGCATGTTTGCACCAACACAGAGGACGGAGGGGATCTCAACATCAGATATCATCACCCGCATCGTGCGGGACTATGATGTTTATGCCAGACGGAACCTGCAGCGGGGCTACACAGCTAAAGAGCTCAATGTCAGCTTCATAAACGTGAGTGAAAGCCACGTGTCTCACACAGGCTGCACGAAGTAGAATCTTACAGAGTGTAGAGATGTAGAGACTCATCTAGTGGTTGCACAGTCCTGCCATTTGCCAGTAAAAGCCCAGTCTGCAGAACTAGGCACTTGCACCAAACCAGTGTCCTTGCAGTAGAAATTAGGCTACTTCTATCCTTGTAACTGCCTCTGGGACCCACCCAGAGGCACTGGGATTTTGCTAATACTCCTCCGTTGTCAGAAATGTCTTGGTGACATTTTACCTGTTGAAAGAGCTGGAGACAGGGTGTGTGGTAAAATGAGTGTTTTCTTGAATGAAGTGTGTGTCGTTCTTGGCAGCAGCTGCCATGTCTCACCTCTCTTTCCCTCAGCTACCTTCTTCAGGTAGAGTCATTTGTTAGGATAAAATCTGATCTTGCTCTTACTGTACTACTCCCTGGAGCTGCAGGAGCAGCAGTGCTTGGGTACGAAAGGAGGACATGCTCTGATCCTGTAGGCCTGTGCTGAGCATCTCTAGCCTACAAGCAGAAGGCACTTCTTATCTTGGAAGTAAAGGAGTAAACATTTTGTTTTATTTTATTTTATTTTTAATCACTCAGACACTATGCCTATTTTTTTTAAATACAATCAAATACTAAAATGAAACAGGAGAGGTAACAGCTGCTTGCCCTGTCTTTGGCAGGTAGCTCTGTTTAAAAACACCCAGCAAAAAGACTTGTGCTGTTGTGATATGCGAAGAGACATACAGCAGGTCACTCAAATCTAGTATGTATTATGTATAAATATTTCCCTCTTCCATGCACTCCTATTAGACAGAGCTTATCTCTGGGTTTACTCTTGCTCTGTGTACTGTGCCAGTGCCTGCCACAAAGCATCTCACAGCCCCACTGTGTCTGCCATTGAGTTTAGGGAAGTGTAGGAGAAGTGTAGGAGAAGGAGAAGTGTAGGGAGTTTAGGGAAGTGTAGGAGAAGGAGAAGTGTAACGAGACTAATGGAGGTGCTGAGTCTTAGGCAGCGATTTAGTGTAATAACACGGAGCAGAGGGGGTCACCACTCAGATCTGGTGAGCTGTATTCTGATCTGCTTACTGCACAGGAGAAGAAATATCACCTCCAGGAGCGTGTGGATAAGGTGAAAAAGAGGGTGAAGGATGTAGAGGAGAAATCAAAGGAATTTGTTCAGAAAGTGGAGGAGAAGAGTATCGATCTTATCCAGAAGTGGGAAGAGAAGTCCCGGGAGTTCATCGGCAATTTCCTGGAGATGTTTGGCCCAGAAGGCGCACTGGTAAGGATCTCCTCTGGGAAAAGAGGAATGGGGATTATGGAGAGCTCAGCAGTCGTTGTGGGGCTTCTGGATGTGCTCTGCAGAGCAAAGTTTTACTGTTTGTTGCAGTGCTCGATGCCTGTCTCCAAACCAGTTGTCCCAGTTTTGGGCAGCCTGTTTACAGGGAGCCCTCACCCTTGCCAGCTGGATAATGCCAGTTACTTTTGTAGTGTTAGAAGTTCTCACATCCCACAAGCTGGCCCGTAAACTCCAGCTTGTGTCCTCCAGGCCACTGAGCAGCCAAGAGAATGGCAGTCATTTGGTCACTGGCCTAGAATGAGTGTGAAGCTACTTGTTTTTGCCAGTCTCTCCTGTGCTGCTGGGTAAATATCACAGGCACTTCATGTCAGAATTGAAAATGGGTGATGATTACACTGTGTGCAGTTTCCAAAAGCTAGAGCAATGCTTGGGCTTTTTCTGGGCTTGTATTGCATGAAGCATTGTAGAGACACAACTCAAAACTCCACACAAGCTGTCAGTAGTGTCCGTTTCCATCGCTGTTTGAGCCATGCTAACCGTCTTCCTTCTTCCGTCACTAGAAACACATGCTGAAGGAGGGCAAGGGCCGGATGCTGCAGGCCATCAGCCCAAAGCAGAGTCCCAGCAGTAGCCCCACGCACGACCGCTCCCCATCTCCATCTTTCCGCTGGCCCTTTTCAACCAAGACTCCTCCTTCCTCACCGGCCAACCGCTCCAGGAACGAGTCTGCAGTCACCTACGACATCAGTGAGGATGAAGAGGATTAAGCTACCAGCTGGGATTTGCTGCAAACCACTAATTGCCGAATCCTAAGTCCAGACCCCCTGGGGAACTCTAAATGTGCAAGAGAGCCATAGGAACAGGGCTGACGGTGAGCACAGGGCCTTGGAGGCACTCGTTGCTCTTAGCAAGGGCTGCTGCCTGGAAGCACATTCAAACCTCCTCTCCCTTCTCCTCCTCAAATCCCCTTTTTATTGTTTACGTTCTAGTGGCTTCCAGGAGGAAGATGGATTTTATATTTTAAGAAAATACTCTTTTAAAGCGCAAAGAATAGCACTTGAGCGTGGCTTTTGTTTTGGTTTCTTTTCCCCTGTTAAACCTCTAAGCAAGAGGGAGAGTGGGAGGACCATTCTGTCCCTTCTTTCCTTCAGCTCTTCTGTATTACTCCCCCCCCAAGCCCAGGCAGTATCCATGCTGCTGCTGCCAAACAAAAGACCCCTCAGTTCCTCAACCAGCATGACCTCGAGAGCACACAGGGAGCGGTGGTATAAAGAAGCTTCTAGGAAATAGAGACATCTGTGCTGCCCTGGAGCTGATAGGAGTCTTGTCCAGCAGACCCTATGGTGCTCTTATCTGAGCTTCCCAGCACATGGCAGCGAGACTGTGCTGGGCAGGGAGCTACCAGCTTAGCACGCAGGAGTTGCAGCCTGGAAGAAGTCACAGCACCATAGTCGCACTCCCCGTAAGCGTGTGGCATTCATGGCCTCAGATGTGTACAGGGGCTGCAGGGGAAGGGCCTTCCAGCTAATGTTAATAAGACTGCAACATCTTGAGCTAAAATTCAGCCCTCAGTTGCTGTTGGAGAGAAGAGAATCTTTGCTTTGGGGCACTCGCTCTCTGTGTGTTTCCTTGGGCGTGTGAGAGCCCAGGTAGGAAATGAATGTGTGTACTCCCCGGAGAAGTTCCTCCTCCCAGTCTCTGGTATGTAGTGAGTCTTGCTGTCTGTCCAAATAGCCCCTCAACACTGTGCTCTCTGCGTGTTTGTCTGTGTTTCAGTTGCTGTGCCCTAGGGCCTGGAGCAGTCCTTTACACTGGTGCCATGAAGTTGCTGCTATTAAGGACAGAACCCGAGTTTGTGTGCAGCCGTTTTTGCTGTCCGTGTTGGTGTGTGGGGCTGGATGCAGGGCATGTTGTACCCCGGTGCAGGGTCCCGGTCCCACGTCACAGTTACCTGCCTCGCGCACTGAATGCACACATCTGTGCCCGCCTACTCCGCTCCCTGAGGCGGGCCAGGAAGAGCATCAGAGAGTGCTGCAGCTTTTTAACATTTTAAACTTGTAATCTGCTCGTTTCAAACCGTGGTCCAAGTCGTGCCTGGTGTTGTGTCCGTAATGAGCACTGAGCTTTGTGGCCCGCAGGCTCCCTGCGGGCGGTTGCCCTCCCCGTGCTGCATGCCTGTGTACAGAGCAGGTTGGTGCTCTGCCCCAGCAGCCAGCGCTGGAGGGACTGGACTGCCTGTCACATAGCTGGGACGCTCCCGCTTGCTTTTCTGCTTGGGTTTGGCTGTGATATCCATTGTCTCTGGATGGAGCTGCTGGGCTGAGTTGCCTCTGTCCTGCCAAGCTGGGTGTAGAGGACAGCTCGGAGCCTGGTCAGCCATACTGCAGGGAGGTCTCCAGAGCGGGATGCGGGACCTGGAGAGGAGTGGGTGTAAGGAGGCTTCCAGGGGACACAGGGGCCCTGTAGTAGGAGCAGGCCGCTGCTTCTTTCCAGCTTTTATCTTGCTGATCCTTTGTCATGCTGCCTTAAGGGCTTCACAGCCTCTGTGCTTCTGTTGAGGCCAGAGCCGGTGTGGGGAAAGGTATTTTGGGGATTCCTCATCCGCCACTTGGACCTCTCTCAGCAGGGACCTGCACGGCTCTGGGAGTGTAGCTGGCTGCTATGGATTTTAAGCTGTAACACTTGGAATAAGCCAGGTGTTAATCCCTGGTTTATGAGTGGTAGAGCACTTACTTACCACTTACACCCACATTCTCTCTTCCCTCATCCACCCCATCTTCCCTTCCTCACCGTTCCCTCAGTATGGGTGTTGCGTTGCTTTCCCAAGCCGGATCACAAAGGTCAGGCTGCTTTAGAGCCTTACTACTGTGTTAAACACGAGTTATGCAACAGTGTTCTGTAATTTTGGGTTACAATGGTGGTTTTGGATGGTGGTTTGTTCTGCGGAGACCTTAACGTATTTCTTGATCTCTCTGCAAAACCTGGGGTGCTCGGTAAGAAGCCAGCCGTGGCTTTACATGTAGCTTGGAATAACAGAGCTGTTATTATTATTGTAACCAATAATCCCTGCTTCCTCCTTGCACTTAAATTAAAATGGACACACAAATCCCAGACTACTCTTTTTTGTTGTTGTTGTTTTCTGTTTGGTTGGGGTGGTTTTTTGTCCCCTTTGTGTTTTTTAATTTCCTCCTGGGTTGCTGCACCAGCCTTATCTCCTGTGCTGCCTTGTCCTATCAGGAGTGGGCAGAGCTTGATCTCTGGGCAAAACATGTTGAGCCAAGTTCTCCAGGAACTTCTTGTTACCCACAGGTACACCCAGTGCTGCTGCTTCGGGGGTCTCCAGAACATCCCTCACCCATCCCACACGCTTCAAAACAAGTGTCTGGAAGAGACATGCTGCACTTAAGCAAGAAGTAAGAGGTGGGGTGTGAAAAATGAAACTTTACTAGCATGCATTGAAGAACATGTGGCGTTTGATGCTGTGAAATCCAGAGGTGGCAACTCCTGCAGGGCAGCCTTACCTCAGTTTCTCTCTAGATCTGGGGTGTGAGGCCGCTGGCACCACCAGCCAGCCTCTGGGAGGGACTTTTCTCGTGGCAGAGAAAAGCAGCAGCAGGGCAAAACTGAAAGGTGCCAAGGATGCTGGTAGAAGCAAGGCATGAGAAGTGTGGCACTCTAAGATCATGCTGCTCAGGGTTGAAGGCAAAGGTTTCTCATCTCTTGAGGGAGTTACGGCACACACCTGCATTGAGGTGATTTTGTGCATTTTACAGAGGGTCAGGACTTTATTTTGGGGTCTGGTTCTTCCAGCTTGGAGGCAGGTGCTGGAGCAGTGAATACACTTGGCAGTAGTGGTCACTTTGGTGGGACAGACCCTGCATCTTGCCTCCTGCCTTCAGTGAGGGCTTCTTGCTGGTGTAAAGGTATGGGTTTCCTACCTGCCCTCAGAGAAGGAGCTGGGTTTGGCTGTCTGATGGCAGAGGACGAGTCCCGTATTTTGCTTCTTGGCAAAACCAGGAGATTGCTGGTGCCCAGTGCTTCTGTGGGACCCTGGAAAGCCATGGTGGTAATGGCCCTGGGCTGTTGCTGGGAGTCTGTCAAATTTGGCAATCTTGTAACTGATCAGCGGTGCATCTTCTGGTTGAGCAGTTTCACTTTGAACACAAATACCCAAAAAAAGCTCAGAGTCACTTTTTCACCCTCCTCATGGGACAGACGACTTGCTTTTTTCCCCCAAGATGAATCAAATAAATAAAAAGTTGGGCTTTGGCTTTCAGACTCTGCTTCCCCGAAGTGTCGCATGGGGCAGAGGTGTTATGGTGGGCGGGTGCAGATCAGGGGAAGCTTTGGTGGTGCCCAGCAGCAGACTCTGATCTTGGCGCCGGTGATCTGGTATCTGCTACCCATCTATGGCCACCCTGCATCGCTTGGTCCTGCCATCACCTCCAGCCCTGAAAGAGGGGCTGCTTTGAGCGGGCTCTTCCCAGTCAGTGTTCACTCTGCTGGTTTCTCTGTATGGGCCTGTGTGCACACCTGAGTGTCCCACTGGCTCCTTCTGGAGTTGGGGTTTTGGATTTTAACATTTAGCCAAATAAATGCAATATCATTTTAGTCAGTGTGTGCCAGGTCCCTTCTGCCATCCTAGCACAGCCAGTTCACGTCATGGTCCCCTCACCTGCCATTTTTGGCAGTGGCTTGAGTGAGAAGATGCTTCAGTGGAAGAGGGAAAGATAACCCAGAGGTTTCTGCAAGTCATCATCGCTCCTGATGTCCATCTCCACCTCTGTCCTAGAGCAGATGCTGTTACTGATGATGTAGAGGCGATGCTGTTACTGGACCTGATGGCAGGCAGGGCTGGTTAAGGCAGCATTATCTAATTGCAGGTGTTAGGGAAGTGCTTCAAGGCTCCTGTGCCTGGCCTCAGGCTGGTGCGTATGGATACTCCCACTGTTCTCTGAAGAGCAGCCGCTCCTGTGGAGGATGTGCCCCAGGGACAGGCCAGACCCACCCAGAGTTCTCAAGGGCACACTGCTGCCGTGGCATTGCCTTGATCACCGGACCCCAAGCAGCAGCACCCAGAGGTCAGTGTCATGGCTGGGTGCGCTGGTCTGGGCTCCACCTTCCTCCCCCTTTGAGGAGTCATCTCCCACCCACCCTGGACGGGAGGTGATCCAAGCCCAATCACCAACATGAGACTCAGATAAAAAATTGTCTTTATTCAGTGCCAGACAAAAGCCCCCCAGGCTGGAGGCAGCTCCATGGATCCCTTTGGCTTGTGGCCTTCAGGTTTCAGACCTTTTCACCCCACGCCAAAATGCTCTTTCCCCTTCTTCCCCCTCTGCTGCCTGCAGCTCCCCAGGGCTGGAGGAGGAGGAGGAGATGGTTGTACAGGACAAATCTGTCCCTCAACATTGTTCAGCCCCTCGGTGCCCACTTTGCTCCCCCTTCTCACGCCTTGACCTGAGTGCCTGTGGGTGGGAAGCTGACAGGCTGGTAGCCCGGCTTGTCATCCTGCTTGCGGTAGTACATGCGTGTCACCACTGCCAAGATGAAGGTTTGTGGGATCAACAGCTGCATGTTCATCTCTGAAAGAGAAGGGTCATTTGAAGCTGCCTTCATCATCCATGCCCGTTCCCTGGACCCCGCTGTGCAACGGAGGGGCTTGGCCAGAAGCAGGTGATGCTGCTTCCCTATCTCCTGACTTACGCTGGGACCTGGCTTTGGAGGAGAAGGGTGGCGAGCAGGCAATGTTGCCGTTGTTGGCCATGATGCTGAAGATGGCAGGCTGCAGTGCCGTCAAGACAAGGAGCACCTGCAAACACCAACATCCAAGGTGGTGGGTTCTGTGCTGCTGCTAGGCTCCTGTCCTTTGCCCTTCCCACTCTCCTGCAGCTGGACCTGGCTCTTGCCCACCAGCAGCTTCTGCCCCACAATCTCCTCCCTGTTCATTCAGGAGGAGCCCCTCACCCAGGGGGGAACCAGGCAGGAGAGGGGCTCACCTGGAAGCAGGCAAACTTGGCCTGGATGTTCTGCTCAGTCAGGTGCAGTTTGGCCTGACGGAAAAGGATGCCCAGGGCCCACAGCCCGAAGAGGGTGGAGGCACCAACCACAGTGTTGATCCAGAGGGCCACACTCTTTTCAGAAATCTAAGGGAGGACACATAGAAAACATGCCTGGGCTGATAAAGCTGCTGGGCAAGATGAGGGCTGGTAGAGGCTCCCTGTCTGGGATGTCACCCTGCACATCCCCATGCCGTGGCACTCACATCAGCGGGGTTATAGTTCCCGTCGGTGAAAAGGACCAGCCCCAGGAAGACAGCGAACACCCTGCAGAAGGCATACTGGAAGGTCCCCAGGAACATCAGTTGAAGCTTTCTCCTGGCACAGCAAGGGAGACCGGTGAGGTCCCTGAGCCGCTGCCCAAAGACTTTTCTTCCACCCCAGCAGAAGCAGAGGGTGAAAACCCTCCCCAGGGGCAGGGAAGGAACTATCCCTCACTTGTTCATGGTCATTCGGGGCAGGCAGGGACAGCAGCAGCAGCAGGGCCCGGTGCTGACAACCATGGGCACATCCTTCAGGACACTGAGCACTGCCTCTTTCCCCCCAAAGCCTTCCACCAAGACCAGCATCATGATGCAGAAGCAGATGGAGAAGTACCTGGAGAGAAGGAGGAGGAAGAAGAGGAAGGCAGGTCAGTCCCTGTGGGCTCCCTGGTACCCCTGCCCCAGTGTAGGTGATACTTACGCTGTGGTAGCCATTTCCACCACCATCATGGAGCGTGGAAACCACAGCCCAAAGCAGCTGATCACGCACACAACCTGGGGAAGATGCAAACTTGGCACACTGCTGTGCCCCATCCTATGGGCTGGCACCCCTTGGGCGGTCCTGGCCCCCCTAGGGTGATGCCCCTCACCACCCCCCCACCCCAGCTCACAGTAGGGGCTGAGCTGCTCCAGCGGAGAGTCTTCATCTTGATGGGGCAGCGGATCTTGCGGGTGAGGTAGAAAGCCTCTTCCACAAAGACTGCAACTGACAGCAGCGTCATGATGGTGGCAAGGCCCATGATGGTGAGTTGGACCGTGTCCAGATCTGCCGTGGAAGGGTGAGAAGCCATCTCCATCCTGTCCTGTCTGCCCTGGGTCCACCACAGCAGGGAGCTGCCACCCAACCCACCACTCCGCAGGTTTGGGAAGCCCCTTGCCACATCCTCTGCATTTCTGGCCATGCCAGAGCTGGTGCTTCTGTCCTGCTTTTCCCATGTCCTTTGTCACCTGCACCAGTGCTAGCCTTCCCTGGGCCACCTCCACCCCGCAGGCACTCCTATGGGGAGGGAGGCTGAGACTGTGGCAGCCCCCCACTGCCTCTTCCTTTGGGGCTGCTCCCTGCCTGCACCCACCACAGCCACTCTCGCCCATCATCCCTGTCCTGCTCCCACCAGTGGCAAGAGGAGGGTCCCACCACCCAGTCCCCCCACTTACACTGCAGCAGCTGCCCGGAGGTGGGTGGCAGGGAGAAGCAGGCTGCTGGCACACTGAAGTTCCTGATCAGCATCTCCACCAACGGGAGGGGGAACCTGTAGAGAAGGAGGGGAGAGCTTCATGGGGACAGCAGGGACATGGGGACACCCAGCCCTGCAGGGTCTCTGGTGTCCTCTGGCCAGCTCGCCTCACCCGCAGGCACCTCCTTTCCTTTACAGAGGGAATAACCCAAATTCCTGCTCCAAAAAGGTGGATTTTCCTGGCTAGAAAGTGGCACAGAGGTCCCCAGCACCCACCTGGGATCTTCTGCCAGCTCCATGGTGGGGTCTATCCTGCTCTGCTCCTCCCCAGCTCTGTCCCAGCAGCTGCAGGGCTGCTTGGCACCGGCTGCTTCAGCTCCCCTCCCCAGCCCACGGGGTCAGAGTCCCCAGGGCAGGGACCGCAGGGAGGCCGCCGCGCCTTCTTCCAGTTTAACCAGCAACTTCCAGCACTCCCCCTCCCTCTCCTGTTGCTGCGCTTGCCTGTTGGCGTGCCCCCTCAGCCGCCCGGTTATTGACCCCAGGGTGCTGTGTAAGGTGGTTGTCACCCATGCTGGTGCGCCTGCGTGTCCCCAAAGTGTGGGGAACAGGGCACTTGTGCTGGGGTGACACTGCCTACACACCCCTTCGGGCACCCTCGAGATGGGCTTGTGATGCCAGGGGTCCACATGGTGCTATGCAGGGTCCCGGACTCATCCTTGTGTCCCCCCAGCAGCAGTGGCCAGATGGGAGGTGATGCTGTGGGAAGCCTGCTAGACCATGCGTGGCTCTGCAGGCCATGTGAGGAGTTTGCAAGGGCTCAGCTCCCAGAAGCCAGGGGCTGAGCCCTGCTGAGAGCGGCTGTTATGACACTAGAGGGCAGGGCTGGCCCAGCGCTCGGCGCCATGGCCTCTTGGGACAGAAGTGGAGTCTGGGCATGGGGAGGGAGATGGTGGACTGGAGGGGACACACCAAGTGGGAAATTGGGTTGTTAGGCGTAGGGAGCAGTGTATCCTTGCCCTAGATGGATCCCAGCATCCTCATGGGTCCCAGGAGTGCCCATGGCTTCCAGTGTCCTCCCAGCATCCCAAGAAAAATGAGCACACCTCACCCCCTGGCAATGGGTTCCTGCTGAAGAATGGCACCAGCACCCCAGACGGGTCCCCCACACCATCCTGCTGTGGGATGAGATGGGATGGGATTGGGGGGAGGAAAGGGGGGGGCATGGAGGAGGGGGATGCTGTGGTTGCCATGGAAATGGAATGGGAGGATTTGTTGTGCTGTGGCTTCCATGGGAGCAAGATGCCCTACATCCCAAGGCTGGGGCCCTGCAGCTGCCCAGCCCACCACAGAGCTTCCCATCCCCTTTGCTCCAGCACCCTCATCTATCTGAGCTCGCTGGTCTTCTTCTTGTAAGTCACCCCATAGCCATTGGCCAAACCCCATCCCAGGGACGTGGGACATCAGAGGCTCTTTCACACCAGTGTCACCAGCTGCTCCACTGTCCTCTTCCTGGCTCTCACCAGCTTGGTCCTGCTCATCTTGGTCAACCTGGAGCTCCTCCAGCTACTTGGGGTGACAGGGGATCAGGAGCTGCTCCGTGGTAGGGTGGTCCCAGAGGCCTGAGGGGACACAGTTTCCCCGCGTGTGTCCTGCAGCAGTGGCCTGGGAGGACACACTGAAGCAGGGGCTCTGTGACACAGCAAGACGGTGCTGCTGGTACAGGTGTCTCCATCACAGCTGGCCACACATCATCTGTGACTGTCACTGCTTCTCTTCTGCAGAGGTGAGGGAGCTGGGGAGCTCTGCATGTCTCCGAGCTGCTACTCACCCCACCACATCCCTCCCCTCAGCCCCATTCACCAAGTCCTACACACTATATACCCTTCCAACCTGTTCTGCCCTATATACTATGCCCCCACACCTACTGCACCCCATAAACACCACCTGTGGCTTGCATGCTCAGCCCTACACGCTGCACCCCATATACACCCATCCATATACATTACACCTCGCACACCCAGCCCTGCTCCCTGCGGCCCCTACACACCATACCCAACACCCAGCCCTATGCATTGTGCCCACACAGCTCTCTGTGGTGCACCCTACACCCCTGCCCACACTTCCTGCAGGCTGCACACCTAGCCCTGTGCACCCAGACACCCCATGCACAATCAGATGTGCTCACCCCCACCTTGCACAAGAAGACTTCCTCCCAGCAGAGGGCAGCCCCGTGGCGGGGCATGGGACTTATAGGGGATTCCCATAGGTTTACGGCTTTGCTTACGGCTGAAGGAACACATCAGCTCTGCCTCTGGCTCGTCGTGATGGTAACCATGAGCTGTGTCATGGCAGCCGTGCTGTCCTGCTTAATCTTGTTGGTGATCATACCCCTGTGGACTGCCACCATAGTGCTGATGTGCATCATGCCTTGGCTGGGAGAGGCAGAGGCAGAGCCCTGGCCTGGCATGCAGGCACACGTGCTGCACCACCCAGGCTGTCACACGCAGGAACCTATTCCCCTGCCTACATGTGGCCCCAGGGCCAGCACCGCCCATGGGTGCCCACTGCACGAGGGCATACAGTGGTCTCCTTTGCCAGCCCACCTGTGTCTGTTTGTCCTTGACTCACTGTTCCAGCATCACCATGACCTTCCTCGCCAGTTTCTGCCTGAGCCTGATTCAGCCCTGGGTCCCCTGCATCTCCCAAGCACTGCACACTCTGTGGCTGCAGGTATGGCTGCAGGGCATTGAGCATCTTGCCAGCCTGGCAGGGGAATGTAGGATGTGGCTGGACCCCAAGCCCAGATCAAGGGGGCAGCCCCATGCATGGATGCTCTCCATAGGCTGGTCCCACCATGTATGCACACATGTACATGGGAGGCTCCATCACTGCACACACTCGGTGCCAGATGCACCAATGACATCTAGCTGCACAGACCCACCTCCACCTGCACCGAGTCCCCAGCCCCATCACCATGCCTAAGCCCACCCCATCCCATGCCGGGGGCCAGGACAAGTCCATCACACTGTTCTACTATGGGGCTGGAAGTCACCGCCCCAGAGCTGCCCCACGGTGACATGCAAGGCTCTTGTCCCTGCAGCCCATGCGCCTGAGAACTCCCCGCACCGGCAGGACAGAATGTGTCTGTGACTTGCTTGCTCTGACCTCTGGAAGGTGGTGGAGATGGGTGTGAAGAGGGGAATTGCAGTGGGATGGGGTAGCCCAGGGTGCCCCCAACTTCTCTTGTTATTCCAGACCCTGTAACCCCATAGGGTGGGCATGGCCACTCGTCTCCCCCCATCACTCTTGTCCATACAGATTGCTACCACGGCCAAAATCTGGCAGAACAAGCAGGAGCCAATGGCAGGTGAGTGTCCCCTGGCATGGGCAGGACATGAGAGGAACACACAAGGCTCTGGGCAAGCTCCACCAGCTCAGCCTCAGCCCCAGACCCCCAGGATTCTCAAGGGCAGAGCAGCAACAGGCACAGGAAGCCCCTTTCCTGCCCCAAACCCCTTCAGCAGAGAAGGAAAGTGGAGCACTGAGACAGGAGCTGTGGCACCTGGGGCATGGGGTGAGTGTGTGTGATTTGAAGGCTCACAGCCCCCTCAGCATGGGGGTGGTGGCTGTTTTGCCCCAGGGATCTGGTGAAGGGGCCAGCAGCAGTGTGGCAAATCTCCTCCAAATCTCCCCATTTGCTTGGTTAGCTTTTTTTATTTAAAAAAAAACACAACTGTTTGACCATTAAAATCCTGCTCCCAAAAAAAAGCCAAGTAGACCCTCTTGGCATGTTTGCATCACCCACGCTGCTGCTTTGTCAGCGTTCCCCAATACTTGGAAAAGTATTTGCTCAAAATGCAAATATTTGCACAGGTTTTTAGACAGTTTTCCACCCGTCTCTAATTCCCCGTGGTTATGGCTGGAGGGGCCAACCCCAGTGGGCATGGTGGGTTCCCAGCCCACCATCACTGGCTTCCCAATGGCCAGGACATGGCAGGGGAGGAAAATTCTCATTCAAGGCCCTGGTAGGAGCTAGTAGGAGGCAAAAATGTGTTCCTCTTCATGCTCTCCTCTCCCACCCAGGGCCTGGGGCCATGGCTGACAGTGAGGACTCTGACGAGTGAGACTTGCACGCCCAGCTCAGGTTGTGATCCAGCCAGAGAAGCGGACAATAAAGATCTTCACTCCAAGCTTCTGGTAATCTGTGGTCACTGTTGTCCCAGGACACAGAGGGACAGATTCTGCTCAGTGGTACACAGTGGCCAGGACACTCCCTCTCCCAAGGATCATCCCTCTCTCTGCCCAGTCCCTGTGCCAGAGCAATGGGACCCCATGGTATGGCAGGATGGCTGGCACTCACCTCTGGGGGAAACCCCACTTTAGGGGAACCTCATTGTAGGGATGCCCATCCTCTGCATGACCACAGATAACCCTGGTACCCCCAAATCGAGGGGGTTAGGGAGGAGGCGGCATCCCCTCCCTGCCAGTGTCCCAGCAGCACCCTGCTGAGCTGCTGGAAGCAGGAGGGTGGGCGCGACTCAAGAGAAACAAATAAAATGTGGAACTTGACCAGACTTGTGAAAGGGACAGGAAAGCCTTTCCCAGGGCGCTGGTCCTGTCTGGCCCTCCCCCTGCCCCCCACAAGCTTTGCCCAAGTGAGGAAACCACTGCTTAGAGTTCGATGGAAGTGGAACGGGGTGGGGGGGGGCAGATCCTGGTGACAGTCATGGGAGGCTGTTGTCACCATCCGCCTTCACGTGCTCCACAGCAGCTCACAACTGCCCAGTGTCATGGCCTCGGCTGGACACTTGCAAATCCAGCAGCACCACATTCTCCACCAGGCTGGAGAGGCGTCCCGGGCCCCTCAGGTGTCCCCCTGGAATGGTCATCATTGGGCTGTGGCAATGCTCCCCACCATGGCCCCAGCGCAGCAGGGATGGGTCTGGCTCCTCTTGGCCCCAGGTTGGGAGCCACCCCACTGATAGGGATGGTGGGGAGCCCTGCCCATGGCTGGCCAGCAGATAACGCCTGTGTGGTCCCCACTGATTGCCCCAGGAGGCAGTCAGCAGGGTGGGAGCCACCATCCCTGGGAGATACAGCCAGGAGGAAGCAGCAAGCAAGGAGAGCAGGGGGGCTGCTGCAGGGGTATGAGACACAGGGCCCCTGCAAGTCCCATTCTCTGGGCAAGAGAAGGCCTCCTGGCTCCCCCAAAAGCACAGCTGGGGTGGCACAAGGTGTGGGCAACCTGGCAGAGAAATAGCCCCCTCTCAAATTCTCCCCAGGTCAAGAACCCCATCATGCCTCAGTTTCCCCATCTGTAAAATGGGGAAAGAGCCCTGCAGAGAGGGCTCAGTCTCTCATCACTCCAATGCCTGGGGAGAGACCCATGTCAGATGTTGTTTATAGACCGAGTGGCATTTCAGCTGCCAGCTACCTCCAGTCACTGCCTCAGGTTATGGGGTTGGAGGGTCTTGGTGGGTTAGGATTGTCCTCAGCCTCCCCTCCTGGGCAGGGAAAATCCCCCTTGTCCCAGCACGAGGGGGTAAGGTTCATTCCCACCGGACACACCAAGAGAGCCCCCTCCACAGCCCTGAGCCCTCAGCCTGGCCAAAGGGCAGTGGGACATACCGGTGAGGTGGCCACGGGGCAGAGAAGGGAAGACTGGAGAAGTGCAGTAGGCTGAGGATGTCACCCCCAGGGAGGGCTGTGTCACCCCTTCCCTTCCCCCTGTCTGTGAGTGCAAGGGAGGTTGGGGATTTTCGCTAACCAGAGTGGCACGCCACTTCTCGGAGCGGCCAGAAACCATCCCCTGCATGTCTCATCATCCCCTCCCACGCCCTCTGGAGAGGAAGAAATGGTCCAGAGGGTGCGTGGGCAAAATCCTTCCCCCACTCCCCTGCCCCACTCCTCGCCATTCTGCCTCTCAGAAACACAGCCCAGCCACAGCCATGGCACCGGCTTCTGTGACAGCTCTGGTGACACCTCCAGAGACCCTGCTGCCCCCATCCCAGGTGGCGGGTCTAGGTGCCACCGTGGATGCTGCCACCCTGAACAGTCTCCTATGCCACAGGGCCAGGCTGAGGAGAGAAGTGGGACTTTAGCACAAGTGGAAGTGTCACGGAGGGGTCACCCCCCAGGTAACTGGCTCGTGGGTCCTCAGTGGCCTAACGCTGCAATTTGTGTCAGCAGAGTGCCTTTTCCTGAAACTGCTGAGGCTTCTTGACCACATATGCGGTGCAGGGGAGAACTTTGTAGAGTAGGGCTGATGGTTGGACTCGATGATCCCAAGGGTCTCTTCCAGCCTGAATGATTCTGTGATTCTATGATATGTATTTTTCTTGCAATTTTTCTTTTAATGGAAAAGCTGTACGTACATATATACACACACACACATATATATAGACATATGTATATGTCTTTATGTACTATCTAGGATCGTATGTAGTGTATTGCAGTGAGATGGGATAGGAGTGCCCTCAAGAGAGGAACAGTTTGTCCTTACAGACCTGCTTATCACCCAAGCCATAGCCTCAATCACGCTTTTAAACCAGTGTTCCCCCAGGACTGGCCCTGCTGCTCCTGCCCAAAGGTCCTCCCCTTGGATCCAAAGGTGACCAAAGGAGATGCTCAAGCCAGGGTGCTACCCTTCACTATGCCCAGATTCCTGCTCCTGTCACCCCAAGGATCTATCTCCTGGCTGGAGGAGAGGAGGATGACAATGGGGCTTGTCCCTGGCGTGGGAGGAAGGGGAGCCCACCATGAGCAGGAAGAAACCCTGCAGAAGCTGGACGAAACCCTTGTCCCATCTCAACTGAGGCCATAGGAGCAGTTTTGATGGCTCCAGCCTTCTCCTCCCTTTTAAAGAGAACCTCGCACGTCCAACAGTGCTGCGCTCGGCCGGAGCGGAAGCAGCCGAGCCACGGGGCTCAGCATGGCAGGGGGCTTTGTCTCCTTCAAAGGGGATGAACAAACGGCCAGCGGTCCCCAACACGGCTGGGGGGATCCTGCGGAAATACCGCAGTCACACCCTCGGGTGCCGCTTCCTCCCCTCTCTTGGGATGCAAAGAAGCGTTTTGTGGCCATAAGGAAATGTCTGAATTTCCAGCAGGCGGAATTTCTCAGATCCACCGCCAACCTCCAAATGAAAAGGCACCTTGTTTGAAAAACAGAGGGGCTTTTTCTTCTGCCACAGCCACCTAAAATATTGTGCTTCACTGTACATATTTGCCTTCTGAGAATGATGAGGTAGAAACACACTCAGCGTGGGCTGCAGGTATTTGCTTTGGTTGGGAGTTTTATTTTCGTAGTTGTCTGTCTGTCTGTCTTGCAGGTGAAAATGCTGAGGCTTTTAAAAAGCCCTGCCTCAATCTGACAAATATTTTCCCAGAGAGCCAGCAGAGACACGGTGTGCTGGTCCAAGGGGGGTGCTGCTCCCCTGATGGCCCCAAGCCCTCCAGGCTCCACAACCCCCACCCAACAGCCTGGGACACCCCATGGGGACACCAGCAACAGCCATGGGTCAGGCAAGGGGAGCAGTCCTGCTTTCTAGGGGACACCCTTCAGCCCACTGTGGGTTGAGGCTGTCTCCGAGTGCTGCTGCCTCCCATTGCAGGTGGGTGGTGGGAAGCATCCCGAGTGCAGCTCAGTAGTAACCAAGAAAAACACCTCCCATCCGCTCCTGTCCCCTCTGCCAGTGCCGAATCCATGCCAGGGTGCCAGGCCAGCGCTCCTGGCCTACTGCCTGCTCCCTTTTGCTTTGCCAGGACAGAGGGCAGAGGGGCAGGAAGGGGTAGACATGCCTGCAGAGGTGTGGGCACACTCATGGGTGCCCCTGTTGGGTGTTCATGTGGACAGGGGTGTATGTGTGGAGTGTATGCCCATACTTGAGACTTAGACACGTGGGTGCATGTGGTTTGGTCCTCCTGGCTGGTGCCCACAACCACAGCACCCTATGGGGGTGCAGGGAGCTAAGGCAGAGGGTGTGGAGGGGTTAAGCATCACCAGCTCTTTTTCTCTGACAAAACAAGGCTCAGGCACAGCCAAGGCTCCTTCCTGGATCTCATTTCTTCCCCTGGGTCCATGCTGAGGGATAAAGCCAAGGGACAAGGCATTTCACCTCCAGGTGGTGAGGAGGAGGGAGGGTCAGGGCAGCACCAGTTCCTCTGGAGAGGTGTGCATCACCACACACACCTTTGCCCCTTTTACATTGCAGAGTAATAAATAAAACCTCCAAATTCATATGTGGAAGAAGCCGTAAAAGCCGCTGGGACTTGCACAGGCAAAGGAAGGTGCTTTCTCCAGAACAGAGTAATTACACCCAACCAAACCCACAGCTGCAGCCGGCTGAGGAGGGAGCCAGGGTGGGTGGGTGCCTGCACCACCACAGCAGGCTCAGCAGCCCCCAGGGCAATTCATGTGGACAGACTGAGCCAAGCAGAGCTAAAGAAGAGGCTGGAGCTTGAAACGGTCCCTGCTGACCATTCCTTTATGGGCCAAGGATGGCTAAAAGTCAGGAGGTAAGCACAAATACCACCCTGCTCTTCACCAAGGGAGGAAGCAGGAGAAGTTGTTTCCATTGGCTTGACCAAAGAGTTGTTTTAGCTGAGGGAAAGACTTCAACTTTCAGGCCACATCGAGACAAAAACATAAACTGACATTTTTTTGTCCCCCTATGGTAAAGTCAGCTTTTCCCACCAAGCAGGATTCCACCTCCCCAGTGTGTGCATCCCAAGGGCTGCCAGCTGAAACAGGGTGGGATAGGTAAGATTGTGTTTCTGCATAGCCCACCATGGACATTTGCCTTTGGCACCCCATCCTTTGGAAGGGGACATGGGGGGACAGTGCCTGCCAGGACTGGAGGCTGTCGCAGGGCAGCCCGGCTGGGATGGGAAGGTCAGCAATTTGGCAGAGGCATGGGGCTGGCTTGTTTTCAAGAGCTGGGAAAGTCACAACCTTTCTCCTTGAAGATTTGCCCTTGGGGTGCTGACCTGCTTCATGTGCTCCAGGGAAAATGACACCCCTGTCTCACATTTAAGTCATCCATGCCCAGGAGCAGGGGCTGGCTGCAAACTGCAGTCCAGGGATTTCAGATCAGCCCTCCAGGACCTCACAACAGCCCAAGGGAAAGGCACAAACCCCACAGCACCTGAATATCGAAAGCATCCCAAAAGCACCCTGAGTCCTCTGGCCACCAGAGCCACACCGAGCTTCCCCTGATTTGAGCCCCAAATCCCACCCTCTGCTCCATAAATATACCTACAAGGCACATGGCATCATTGCCTGGGCCCCCATACCACAAAGCTGGCACACTGGCAGCCATCGGCAGGTGTCACAGCTATTGCCAGTGCAGATAAGGGGCAATTAGCCAGTAGGGAGAAAGCTCCCACTCTTCCTGCTCAGCCTGGCTGTGCTAATCCCACCCCAATTAAAGCCCCCTCTCTTTGCTTTCAGATATTGCTATGAGAGATTAATCCCCTGTAAACCAGGGCATTTCCAGCAGGCAGACAAGACAAAGCCAAATCTCGGGTTGCAAAAGGCTCTTGCACCTGCCTGGGAGCATTTAATTACCCTGACAATGGCTTCAAAACCAGAAAGGAGACAGGAGAGCCCTGCAATCAAAAATCCAGAGAGGAGGCAGTGGCTCAGCCTGCTGCTCCTGCCTGCCTGGGGCCAGTGCCTGCAGGTTTCAACCATTCTTTCCCAAGAGCAGAGCCATCATCCAAGCCCCTCTTGGGAACACTTTTCTGCTGCAGAGCTTGAAATGCTGCACAGGGTGCTGGCTGCTTCCTTCTGATGTTTTTTTTTAATTCCTTTGTCCTTTAGGCTGCTTGTTTGCCAGCAAATGCACATTATAAAAACACAAAGCAGCAGACAGGTCTAATCTCTGGAGTCACATGTGCCCTTATAGCAGAGGGTGGCTCCAGCCGAGCAGGCTCAAGCTGTCCTTTATTCGAGGGTGGCAGTGTGTGCAACACAAAATGTCAGAGCAAACCAGAGGTAAAACTTTCCCGGATTTTCCAGAGCCTTTTGGGAGCACAGGAGATAGCAGAGAGGGACTCTTGCAGGACTGATCCTGCTCAAGAGGTACAGCAGGTACTGCAGAACCCCATAGAGTAGGCACATGTCCAGCACCCAAAGCAGACCCCTCTCACCACATTCATATCCTTTCGCAGCTCCATCCAGACATGGGGCAGAGCTCGGCTTCCCAAGGCTGTTGGGTAACAAGTCACTTACTTTTTTTCTGGCTACATAGGCTTCTCGAGCAAAAGACCACACTTTTGAGGACAGCATCCCTAGCTTTCCAGGATTGAAACCAGCAAGTCTGGAAAGGAAAAACCCCAACAGCTCCTGGCTGTGGCAATTGCTGATTCAAAAAATAGTGCTTGTGAAATTGCACACAAACCACTTGGCAAAAATGACCTGAAATGCCTGCCCAGAGGTGCACTGAGGGAGGAAAGAGAGGGGCTCTGTGCTGGGCTCCAGATAAAGATCAGCGGGGGCCAAAAGAAAGTGGGACTGAGTAACTCGTGAGAAACCCATGATCTAAAAGCAGAGACCCTCAGGGCTGTGTCCCAGCTCCCACGTGGGTCCTCTCCCTGCTGCCGTCTTTGCCCCTTCCACTTCCCACTGCTCAAACCCTCTGCCCCGTGGGCTGACACGATGCCGGGGCCAGGTCCGCAGGCAGCCATCAAACGCACAGAGGCACAGAGGACCTTTGATGTGCCCCAGGGCAGCCGCGCCAGGTCCCCCTGCTTTTCAAAGGCCCGTCCTTGGCTATTGTCCTCGTATCCTGAGCTTGTTTGTACACTCCTCCGAGATCCCCGGCTCCGCAGCCCCCCTGCCGCAGCAACAGCCGCCCTGACCGCCAGATAAAAGCAGCCGGGCTCACCGGGGCAGAGTTGCTATCAGAGCAAGGACAAGCGGCACAGTCCCCGCAGTGCAGCCGCAGAGATAGCAGGAGCTTTGCCAGGCTGACCCCGCACCACCAAAGGCTCCAGGTCAACAACAGCTCCTGCGAGATCTCCACCGGCCCTGACTGCCCGTCCTGTCTGTTGGTAGGAGCGGTATCAGCCACACACACGCCAAGGATTTGTCCTTGTGTTGCTGCTCTCCCCCTCAGCTGCACCTGGGGAGTGCCAGCATCTTGCCAAAAGACATAACCGATGGGCGGGAAGCAACGCTGAGGCCTGGCTCTTTGCTAATTGCCCCATTTCCATTTCCCTGCATCTTCTGAGCAGGGATCACTGCCCACCCTCCTCCCTGTAGGCAGGTTTGGGTCATGCAAAGACCACAGAGGGGTCCCCAGGGCTTTAAAGAAAAAATCCCAGTGAAACATGTTTTTTGCAAGCAAAGAAGCCCCCTGCGTGGAAAAGCCAGCCTGTTTAACCACTCTGGGGCAGAATGTCCAAGCATGAGACTCTCTGCTGGGCCTCCATGCTAGCCCCTGCTTGCAGTAGTGAGCAAAACTGTGTCCTCTTCCCTCCTTCTGTGGCCTCTGTGGTAGGGGAGTCAGGGAGAGATGAGCTTTCTCACTGTGGGGAGCCAAAACAACCCTCCAGAGGACTCTGAGGAGGGCATCCATGGGACACCCCACATCTGCATGTTCATAGGAACAAGAGACCACATTGCACTCAGCCCCATGTGTCTCCCCAAGGTGTTCAGTGTTCCTGTCTCCTCCCTGGCTGACAGGCAGGAGCACCGAGGCAGCTGCGGACAATGCGGAGATCCAAGCCGGACCCAGGTGCTTCCCCAGGAAGGATGAAAAGATGGGTGTTCTTTCAAAGGGAAGACAGAGCTGCAGCCAGCTCTCAGTGTTACCTGCTGCGTTTCTACTCTCTCAAATGTGTTTTCCTGTTTGTGCTTGGCCCACCCCTTGTGTCCTTCACAGTCCCTTGGCTACAGGAGAAGAGGCAGGAGATTGTCTCCCAGATGCCTGCTGGATCCTCCTCCTAGCTCAGGCTGCACTGCAGCATGAGCTGGGACTGTGGCAGAATAACCAGAGCTCCTGAGCATGGCCGTGTGCTCCTGGATTGCTGTGAGTGGGCAGAATGGGGTGACCTCTTCCAAGGCAGCACGATGGCTTCTCCTGTGAGGGTCAATCCGACGATATCACTCCTCTTGCAAGAGGGGAATTAAGAAATACCATAGCAAAGGCCAAAAGCACGAGGATCTTTTAGAGGATGGGAATTCTCATGGTGTTGTGAAATTCTGATTGCACACTCGTGCAGCCCACAAGCTGGGCAGGGAAACAGCCATTGCATGGTTCAGATCTGCTCCCAGGAAGGCAAGAGCTGGCACTGCCACTTCTCCCAGTGGCTGTGATACACCGGCAGCAGCTGATACACAGGGCAGAGGATCGAAGTCTTTCTTCTGTCTCCAGGTGCCCATTGTCTGCCTGACCACTCACCCTGGGGTGCCTGGGGTTCCCCACAGCCTGTGTTCTGCAGAGTTCACAGCCCATAGGAGCCCTTTGATGACCACCCACCCCATAGGCCGTCATTTCTCTCAACCCTCAGCCTCAGCCCAGCACCTCTGACTTGGCACCAATTCCAGCACTTGGTTCTTGGCTTTTCCATTATTTCCATATTGAAGAGCCATGTTAATCCCACTATTTCTTGCCATAAAAGCATTTAAGTCACCTTCCAATGTTGTTTTTGATAAGAGGCTCACAAAGCACAGAGCACCCTTTCCATCCTATTTATCTCTGAGGCTCTTGTTTTTTAACTGCCTTCTCAAAATGTGGGTAGGACAGCTGGTCACACGAGGGTCAGCCACCCTGCAAAATTGAAGTGAAATTCTGTTTTCCTTCCCACATTAAACCTGCAGGAGGGACACATGTCTCATCATGGGGTATTGCACAAAGGAATGTGAGTCATTTCAGTCCAAGTCAGGGGACTCACGAGCCCCTCAGGAGTTCAGAAGAAACAGTGACAAACATCTAAATTACCAGGGCCAAGCCATGATGAGGAGGAAGGCCCCAATGGAATCCAGGCTAAAGTGAGGTGTCAGAACAAGTAGCTTCAGAGTTTAACGCTCCCACTCTTTGGGAACCAGAGATCTCCAAGTGGATGGTGATGTCTCTTGATTTTTATGGGCCTGAAACATGCTAAGATCATGCACACAGAGACCATGCATCTTGCTGGGGTGAGGGATCCAAAGTCAGCAGTCACCAATCCTATATGCCTTTCACCCTTTTTTGGCCATTTTGGCCATTTCCCAGGTTTGGCTACCTCTGCCCCTTGCAAAAATTTTTGGCCAAGCTGAACAACTTGAGCACCTGGGCTCAGCATCAGGCACCAGGGAGGTGGCACCAGTCAGTGACGGCTGGTAGCCCGCCAACTCCTACTTCCTGCCTGCAACCAACAAAAGGTAAAGGGTGCTCCACTGCTTCAGGAACCACATTGCATTTAAAAATCCCTCACCTTAAGGTATTTCACTGCTAACGCTGGCTGTGCTGCAAAAAATATCTGAGTTTCTAGAATGTCAGCTTTCTTCCCTTTTTCCTGGCAGGTGTAGAAATGGGGAACTGCTCAGCAACATGGTCAAACATACTGTGAGAGGGAATAGAAAACACCTGCAGCTCATATCTGCCAGGGCAGGTCGGGGCTGGCAGGGCACACTGCACGTCCTCTGGTAGCTGTAAGGGAGGCACAGCCGGTGGAGGCCACGGGGAGAAATAAATCAGAATGCCCCTTTCCTGGTCCTGGGAACCTCCTGAGTCTGGGCTGTGCTGCAGGTGTCCCTCCTCCAGCATGACCTCACTGCTCAAACAGGGCCAGAGGAGAGCCACAAATATGAACAGAGGGCTGGAGCACCTCCCCTATGAGGACAAGCTAAGAGAGTTGAGGCAGTTCAGCCTGGAGAAGAGAAGGATCCAGGGAGACCTTATAGCCCCTTCCAGTAACTGAAGGGGACCTACAGGAGAGATGGGGAGGGACTCTTTATCCACAAGTGTAGTGTCAGGACAAAGGGTAACGTTTTCAAACTGAAAGAGGGGAGATTCAGACTAGATCTAAGGAAGAAATTATTTGCAATGAAGGTGGAGAGACACTGGAGCAGGTTGCCCAGAGAGGTTGTGGATGTCCATCCCTGGAGGTGTTCAAGCCCAGGCTGGATGGGGCTTTGAGCAGCCTGGTCTGGCAGGAAGTGTCCCTGCCCAGGGCAGGGGGGGTGGAACTAGACTGTCTTTAAGGTCCCTTCCAACCCAAACTATTCTATGATCACAGCCCTGTGCCTGGCATAATGTGCACAGCCAGCACGCGTCAGTACTGGCACTGCTGGAAGATGAAGGCTTGGAGGAGGGAGCCCAGGAGGAACACAACAAAGAAGGCAGGGCTGGGGCTGTCCCCAGGGTTATACTTTGCTGAGCAGCAGGCTGCATCCAGACCATTGTGTTCAGAAACAATTGGAGAATCCAGCCTGCAGGACTGAGCTAATCCCTTTCTGAACCCTCTCACACCTTTGGCTCCTACCAAGGCACCCAGCAGCAGCACCACCGAGTGATGGCAGTGTCCCCCACATGACTGGCATCACCACACCCAGTGGAGGATGAAGCTGGAGAAGGGAGAACCTCAGCACTGGAGCCTGGATCAATCTTTCTCCAGCAAACAGAGCTGGCGGGTCCACCAGCACGTCTTCTTGACTGGGAGCAGCTTTGCAGGAGGCTTGTCTCCAGAGAGCTGCATCGAGTTTCAGATCTAGTTAAACCCCCCTTTTATCAGCACAGGAATGTATTGCTTTTCACAAAACATAATCCTCTTTGCAATCATGTGTTCTGCCAAACTACTAACTTTCTGCTCCCATTCCTCCTTCCCGGGGGAGGATTTGAGGCAATAATCCAGGCCCACCCATTTGTTTCTTTAATGAGCAAGGGACAAATGAGCACAGCATCGCAGAACGTGTGCACACCCAAACCAAAGTGTCCCCACTTTGTGTTCCGGCACGTCTTTGAGGGATGCCCTGAACTGAAGGACCAAGACTGGAAGTGGTGATCTCCACTCATGCTGCAGCCCAGACAGTCAGGGCAGAGGAGGAGCCCACTCCTGATCAGTAGCCAGTTCTGGAGACACAAAGCATCAATGGGTGTTCAAGGAGAGTGAGATGTTCTGCAGGGTCCATGCAGCTGGGTCTTTTGAGACCAGCCATCAGGTGAAAAGAAGAACAAATACCACAGCTCTGGTAGTTCTCAGGATGCTGCAGCAGAGAGCCCCTGGCAGTGGTGGCAGCCCAGCCAAGCTGTGAGCCTCAACCCAGCATCATACTGACAACTGGAGATAGACTCACCAAGGGCATGGATGGCTCACCAGTTGCCTAAACACCCCCCAGTTTATTATTTGCCATTTCAGTCTTAATTGAAGATTCAGTCTTAATTGAAGATTAAGCCAGCACAGCCAGCGTTAGCAGTGAAATACCTTAAGGTGAGGGATTTTTAAATGCAATGTGGT
This sequence comes from Jacana jacana, assembly GCA_013400555.1. Lineage (NCBI taxonomy): Eukaryota > Metazoa > Chordata > Aves > Charadriiformes > Jacanidae > Jacana > Jacana jacana. The sequence goes on along the minus strand of VZTM01038472.1, from coordinate 353,307 downwards.
TCCTGAAGCAGTGGAGCACCCTTTACCTTTTGTTGGTTGCAGGCAGGAAGTAGGAGTTGGCGGGCTACCAGCCGTCACTGACTGGTGCCACCATTTCAGTCTTAATTCAGTCTAATTCCTTACCCATTGCTTCACCTTACAAAGCCCACTGAAAGAAGATGTGTGCCACAACTCTGTTTCGTCAATTACGTTCTACTTCTCCTTCAGGTTCCCCAGAAACAAAACAGGAAACCTCAGGGCTTTCTACCTGCTGGCTTTTCCGGAGGGAGCTCTGCACACTGGGGAGCTCCCACCATGTCATGGGGTCCTTCTGCCCGCCGCAGGGAGAGGGCTGGGGTGACAAACAGTAAATTCAGAGCTGGAGCAATTCCATGGTGTCCACCACAGAGATGCTTTCACCAGCACAACCTGGATGGCCACAGAAACTGCTCTGCGGGCAGCCTGTGTCAGGCCATGGGGCTGCCCCTGCCTCTTGTGCTTATGCACTACTGGGCCTGACTCCCGTGAAGGCTTTCCCCGCTCCTCGTCGTGCAAATGAAACGGGAATCCCGGGTCGCACAACACCTTGGGTACCGCTCAGATGGAACCACACATGCAACGCCCCCCTCCCCGCGGGGACCCGAGGCCGCTGAGCCCCGGCCGAGGGATGGCACGGCCACAAGGACGAACAGCGGGCGGGCGGGCGGGCGGAAGGACCCAGAAGACAAACGGCGGCCGGGCCGGAGCGCGCTCTGATTGGCTGGGGGCGGCAGGGTGGGTGAGAGGCGGTGTGGTGAGGTAGGACGGCGGCGGGGCGGGTGGAGCCTCACTTCGGCCCCGGCNGAAAGCGGGAGCCGCTGCCGCAGCCCCGACACGGGAGAGGGAGAGGGAGAAGAAGGGAGGAGACGTTACCTCGGCCGGTGGCATATCGTTCGCACCGCTTATCTGGCGACCCGCAGCCGGGCCCTGCCCGCGATACTGGGGCTGCCCGGCCCCTCGGTGGAGGATACTCCTGTGCTTCCTCCCCGCCCCGGCCTTTTTACGTTATTCTTGAGGAACGGTGGGCTGTTGGCCCCCTCCCGGGTTGCTTGGCGGCAAGAGCGAAGGTGCCTTCCCTGTGAGGCGGCCGGAGCGCAGGCTCTGCCTCCGGGCTGATGCAGGGGTTTGGGCCGTGAGGCGTTCAGGAGGGCCCTGGTCTCCCGGAGAGCATCCATCCCTCCCACGGTGCTAGGCCCTCTGCCCTTCTCCGGCTCTTTCCCTGGCCTGGCTTTCGGGAGCCTCGCTGTATATGCATTCCCTGTTGTGCCCTGTGTGCCTGGTCCTCAGGACCCCTTGGAAAAGGGTTCTCAAAGCTGGCAGGGATTAATCTCTATGTACTCTTGCTATAAACACGAGGTGAAATGAGCGGGTGGCCACCGTTAACCTTTGATCACCAACTAAAACCTGCTTGTATTGCAGAGCTCCCAGGTGTAAAGCTAATCCACATGCACCTGAAGACCAGTTCAAAGCCATTTTCTAGCAGCACTGCTTGAGGGCATACTCAAGTTGCATGCTCCCGACCTAGTGACTAGGCAGCTTGGGGCAGGCATTAACTTACAAATCTTTTCAAGCATCTTTTCAAGAGAAAATGCTGAAGTAAATCGCTTACAGTTTACCTTTCAGATAAGTTTGTTGTTTAGAGAAATCCAAGCTATAAAAGTTACATAAATGCTCTTGGAAAGTTGCTCTTGTCTGTTGTGGGAGACTGCTCAAAAATGAATTTGCCCTCATAAAGTGGTAAAGAATGTGGCCATCTAGAAGGGACCTTGCAGTTGGAAGTGGTTTGGCAAGATAGGAACTCATACTGATTTGTCTTAAATAATTGTGGCTCTTCTGGCTCTTCTGTTGGACTCGTGTCCATCCCGTCCTTGAGAGAGACCCCAGTAACCTTAGGTACGTGGTTTCACATTTGAGCATGTGCCTCTTGCCAGCACTCCCTGAGTGGAGGTAGTCCTACCATTGATAAGACCTTTGGGTGAAATTAGCCTTTTGAGACTGTGTTCTTCATTTATACACGCACCACCCCACCACCATCCATGGAGCTCAATAGAAAGAGTCGGTTTGCTCATCAGAACTTATATTTGCAATGGGAATATGTGAACTTCTTCAGGGTCAATGTGGTTGACATTGTGACTTGCATAGAAGCAGGCACATAAAATTTGTGGGCAAGCATTGCACTAATGGCAGTGAATGACCTTGGACATCTTATGTAGTGCAGGGGAACAGCCTGACATGATTGGTTGTGTTCTGAACTTCTAGGACTTTGGTCAAGTTGGTGAGCACTTCTCCAGAAGGCGATGGACCATGCCAGAGCGGCAATCTCTAACTTGGTAAGACACAATTCCCCAATGCCATTTGTCTTGTGGTGGGCTGATGATACTGCAGAAGAACAATTCAACAATGTCTGTGTTGGTATCAGAGGAGATGGCAAATCCGAAGTAGTGTTAGGTGCTACTGTGTGGGTTGTGAGCCAAAAGTCGCTGTAGCTAGTTGGCCACGATAAGGAGGTAGCTTAAGCAGTTCAGTGCTGATGGAGTTATCATTAACTGCTGCAGTGTCTTGGGTTTTGCAGGAGGCTGATAAAGGAGCTGGGTTGAGCCTTGAACAATGTTCCAGGAGGAAGTGCTGCTGAGGAAGCTGATTAAATGGCTATCAGGACAATCAACATGTGTTCTATTATGTTACTCTGGGGGTGGGAATTCAACCACAAATCCAGCCTTTGAATGCGGCCTGTGCTTTGAAACAAATATACAGAAGGAAGGAGGTAGATCAGAGCTTGCACAGCCAAGGTCTGTTGGTTCAAGAGAGCTTGGACTGAAAAGACCCTAGTCTAGGACTGCAAATGTCATGGTTTGGTCTCTGAACAAGCATGGAGAACATGTTTGTTCCTCAAGCACACCTCAGTATAGGGCTGAGGCATGTCCTCTGCCAAGATATCAAGCAGCCAAGCAGAGAGTTCGATAGGATAGACTTGTAGTTAGAGAGTGAGCTGAGAACTGTTGATGAGCTGCTGAGAATGGAACAGGGCTTGGCTGCTAGCTACCAGCTGCTCTCTCCCAGAGAGAGACTATGGAACTGTTGCTCCCAAGACTATTCATCTGGCCTTTTAGCCAGTCTCCTGCCTGTCCCCAGCACAACTGTGGCTGCAGGCAAATTCAGATTTCATTGCTAATGGAAGCTGAGTGGTTGTGCTCAGGGCCTGGCTGCGCCTGGAGTTGAGTTTAACTCTCTGTTAATTTGAGCGACTGCTGAGCACAGGGGCTGCTGTTCTGTGGGCAGTTGGACTGTGCATTGCAGCAGGTCAGAGGAGTGAGCTCCAGCCAGGAAGCTGCTCTGCTTGAGCACTGATAAAGACCTGTCAAATGGTTCCAGTCGCTGGTGATGTGGGGGTCAGATCCTCAGCTTTCATGTTAGCTGAGGTAACAGAATTCACACGGGTCATCTCTTCAGCCTGGCTGCTTTATAATACTCATCAATAGTGAAATTTAAGAGTAGCCTGGGGCAGTTTAATACAAGATTATCTAGATACTGGATGAGAGTATTTACGTCAAAGTGGATGTGGCTCAAAGGCACAGTATGGAGGGGCTGCCTTCCCTTTCCTCTGCCCTGATCAAAGTTCTCTTCTGTGTGTGTTGCACATGTTCAGGTCAGATCAGTGTACTCCTGATTAAGACCAGGAGTTTCAACTTCAATCAGTCTTTGCTCTGGGGTCACATGAAATGCAATGGCCGTTGGCTGTATCATGTTTGTATCTCCAATCTAGACTGTGACCAGTGTGGCTCTGAACCTGTGTGGGGCAAGCAGATGCTAAATAAACTTTAGAGACCCTGGGTGAGTCTGGGTCTAACTTGGTGTGTTCAGAGCCGCCAGCCTGACTTTTGGACAGCCAAAGGCTGAGGCTGCACTGGAGCAGTTTGATCAACAAGGTGTATTTGGTTTGGACTATAGGCTAGTGTGGTAAACCTTTTCGTTGCATGATTGTCTTTCAACACAGTTTGGTGGTGAGCCGACATCATACACACGCTTCAGCATTGCCCGACAAATGGATGGAGACAACAGCCATGTGGAGATGAAGCTGTCTGCTGATGATGAGGAAGGAGGGGAAACTGGGAGACCGGAGCACCTGCATGCCAGCATGCCCGCTCCACGGAGGGTTGGCAGGCACCTCTGCTTCCTAGTCGTCGCAGCTGTCCTCCTCCTCTTGATTGGTAGGGAAGGGTGAGAGGCAACCATGCGAAGCGGACTCTGGTATTGAGCATATCTGAGGCTGTTGTTGCTTGAATGTGCATTGTTTCAGGAGAGAAGAGCCTGAATCCAGGCTGCAGCCTCTCATCAGTTACTGTCTAGCTCAGACTAATGGGTACAGAATTGGCACAAAGGAGTGTGATGTTTGACAGTGGAACTGTCAAACAAAGGGCAAACTGGTCCATGTGGCAAGTGTACTGGTTTTTCCTTGATTAACTCTTAAAAAAATCTCTAGAGATGTGGGTCAATATATCAGTAAAGCCTCCGGTGCTTTTGTCTCAAGGGTTTTAATGCTGCCACTGACCTAAAGTAGGCATTCTCCTTCCCAAGCGGTGCTGGAAGGTCTCTGCCAAGCACAAGATCAGATTAATGTGTACCTGAAAATGTGCCAGCTCAGGCAAAATGTCAGGCTGCATATTCCTGTCTGTCCTTAAGCATGCCAGCTTGACAAAAATGGTGTGAGAGCAGAGACGCATCTTAACCCTGAAGCTGCTTTGAATGTGCCTGTATGGTGTGAGGCTGGTTTAGCCATCGTTCTGCAGCACAAAGAAATACCTGTTTCTGTCCTTAGGGTTTCTGATCGGCTACTTGAGTTATCGTGGACGAATGCAGAAGGCTAGCAGGTGTGTGGATGCAAGTGGCAAGTGTGAGATGACTCCTACCACATCTTACTTAATTGATGACGATGGAACTGAGGAAGAAGTGATTCCTGGGCCACGTGTCTTCTACTGGCCTCAGCTCAGAGAGCTGTTGTCAGAGAAGCTGTCAGCCGAACGTCTTCAGGATAACTTGAGGTAACAGTTCCTGAAAACTTAGCTACAGCTGTGAGAGGCACAGCTTGTGTGTAGAACGTGGGCCTCTGGAGAACAAGGGCCTTAAAGATGTTGTGGGGTGGCATGTGGTCAAGCATGGGCTTAAATGGCCCATCCAGCTTGGGTTTGCAGGCTGGAGCACTGCAGTGCAACCTGGTGCTGTAGCCTAAGCTGTATCTCTGTTACACACAGACAAAGAGCAATTAAGTACTCGTTTGAAGCTGGCCAGAGTGAGGATGAGAACATTGCCAACTACATTCATGACCAGTTCACCAGCTTTCTCTTGGATGAAGTGTGGAATGATGAGCACTACATTAAACTGCAGGTCAAAGGCAGGTATGTTAATGAAGAGATGCAGATCTCTCCCGTACAGCATAAATATCTGAAGCCCTAGACATGTGATTTCTGCTGAAAGCAGTGCTAAAATTGCAGGCTAGCTGCCCAGCTCCAAAGAAGGCCTCAATCTAGCCAAAGCAGTAGCTGCTCCTGTCTCTTCTCAGGCTTTCTAAATCCAGAGGGCAAGGTAGCAGTCCTCTGGATTTTTCCTGTTTCCTCAAAGCATGCTCAGGAAGTGGAGCGAAAACATACTTGAGTGAAAACTCAACTGAAGGGCAGAATTCCCCATGTTTCTAGAACTGTGGGTCACTTCCTGTGATGTTGCCCGTGTGCTGGCATGGCCAGCTCTCTCTCTTGTCACCCAGGCAGGTGTTGCAGACCTGGCAGTGGCTCCTAGAGTAGCTCAGGAGGGTAGAACAGGCATTGTGTTGGCTGACAGCTCATACCCTCGTGCCTTACTTGTCCCTTCATGTCAGGGGAAATTAATTTGCTCAACTCTTAGGAGGGGACTGAGACTTGGAAGCACAGATTCTTTCTGCTGCTTGTCTCATAAATTTGTAGTTAGAGATGTCTCTGAAGAGATTCTTGCCCAGATGCACTTGCACTGTACTCTGCCTGTTTCAGGCTCTGCATTGTCTTCATCGGAATTGCTAGGGCACAGCCTGAAATACAGGAGCTGGTTAGATCTGGAGTTTATTTATGAAAGAACATAACACTGTCTCTTTACATTTAACAGTACCAACAACACAGTGTCCATTCTAGACGATGGTAAAGAAGAGTTACTGGAGAGTCCTGATGCATATGTGGCATACAGCAAGAGTGGCTCAGTTACTGTAAGTGACTCCAAGATGATCCTGGAAATGTGCTTACATGCTTACCCAGTGGCAATGTCCAAGCCATGTCCCTTCAAGATATGGAGTGTATAAAGCCCTCCCCAGTTAAAGAACTGGGGATGGTGGTATGGAAAGTGGGGTGAGGAGTGGGTTTACTTGGTTTTATTACTTCCACAACATGCAGAAGTAACTGCTTAAGCTTCTCTGCTGGGATCCAGACAGGAACCTTGATAGAAGTTCAGCTCCAACAGGTGCACATTGCATGTGATCAGAGTTGACATTGCTGAGCTGTTACTGGGACTCTGGGCTGTTTCGGGTATCTTGCTGACACACGGCTGCTGCATTTATGATTACTGATTCCATTCCAGGGCAAGCCAGTCTATGTGAACTATGGGCGGAAAGCTGATTTTCAGAAGATACAGAAGCCAGGTGTTTCACTGAATAACACTATAATCATCTTCAGAGCTGGAAAAATAACCCTGGCTGAGAAGGTAAGCAGTCTGTGCCCCAAAGGCTGGCCGAACTTAGCAGCAGGAAGCTGTGCTTCCTTCTCTTGAAGACACAACTCTGTTTCACTTCAGGTCTCTAGAACTCGTGTAGGTAGGCTTGTCACTGCAGGCCTGGTCTTGCTTGTTTGCACTAAGCCTCTATGTGCAGGTCTGGACACCAAGACTAGGCAGAGCTGGTTACTGTTCATGCTATCATTCTTCTTTCCCTCTGGCAGTCTTGCTGGCACAGCCAAGTATCTGGAGCAACAGAGCTGGGAGGCAGCCTGGGGTGCAGAGCTGGCTGGCATTGCTATATGCAGCAGCAGCAGAGCCGCTAGAAGTGGAACAGCCTTGCCTCCGGAGAAGCTCAGGCTGCTGCAGCCAGATACTTTTAAAGCTCGGGTGCAGTGTCTCACTTGGGCTTTTGCCAGCTGTTGAGCTGGACCAAAAGCAGTGGCACTACATGCCCAGTCGGCTGTTTTGCATGTTGTCGTAACATTCCCTCTGTAGCGAGTACAACCAAATAAGCAAACAGCCTAAAGGATCCAAGCCCTTCTGTATCCAGTCCTGTTGTAGGTCTGACCAATAGCTACCCCTCAGATGGGACATAGGACTTTTTCCAGTCAGACTCTGTCTGCAAGTGTCACAGACACAGGCAGACCTGGAAAGGGCTCCCACAAGAGGTGCTCCATGGTTCTCCAATCCCTTTCCCGCTTTTCAGACTGATGGCTAGCCTTGCAATAGTGTTTGTACTGGTGACATACTGGAGGCAGCTGGGTTGTAGGCATATTAAGCAGGGACCTGACTCAGTCACTCTGCTTCTGTTTTCTGTGTGAAGATGAGCCTCAAGTGGCTGCTTATCTTGTTCTGAGACTAACCTAATCCGGGGAAAGCAGATGGAGCATAATCAAAATTAAATAACATTTTTCTTCTAAGCTGCTCTGAGGAACAAGTATGAGCTGAAGGAATCGTAGGGCAAGACACTAACTGTGGAATGTCCTAACTGCTCAAATGGGTCATGACCAGGCCACAGGCATCAAAGTGAAGTTCAATTGCCTAGTTGGAATTAAGGCACAAACAAGGCCAGATGTTGAAAACTCACCAAAACTATTTCTTTAACAGCAATTTGAGTACTCTCAAAGGAAAGAGAGAGTATAGCCACCACCTGTGGATCCAGGTGGATCTTGTTGGCCCTACGCAGGGCATCACAGGTCGTGGGAGCTCCAAGCTCTCCTCTTAATCTGTTTAGCCAGTTTTTATGCTTTGGGTGTCCCCTTATTTGCAGTTCTAGGAAGTGTGGGGGATTGGTGTCACACAGGAGTCTTTCAAGCCCTGTCTTGCCACATCTGTTACTCAACCTGTCATCTTGCGTGGGCGCCCTCTGTAGTGAAAGCCCCGGCAGCAGCAGGGAGGTCATCGAATCATGGAGTTGTCTAGGTTGGAAGAGACCTTTCAGATCGAGTACAACAGTCAACCTAACCACCAGGGGTGGCATTTTTAAATGCCACCAGGGATGGGGACTTCATCACTTCTCTGGGTAGCCTGCTCCAGTGCTTGATAACGCTTTCAGTGTGTAAAGACATTTTTCCTAATATCCAATCTAAACCTCCCCTGGTGCAACTTACTGTCATTTCCCCATGCCCTGTCTTCTCTTACTCGGAAGAAGAGACCAACACACACCCCTTGCTACACCCTCCTTTCAGGTAGTTGTAGAGAGCAATAAGGTTTCCCGTCAGTGTCCTTTTCTCCGGGCTCAAGAACCCCCAGCTCTCAGCTGCTCCTCATAAGACTTGTGCTCCAGACTCCTCAGCAGCTTCATCGTCGTTCTCTGGACGTGCTCCAGCATCTCAATGCCTGTTGTGTAGTGAGGGGGCCCAAAACTGGACACAGTACTCACAGTGGGGCCTCACCAGTGATGAGTACAAGGGGACAATCACTTCCTTAGTCCTGCTCACCATGCTGTTCCCAATACAGCCCCACCTATGCGGCTCCAAAAGCTGACTCTCCACCCTGCACGCCCCTGGAAAGCAGTTTCCAGGGTAGATGGCAGGGTTCAAGGCAAAGTTCCAATTGTAGAGTCGCACACCCACTTTGCCTGGAGTAGGACTAGTCTGTTAGTGTTCAGGTTCTTTGTGTGTCTGTCCCTGTCAGGTAGCTGTTAAAAGCTGTTGTGGAGTTGGGGATTGAGGAGCTCAACCCTTCGCACTGTTACTCTCTATACTTTTCTTAACTCCTGTTTCGTGCAGAACAGATGTGTAGTTAATGTTCTTTGCTTCAGGTTGCAAATGCCCAAGAGGCAGGAGCAGCTGGTGCCCTGATGTACCTGGACCCCTCCGATTACGAGAACACAGATATGCTTGTCCCCTTTGGACATGTGAGTATGCAACAACCCTCTGATCTAGAACCTTTTTCACTATGGACTGCAGACTGCAGCAGTCCTTCTGCAGGCCTCTGGCTGAGCAGTGCTTCCTGCCCTTGTGTAGATGAAAACTGTTGGACTCCTCTGAGACTTGAGGATTCCTCTTGCTTTTCACAGGCCCACCTTGGAACTGGAGACCCTTTCACCCCAGGCTTTCCTTCTTTCAACCACACCCAGTTCCCTCCAGTGGCATCTTCTGGACTACCCCGCATTGCTGTTCAGACTATCTCTAGCAAAGCAGTAGGCAAGCTCTTCAGGTAACTGCCTCTCCTGGCTTGCAGGCTAGGCTGCTGTGGCCCTCTTGCAGGGGTGAGGATGGTGTTGAGGTGCTGTGAGCCCAGGGAGCTCTCTGCTGGTCTCTGCTGTGTATCGCAGGGAGCACTTACTGGAGCTGGCTGGTGAAATGAAGCTTGTGTCCATGTCTCGTGTCTTAAAGACTAATCTTAATCTAGTGTAGGATTCCTCTTGGCCTCTCCATCCTACCTTTCCCCGCATAACCAGTAGGACAGGTCTACAAGCTATGTTAGCTATTTTCTGAGCAGGCCATGAACAAGGCTGCACCTACAATTGCAGGCTTGTTTTTTTTCACAGAATAACTAAATGAGGTCAGAACTGGATAATGAGTTCAAATGATATATCTTTTTTCTTTTTCTTCCCCCCCCCCTCAGTAAAATGCATGGAGAGGAATGCATTCTGGATTGGAAAGGTGGAGTTGTAGGATGTACGGTGATGGTAAACAGCACGAGCAAGATGACTGTGAAACTTACTGTGAACAATGTTCTGGTGGACAGGAAGATTCTGAACATCTTTGGTGCTATCAAGGGATTTGAAGAACCAGGTAACAGCAACTGCCTTTTGGCTCAATCTTGAGGGGAACCCTTCCCCTTCTGTGATCATCAGAATGTGGCGGCTGCTCCCAGACAGACAGAGCCGCTTCCTCAGCAGAACCAAGGCCCTTGTCCTAAGGGTTGAGGAAAAAGCTGAACTGTGCTGCCAGAGAAAGGCTAAATGAAAGCAAAAGGGTGCCAGATTCAGCTGCTTTTCTGACAAATGGTGTTTGCAACCTAAAGATTGCAGCTCAGATCTTGATGTCTTCTTTGTAGATCGGTATGTTGTGATCGGAGCCCAGAGAGACTCCTGGGGCCCAGGAGCGGCCAAGGCTGGCGTTGGAACCGCCATGTTGTTGGAACTTGCCCGTGTGATCTCAGACATGGTGAAAAAGGGTAAATATTTGTGTGCAAAAGCCTGGGGGTGGGAGGTGATGCGGGTTTAGCTCTGTGTGTGTTAATGTTGGAGACACCAGTTGCAAAATAATCATCTAGGAGTGTGTAGGGGATCTGACAAAGCTTCCTGAGATGCTATTACTTGTCCAACATAGACAGCTTGTCTGCAGTGAGCACTTACTTCCAAGGGACTGCCTGCTTGTATCTGGGATGGCTTAAATGCAGGAATGTCCTTGGATAACATGCAATGCAGACCTCAAACTTGAGCTGTCTGTTGGACAGCTAGACCTGAAGGTAGGAAAACACTGAAGAAGCTGACCAGCTGGAGTGGTGGGGGCTACATGGTGGCTTTTAGTGTGGGTGCTTTTGTCTCCAGGGTCAACTTTGGGCTCAGGCAGCTAAACAAAAAAGGAGGGACATGCAAACAGCATGGCTTTGCTACGCAGCTCTGCAGCGTGGGGGAGGCAGGGTGCAGTGTTGGTGCAGCTGCTAGTGTGCATATTTGCAGCAGTCAGAATGTTCAGCTCTGTCTGAGGAGCAGGCAGTTCATCAACCCAGGCCCTCAGTGCTAATCTACATCTCTTTGGGGGAAGAGCAGACATCTCAGTGTCTCTCTCTTTGCAGATGGCTACAAACCAAGGCGCAGCATCATCTTTGCTAGCTGGAGTGCGGGAGAATACGGAGCTGTGGGTGCTACTGAATGGCTGGAGGTACTGGGGTGTTTTTTATAGACTTCTGTGTGATGACTGTGTGGCTGGGATTTCCTGTTGCTCTGGATTAAACATTCTGGTGTTGTACTGCTCATCTTGTAATACCTGGGTTTTTTTCTAGGGGTACTCTGCCACTCTGCATGCCAAAGTCTTCACCTACATTAACTTGGATGCTGCAGTCCTAGGTAACCTGCTACGCTACTCTTACATTTCTTGAATCTGAGTGGGACCAGAATAGCTTGACAGATGTCCCTTAACCTCCAGGAACAGGAACTGTGTGAGAGGTTGATGCTGGGTGTTTGGCTGAAGACTGGCATGACTCCATTTATTCTGTAGTCATTGAAGCTGGGAGGTTGCTGCAGCCTGGGCCTGTAGGCAGCCTTGCTAGGTCCTAGTAGAGTGTCTTGGGTCTGTCAAGGGTCCTTTGGCAACAGGTTGTAGGATCAGTTGTTGCTCAGTCACAGGCCTCTGGCTGCTTTAGCAGTAGCAGTTAATCATGCCAGCATGTCAAAGACTTTCTTTTTTGCAGGCTACAATGACATGAAGATTTCTGCTAGCCCATTGCTGTACACTTTGCTGGAGAGAACTATGAAGGGGGTGAGTTGAAGGGTCTTGGGCTAATCAGGGTGACTCATTTTAAGGAGGAACTGAAGCAGCCAGAGCTGTACTTGGGTCACTTTGCCAAGCTGGCACATACTGAGGAAAAAGCCCAGTTTAAGAGAAAGGGCTGAGATACTCTGGAGGGCCTTGCCTGAAGTCAGCTGGGCTCTGGGAGTTGCATTTCATGCATGCAGAATCTAAAATCGGAAAATGCCACAGTTCAGTGGGAGCTGAATGCCTGCCTGGCATGAACCATGCCTGTGGGGAGATATGTCAGGGCAACACACCTGACTCTGGCATCTGCACAGCAATGCAAGCTCCAGATGGATCTGGAAGCCCAGAGATCAGAACAAGTGTAATGACTGTCATCTCCGTGCAGGTGAAGAACCCAACAAAGAATTCAGAAACCCTGTATGACAGAGTTGGCTCTGACTGGGTAAAAGCAGTGTAAGTATTGTCATCCCGCTCTTTGGGAAAGCAAATCTCCATAAAGGAGCAAATTAAAGGGCTTCTGCTCTGTGCTGGAATGTCATACCACTGCCTGGGGTGGGCTTTACCCTGCTGCAATGGCATCAGGCACGCATCAACAGTACAACACTACTTGTGCTTAGTGCTGCCCCCAGCTGCCTGCAGACAGCCCAGGCACCTTTCTGTAGGGCAAGAACAGCCTTGTAGAAAGATCGGTGGCCAGAAATGGTCAAGCAGCCCTCAGCACTTGGCCTGGTCTCCTTGCCAAAATCAGTCTTGTCTAGACAGGGTAGTCCAGTTGTCTCAGAGCTTCATCTCTAGGACTCATAGCTGTTCTCCTGGGATATCCAAACCAGTTAGTAACTACTCAATACTTGTCTTTTGCAGTGTTCCACTTGGTCTGGATAATGCAGCATTCCCTTTCCTGGCCTACTCAGGAATCCCGGTGGTTTCCTTTGGTTTCTGCAATGTAAGTATTGTCTGCCTGCCTGGTGTACTCTTCCTGTGGGAAGGACTTGTAAGGATATCTGCTCTCCCATATGGCAGAGCACAAGATGCTGTCCCAACCAAGCTCATTGTCCATGCAGGAGCCTCTCCTGGGGAGGAGGTACAGCCTGTGGACCTGATGGCTGTAGCAATACTTGCTGTGAAAGCTGCTCCTGGGGCATAGTTGGTCTGCAGTCTCTGTTCCAGAGTCCTAAGTGCTCTGGTTCTGTTGAGAGGGGGCACTTGTTCTTTTGGAGGCTCAAATGTCTGATTCAGAAGCCCAAAGCACTAAAAAGATGTCAAGCTGTTGCTGCTTCAGTCAAAGACTGTGCTAGAGCCTGCTGGTCAGCAAGCAGAGCACCCAGGGAAGCAGTACCGTTGGCAGAACAACTACTAACTCAGACTGGTCAGTGCTGCTGCTGCAGCTCAGGGCTGGCAGAAATGGCATCAGCCATGCAGCCTGATCCATTACTGCAGGTGTGAAGCTGTGAGCCTTTCTGGTAATGGCTTTCTCTGCTGTTGAATGCCTGGATATTGTTAGTGTCAGGCTTGTTCCACAAAAAACCTTGAGTTATCCTGCCAAGAATGGTTGGAGGGTGCTGCCAGCACATACCAAACTGGGTGTCTGCCTGCACTTTTGCAGTAAACTACAAGGAGGTGGGGAAAGGTTTACATGTCTTTGCGTCTAACAAGCTAGTAGAACATCCTGCTGATTGCTGGAAACTCTGAGGGACAAGATGCAGGAGCTCCATTCCCTTCCACTGTGCTGTGAAATTTTGCCCCTCAAGTCTTAGCAGCACAAGGAGGTGGAATGTGGTGGAAGCAGCAAGCAAGCTAGTGGGAGTAAACCGTAAAATCCTAGCTGGAGAAGCACTCTTCCCTAACTTTAATGCCTTCTTTCTTGCAGAAAGATCAAGAATATCCCTTCTTGGGCACTACTCAGGACACTGTGGAGAACCTGAAGATGACTGACAACTTGTATGCTCTTATGCGTGCTGCTGCAGAAGTTGCTGGACAAATAGCTCTCAGGCTGACCCATGATCATGAGCTCTTCCTGGACTTTGAGAGATATGGTGACGAACTGCTAGCATTTCAGGAGAAGTTCTTGTCCTACGATCGGGATGTGAGGGTAAGAAAGGCCTCGAGTGCACTGGATCCCTGTAGACTGTTATGAGGCCATTTGCTAATAAGGCTCTGCTGGCGTTGGATACAGCAGGGTGGACATCTGACCCTTTTGGGCACAAGAGTGTAGCAAGATGTGACCTGAATGGATGTATCTTACAGATCAGTGTAGGCAGAGTACCTGTGGCAGACAGATTTAGCTAATCTGGCTGTGATGAGCTCTTGAGGAACTGGGTATGGATGTTTTCTCCTCTAGTTATTGTTCACAGCACTTTGCATTTCATTTGCACCTCCGCTGAAAGCCTACAAGAAACTGTGGGTGGGGAGAGACATCACTGAGCTCAGTGACCTCAGAAGAGCCTGCCAGGAACTTGCTCTACTACTTGGTTAAACTGGCAAAAAAAAACCCAAAAAACAAACAAAAAAAACCCAAACCCAAACCCTGACACTTGTTTAGAGAGCAGCAAAAGAAGAAAATCAGGTTTGCTAACAGCTCCTCCTCCCTCATAGGCGCTGGGGCTGACCTTGAACTGGCTGTTCTTTGCCCGTGGTGACTTCCAACGAGCCATAGATGCGCTGAGAGGAGACATTGCAAACAGCGACAGGGAGAACAAGATCATCCGCAGAGCCCTGAATGACAGGATCATGAAGGTGGGTATTTAAAACTGGTTTTTCCTTTCCTCACGAAGGAAGAGTGCTGGCTGGGATGGGCCTCTCCCTTTTAGGAGCCATGGGCACTGTGCAGACTGGTCCCACTTCTGCTTGCTTAGTGTCAATGTGATTGACTCCTGCACTTGCTGCCAGGAGAGGGTCTGGCCCTTGCAGAGCTGCTGAGGGAAAGGGCTGGGTAGGGGTGAGACATTGGGAGCTCCCGATGGGGCAGATAAGGAAAAAATAAAAATTGGGATGTAGGAGTACAACCCTGAATTTGCATCTCTGCTGCAGGTGGAGTATGACTTCCTCTCCCCGTACCTCTCGCCAAAAGATTCTCCCTTTCGCCACATCTTCTTTGGCAAAGGTTCCCACACCCTGCAGAGTCTGCTGGAGAACCTGCATCTGTTGAGAACCAGCAGGGACAGCGTGGACGTGAACATGCTGAAAGAGCAGCTGGCACTGGCGACCTGGACCATTAAAGGAGCTGCCAATGCCTTAGTGGGTGATATCTGGGATACAGACAATGAATTCTAGGTGTGGCAAACAGCTGGTTAAGGTACAGGATTAGGGAAACCCACTCCCTAACATGGCATTTTTTCCTGTAGATTTTCTGGCAACCAATTTTTTTGACCAAAGCTGAGCATAAAATTTAAATCTCACCTTGACAAATTCACAGGAGACAGTTTTAAAGCGGGTACTAGGGTTATCATGAAATCTCCTCTGACCAGGCTCCCATCTGACCACAGTCTAAACCGGTCACATACAGCTGCTTGTGGGGCTTGCTCTCCAGTGCCCTTGAGAGCTAACAACTCGGGTGACTCCTTAACCGGTACCATGAGTGGGGAGGTACCTCATCTATTTAGAGTTTTAATTGCTTGCCCCCAAATCTAGTGACAAAATAAGGAATGGATTCCTCTTAACGCTTGTAGTGAGGATCCCTTCTCTGGCAGGGAGCTGCAGAGACCAACCTGTAGTTCAAAAATAAAACAACATAGTGACAGCCCACAAGTGCTGGTTATCAGCAAGCTCTGAAGTGTCCAGCCTGCCTTTACTCAACAGCAGGGTCCCAATGACATCTTGGAGGCTTGCTTCTGCCGAGGAAGGTCTCAATACCCAGGGAAAATGACCCAAATATTATCTACTGCCCCCTTTATATCCTTGAGCTGTCACCTCAGTGAGTCCTGCAGCGTTGAGAAATGGCTCTAGACTGACACTTCAGACCTTGCTGCTCTGGGGCCTTTTGTGAATTCGAGTCTCTTGCTGGACAAACCCTGTTTGACTGATGCCATTTTGATGGCTCTTGTTTGGCACTGAGATATTTATTTGTTTATTTATTTATCAGTGACAGCGTTCACTATAAATGGTATGTTTTTTTATAGAAGATAATTATCGGAAGCAGTGCCTTCCATAATTATGACAGTTATACTGTCGTTTTTGAATAAAGCAGCATCTGCTATTACAATCAAATATGATACTGGAACTTTGCATTTAAAATAATCTAAACCGGCCCCTCCAAAAAAAGTCTTTGAAAACTAGCAATTAAGCTTTCTGTGGCAAAAACACGCCTCTGGAAGAAACGTGGAGGTGTAAGCCTGGCAGCAAGTCTCCAGGTTGTGCTCCAAAATGATCCGTGATTTAAAGGGTGAAAACCTTGGTGAAAACTCAAATAGTGGCAATTTGGCTTCCCTGCGGTGTCTGTGCCTCTGTGGGCTTCAGACCCCCTCTCTTCCCTCCTTTTCTGGATGCTGTGTGCTCCCAGGGGGGACACAGCTTCCTCTCTGGCCCTGCTGGAGGGGCTCGTGATAGAGCCCTCACTCCACTCACGGCAACTCACACACAAACTTCTTCTACTTCAGATTAGGCATTGGCCCCATTTTTATTTTTAAGTGGCAGCTTCCTGCAAACTTCCAGTACCTTAGGTATCGTGAAACCTAACTGACATTATCGGGGGCAGTGTCTCCCATAATGTGTGAAGAACAAGGTAGTTTTTGCCTACCACAGTGTTATATCGGAGGCAGTGACCTCCATATGTTGCACTATGGGTGTACGTAATTATCGGGGACAGTGTTTCCCATAATTGTTCTATGCTTATCATGCAATGTCATCTGCAAAGCTCGATGGTTAGTATCTAACATGGATCAATCTGCTGCAGTCCTGTTTCTTTCCCACTCTCCTGTGGTGATGCAGATACAAACTTTGGTCTGTTATGTACTTCTCTAGACTCTTACCTTCTCTGTAGGCTGAACTGTTTTCAACCAGCTCTGCTGTCGTGAAGTGGCTTCCTGCCTCCTCGCCTGCCTCCAGTGCTTGAATGTGTAGTGGAAATTAGGCTTGCTAGACTGTGTGCCCTGCGATTTAGTACGCTTCCTCCAAAGCAGTTGCAGAGACTTGGGCAACTAAAGGTAGAATATAGGCCTTGGGGCTGACAGCTGTCTGGAGGACTCGGGTCACTGCTCTAGGTGGGGGTGTGTGCTACCCCAGGGGTTGGCCCGCTTTGGCACTGGGGGGATGCTGGTGTGCATGCATAGGTGGGAAGCCGCTGGCTCCCCAGGTCTCGCTGGAAACTCCAGTCTTGGGTGTTGTATGGAGGGGAGGGAGATGAGTAGCACCTTTCTCATGGTGCCACTCTGCTTCCTGCCCTGGAGCTGAGCGCTGCTGCTGTCTGACACCTGCTGAACCGTGCTGCCTTGTTGCCAAAAGGCCACTGGCTGGCTGTCCCCAGCCAGGTGCTCTGCAGACAGTTTGATCTGACATTTCAATTTAAAACAAGCGATTGACCCGAGCCCCAGCAGTAGCCCCTGAGGGGAAAAGAACGCTGTTCACCTGGTGCAGAGACCTGGGCCACTGCCAGGAATGGGCAAGGGCAAGCTCCCAGCCCCATTACTGAGCCTTAGTGCTCACCAGCCTGGATGGATGCGTTTTTCATCTGGAAGCCCAGGCTCGTGCAACTCTTTGCTCTTCCTAACTCCCCTGCTGTCTCTGAGGCATGTGTGCAACCCTATTTGTGTTACTGCTTCTGAGTGACGCTTCTCTGGATGGCATTTAAGAGCTGCTGTCTGGGAATCCTCATTGTAGACTTTGCATGCATTTTGATGTCAGACTTAAAACACGAGCTTTACAGCCAGCAGAGAAAGACAAAGCCTGTCTCCTGGCTCAGCAGCACAACCGTGACTACTGGGATGTCAGGATGCCTTGCTCTGTGCTGGCATCTGACTGGTGTGGGGGTGCTAAAACTATGTGTTTCTGGGTTACCTGCTGTCTGCTTGAATAAAGTTTTAAAGCCTGAATGCTCAACTCCTCTCATGGGTTCTTGCAGAGTCGTGATGCTGTTGTGGCCAGGGGTGAGCTTGGGCAGCTGCAGGGAGGCTGCTCTCCTGCCCCATCAGGGCTGGCAGCTCTGGTTCCACCTTGTTGACTTGCAATAGCAAGCCTGCACTTCACCGTGCTGCTTGGCTGAGTCCTGGCCTCATGACAGATAACAGGGATGAGGACTCTGCCTCCCTGCCCCTTTCATGGCTGTGTCCTGCCTGCAGCCCCTTGGTCACACTGTTGACCCTTGAGAGCTGGTGGTGGAGGGGTGGATGGTGGGAGAAGGATGGAGCATCAGACTTGTGAGCCCCAGCACTCCTGGTCTTTCCCAGTAAGAAGGTGGCTTGGCAGAGCTGTAGGTGGTCATGTCTTTTCCCCAGGAAGCCAGAACTGTCCCCTACCTCACTCCCCTGGATCAAGGTGCGGGTTGAGATTTGGTTACTGCTTTAGAGTCCTGGAGAGCTCTGGCAGAGCAGGAGCTGCGTCACTGCCTGCAGAGGCCAGTTTGGGTGAGACTGCACTGGTTTGGGGCTCTGCATTTTAAACAGGCTCAGCTTTTCTCTGCTCCTCCCCC
>VZTM01038472.1:267346-320141 GCA_013400555.1 Jacana jacana | reverse complement strand
GAGCCCTAGAGACTGCCGGTGCTCCCGAAGGGCCCAGAGGGGAGCCCCTTCTCCCGTGCCTCAGTTTCCCCGGGGGCGGCTGCCCCCCACCTCGCTGCCGGCGGGGATACTGGGGCAGGGAAGGGAGGGGAGGGCTGGCGGGGCGTGGGGGGGGGCACGACACGGACTCCTCCGGGCCCATCCGGCCGCGCCGAGGCCGCCCGGGGCACTGTAAACACCCCCCACCCTTTTTCAAGCCCCTGCCTGTCGTTCGGCGGGCGCCGGGCGTGCGTACGTGTGTGTGGGCAGGGGCAGGGACCTACCTGAAAGCCCCCCGGGGACCCAGACGGCCGCGGGAGGGGGCTTTCGGGGAAAAGCCAGGTCAGAACCGGAATGGGTTCCTGCCGGGGGTCCCAGCCCTGATCCGGTGGGATGAGACTGGGAAAAGGGGAGAGTGGCGGGCCCGGCCCGGCCCGACCGCAGCATCCCTCCGGCGGGATGCGGTGGTGTTGGGGCTCACGGAGGGCGGGAGGAGGGGAACCGCCTGTCCCCCTCCCGGCCCGTCGCGGGTGAGGGAGTGCCCGGTGCCGGCTGGGCTCTGCCGCGGCCACTCCAAGGGGTCCCGGCGCTGAGTAAGGCGGCTGGCTGGCGGCAAGAGGGGAAGGTAAACAGGAAAAGGGCTGAGCTGGTGGCCGGGGGTGACTCACAGGTGACTCCAGGAAACCGTGGGGCCCGTGCCAACCTTGCCGGGCTGGCACCGCATGCCGCCCCCGGCCCGATGCACACCCTCCCCGCAGGGAGGAGGGTGACCTGGTGGGAGCAGGAGGGGGGATATGTTTAGGATTGGACCCTCCCTATTGATTTGGCACAGACTGGGTAGGGGGCACCGCTTGCAGTGCCTTTCCCTACATCCTCCCTGTCCCCCTACCCTGGTGCCCCTGGGCTGAGTGACCACCCTGAAGGTGGCTGCATCCTGGGGCAGGCAGGCAGCTCCTGGGGCTCTCTGGGCTCTCCAGGGTACCGGTACCATGGCCACAGGAGGTTTTGCAGCTTGAGTCCCCCAGCCTGCCTGCCCATCTCCCTCTGCCCACCCCAGCCTTTATGGGGCTCAATGATAACAGAGGAGGGGAGCGAGGGAGGCCCCCCAGTCCCCTGTCCCCCACTGTGGCCTCCCCAATGGCCCAAATATTTGAGGGTTCATCAGCAGACACCATGCACATCGTTGGGCCATCCCCAACTGCGTGGCATACAGGGGGACCAGCAGTGAGCAGCTCAGTGCAGGCATTGCCCCAAGGCTGCTGCATAATTTGGGGCAGCTGGGAGGAGGAGGAAGGGGTACATCTTTTGGGGTGCATATGGGGAGCTTTGTTCCCCGCCGCCCACATCCCCGGCACCTCCCAGCGCAGGGGCCATGCAGAGTGGGAGGCAGAGCCTGCTGCCAACTTAGGGTTGGGATCCTGGGTGCCTGGGTTCCCCTCCCAGTTGTGCTACCGCCTGCCTGCATGGCCTTGGGCAAGTCACTTCTCCTCCCCTGTCCCCAGGGCAGGGACACGTCCCCCTCCCATTCCCTCATCTGTAACGAGGTCCTTTTTATTCCTTAGGGCCGAGAATTACTGGTGGCGGGGTCAGAATAAGCGGACCCTAAAAGTGGGCCAGTTCCCCCGAAACACAGTGACCTCGGTGGCGGGGCTGTCGGCCCATGACATCAGCCAGCCGCTTAAAAACAGCTTCATCCACACAGGCCATGGAGACACCAACCCGCAGCACTGCTGGGGGTTTCCCGATAAAATTGATGAGTAAGAAACTTTCTGACTTCTCTGCATCCCCTGCCTGCTCCCTGCCTTCCCGCTGCCCGCCGGGCACAGGAGCGAGCCGCGGCTTGGCTGCCCCCTCCCTTAAAGCATCTCTTTCTCCCCCTGCTGTACTGGGGATGGTGGCTCCGGGTAGGGACCCCACGGCTGGACTAACTCCCCTTCCTCTTTTTACTAATGGGGTCAGGGTTGTGGGGGGCTGCTGTGCTTGTGCTGGGCTGTCCTGGGGGAGCGTACCTTCTCCCAGCCCCACAGCCCCTCATGGCTGTTCTGGGAAGGGGGGACATCAGTAAGCATCACCCCAAAGGTGGCCACATTACCCCAGCGCTTTTGGGGTGTTCCAGGGCTGCTAAATCCCCACCTTTCAGTGCCTTCAGTGGAGAGGAACCATGGTTGGGGTGTTCATACTTTTAACAGCATGAATTCTCTTTAAAAATCCACCAAAATGCTTTTCTCTCCCCCATGCTCCATCGAGAGACCCCAGTTGGTCTGTGATGGGGAGGGGCAGTCGGGTGTCTGCACTGCAGGGTGCCCTGTGCTCCCCAGCCAGGTGGGACTGGCCATGCCCAGCATAGGTGTTGGGCACCGGGGGGCAGTGGGCCAGGGTGCTTTGGCTCGGGGCTCATGGGGGTCTCTGCCAATGCTGGGCAGGGGGCATGTGGGAGGGCTGTGTGTAGGGGGGGGGATAGGATTTCAAAACCTGGAAAGATCCCGCTGGGTACACCCTACAACCACCTCCTGTGCCGGGTTTGATGCATCCCCTGGGATAGTGATCCCCACTGTGGTGAGGCATCACCCTGGGACAGCTCTGCTGGTGCCCTCAGTCCCAATCTGACACCCCCCCCGACAGTGCCCTGTGCCACAGGCTGTGCCGGTGGCCCTCAGAGGGCTGAACCACAGCGCTGTGCACGCGGACCTGGCTCATGCCCCAGCAGGCCTCCCCGCGCCCCGCTGCGTGGGCACGGGCGCTGGGTACGTGCCGCCTGGGCCGCCGAGAACGCACTGAGCTCGGCACACGCCCAGGCCTTCGGGTTGTGCCGGCTCCCACCAGCTCCCTGCCTTACCACGCCTGGCTTGCGACGGCTCACCCAGGCCTCCTGGCACCCCACCGGTGTGCCATACTGGGCCACGGCACCCCAGAGCTGGGAGGGTGTCCTGGGCACAGCACACCATTTGCAGTCCCCCGGGTACGGCACATTATGCACATGGAAGTGGAGAGGGATGGGTGACACTGGGATGGCACTGGCCTCTGTGCCATAGCACTGGGGTGCAGTGCCCCAACTCTTGCGGGGACAGTACTTGCTGAGGCATTGTGTGTGGCAAAAGGGCTGTGGGGTGTCCTGAGGGACGTGGTGTGGGAGCAAGGGGTCCCACATGGCCCCTGCTGACCTCTGGTGTTCTCCTCCTCTCTCCCCACAGGCTGTACCTGGGAAATCCCATGGACCCTCCTGACATTTTAGGTGTGGACCCGAGCACTGCCAGACCCACCCAGCTTCCAGGAAGGGCTAAGAGTGAGTGGCTTTTCCCCTTCCTTTTGTTTGTTGGATGTGCCAAGCCCTCATACCTGTCCCCTGTTGCTAGGGTGATGGGCTGGACCCTCTTCTCCATCTCTCTGCTGCCACTTGCTTTTCGCAGACCTTGGTGGGAGCTGGGGTGACGGTGCATTGTCACTTGGCCATGTGCCACTTGCAGCAGCGTGGGCGGTCTGTGGCTCTGCCTGGCTGGACTCTGCCCCGCTGCCCTTCGTCCGTGTCCCTTGTCCCATCCCAGCCTCTCACAGACGGGCCTCCCCAGTACAGGGGATCTCAGCGGAGCTGCCACAGGGAGGGAGCTCATACACCACATGTGCGCCACAACCCCCCTAGGCCTGCATTTTCCCTTGGGGGGGGCTTCTTGCTGGCATCCGCGCTCCACTGGTGATGAGGGACACAACGAAGCATGCACCCCACTAACGAGCGCCCCGGCTGCCGCTTGCCTCGCACACTCACCCTGTGCCTCCCCTCCTCTCGGGCTCTCTCTTCTCCTGCAGGGCAGCCGCCTCCGCGCCCACCTCAGCCTACCGTCCTGCTCACCAGTAAGTTGGGTTTTTCGGGTGCTGCTGTCCCTTCTTCCTGTCCCCTCTTCCTTGCTCTCCAGCTCCTTTCACTCTCTCTGTCTCCTGGGTACCGTCGTGAACCTATGGGTGAT
Source organism: Jacana jacana (assembly GCA_013400555.1). Classification (NCBI taxonomy): domain Eukaryota; kingdom Metazoa; phylum Chordata; class Aves; order Charadriiformes; family Jacanidae; genus Jacana; species Jacana jacana. The sequence goes on along the minus strand of VZTM01038472.1, from coordinate 316,164 downwards.
GGCATCTGTGGTGGGGATCCAGATGCAGAGGGGGGTGACCAGCCTGGGTCAGGGGGTGCATGGGGTGGGGAAGGGCAGGATTCCCAGCCCCCTGTCCTGGTGTGTATTGCTGTGTCCAAGGTGGGGGGCAAAAGTGGCTGAAGCTATGGCAGAATCTGGGGGCTTGGGATTGCAGGTGATCCCCCACTTTGTACCCCAGGGATAGGTGCCAGGACCCTCACTATCCCACTCCATCCCTTCCTAGAGCCCTGCTATGACCCAGTCAGTGAGGAGGAGGAAGGTCTGCCAGGAGGGTTCCGGAAGCTCTGTCTGAAGAAGCCAGGTGCAGGGAAAGGTCTGCGACCGGTCAAGCCATCGGCACGGGTACCAGGCACCAAGGTGGGCGAGCGGCAACCGGGCCGACTGGCAAGTGAGGGACCAGCAGGCGGCGAAGTAACCCTCATCGACTTTGGGGAGGAGGTGCCCCAAGGTAGCCCCTCACCAGTGGGGGAGCTGACAGCCCCATCGTTGGCCAAGCTGGCCATGGAGGCCTTCTCCTTGTTGGACAAGACCCCACCACAGAGCCCCACACGGGCTCTACCCCGGCCCCTCCACCCCACACCAGTAGTAGACTGGGATGCCCGCCCCTTGCCCCCACCGCCTGCCTATGATGATGTAGCACAGGATGAGGATGACTTTGAGGTCTGCTCAATCACCAGCCCCCCAAGCCGGCGGGGCAAGACCAACTATGGCTTCGTGGATGAGGGTGAGCGGGGACCAGTGCTGGAGGACAACCTCTTCCTGCCCCCAAAGGAGACCAAGCAGCCCAGCCTGACTCAGACCACCGAGCTCTTTGAGGAGCTGCAGCAGGAGTGTATGAAGAGGCTTAATGTTCCCCTGGGACCAGCAGTCCCAGCTGATGACAAACCCCAAATCCCGCCCCGTGTCCCCATCCCACCTCGGCCCCTACGCCGCAATGAGCCTGGGCGCTGGTCAGGGGAGCTTTCCCCAGCTTCGGGGGGTGAGGAAGACCGGCCACCCCAGATTCCCCCCAGGGACCCACTGTCACAGCCCACCTCCCGGACACCCAGCCCCATGGCCCTGCAGGTGGGCTCCCCCCAACAACGCTCCACCCTCTGCTCCTGCCTCTCCACCTCACCAGGGAAGCCCATGCCCACCACACAGAGCTTCGCCCTTGACCCCAAGTACGCTACCCCCAAGGTCATCCAGGCACAGGGCAAGGACTGCTCCAAGGGACCCTGCATCCTGCCCATTGTGAAGGATGGGCAGAAGGTCAGCAGCACCCACTACTACCTGCTGCCTGAGCGCCCTGCCTATCTGGACAAATATGAAAAGTTTTTTAAGGAGGCCAAAAGCCCTGAAGAAGTGCCAGCATCCCGCCTGGTCACCACAGCCACCGTCCGTCCCATGGTGCAGCAGCCACTGCCACCGCCAGACTGCAAGGCCAACTTTTCCTCCAACAACAGCAACCCTGGGCCTAAGTGCCTGGTGAAAGCATGCAGCCTCCAGAAGATCGTCTATGATGGGCCAGATGGCTGCCGCCCTGCTGATAAGATCCGGCTGGTAAGCAGCATCCTTGGTGTCCAAAAGCAAGAGGGGACATGGTGGCCATAAGTGGGTGGGTGGCAAGAGCCATCCCCACTCTGTGCCTCAGTTTCCCCAAGTTCAAGCCTGGCAGGTTGGCTACAAGATGTCCCCAGATGTGCTGCGTGACAGACTTTTCTCAGCAACTCCAAAATGGGGATTGCAGGCCCTTTTAACCCAAATCAGCCCTATCCGCGGCCCTAGGGAGGGGGGAAAAAGGTGACTGTCACTGTGCTTCTCTTGGGCCCTCTGAACTGGGTCCATGGTGGCCAGGAGTCTGCACTGGAGTCCAGGAGCTGATGCCCTGGAATGAGGATGGTCCCAGCTCCAGGGTGATTGTGCTTTCTGGGGATGGAGCCAGGGTGGGACCTGCTCCACCAGGGTGGAGCCTGGTGACCCCCTGCTCCAGCCACAGGCTCCTTGACTGTGGGTGGTGGTGGGCACTGACCACAAGCTTCCCCCAGGTTCAGGACACAGTGCACGGTGTGACCACTGAGGAGTGCCAGGCAGCCCTGCAGAACCACGGCTGGAGTGTCCAGCGGGCCATCCAGTACCTGAAGGTACCGCACACCCCTTCCCCATGCTCCAGCTCCCACAAGAGTGGTGGCACCCCTGTCACCTTCCTCACCATGCCCTGTCCCCTTGCAGGTGGAGCAGCTCTTCTGCCTGGGGCTGAAATCCCGTGTCGAGTGCCACCGGGTGCTGGAGATGTTCGACTGGAACCTGGCCCAGGCCAGCTCCCACCTCCTTGATCCCTACAGCACCGCCCGCCAGAAGTAGGGGCACAGATGTTTCTTTGAGGGGGGGTTCTCCATGCCACACTGCTCTTGGCCAGCTGGCACCTTCACCCCTCCTGAGCTCAAGTCCTCTCCTCTCCTTACAGGCGGTGACAGCGGGGACGGGGCGAGCTGCGTTGGATCCGGAGCAGGCATCTCGCCATGGCGCCATCCCCTCCCTGGTCCCTCCCCAACCCACGCAACCTGCTGCTCGACTCTGGCCTGAGCCCCAACCTGGGGAAAGGGGACACCCCGAAAGGGGACCTGCCCAGTGCCCCAGACCTGCCAGGGTGGCTGTGCCCTGGCTTCAGCGATGGGCTCTGTCCCCCGGCCCCTTGTTCAATTGTTTTTGTAAAGAGAAATGTAATTTTAATATATATATTATATATATATATAAAAAATATTCTATAGAGAGGAGTAGGGTGCCTGTGGCCATTTCCCAGGTTCATCCCTGCCAACACAGAGGGACAGGCCATGTTTCTCTCCACAGGTGACTGTTCTTCCCTGCAAGCAGGCGGGACTGTGACCTGCTGCAGGGCTGGAGCCTGGGTGCATGGTGCTGTGGATCCCCGGGGGGGCTGTATGCCATGGGCACCCATAAACCCCTCCCAGTGACTGCTCACAAACTGTAGATTTAGGGTGTAAAGGTTTCCCCATTTGAGGCTGCTGGAGTCATCCCCAAAGCTCGAAGGCTGGCTGTGGATTTGATCGCTCTGAGCAGGCAGTGCTCGCCCGCGGCAATGCCCCCGTGCAGGGGAGCCCCACTGGGCTCCCGGCCGCCGGCTGACTCATGCCCGGGCAGGGAGTGGCGGGCCCTGCGTCGCACCCCCACCCACGCAAGGGGCGTTGTGCAACAGAGCCAGGTGCCAGTCGGGGGGAAAGGGGCTGGCCCCCATGGGGTGCCAGGCCAGGTGGCCATGCTAACTCCTGCCCCAAGAGGGTGTTGTAGCCCCTTAGCTGGGTTCTCTGAGGTGACACCTTGTAGGAGCATCAGGAAGGGATCACTGTGCAGATGGAGGAGGACCTCGGTGCCCAAACCCACTGGGTCTGTGGGCATTGTTGGTAACTGGTCCCCAGGATGCCCTCTGCTCCACAACTGGTGGCTTCAGAGGAAAGAACCCACCTTGTGTGGTGAGTTGCCTGGAAGGAAGGTTTGCCTTGGAATGGCCATGGGTCCCTCTCTGTGGCTGATGATACTCAGCCATACCACCTGTGTGCCATATGCACCCATGGCTGTGCTCATCAGTGGTGCTTTGGCCCTGACTGAGCATGGGGGTGGGAAGGTTTGCTTGTGCTGCTGTGGACATTGTTGTGCATGGGTGCTTCTGTGCCTCAGTTTCCCCATCTAAGGCACAGCTCTCACAGCATGGCAGCCTGATGGGATGGGTGTTAATGAAGTGAGGAAGGTACAGCACCTTCACCGACTTACTTCCCCCTCCTTAAACAATTCCAGAGCTGGACTGGGCCCTGTGAAGAAGCAAACATGTCTGTTGTGGTGGCCCCACTGTGTCTCTTTGCACGGCTGGGTGCGCCTGGCCTCTGTCCCCGCTGGAAGGTGACCTGCAACCCAGGGCAAGGCCCAGCCCTGCCGCCCAATGCAGGAACAACCATCCCACCCCCCCGCCCTGGCTGGGCTTGTGTGGGTGTTTGCTGCGATGGCACAGATAACGGCTGCACGCAGGTCCCCTGCGGCGGTGCCGGCAGTGCCAGGAGTGGGGCTGGGGCAGAGTTAACATGCGGGACCCCGAGGCAGCTGCGGGAGGCTGCTCCTTCCTTCTTCCTCCTTGGTGAGGAGCCAACCCCTGCTAGGGGTTATCCACCAAGCATGGCGGGGACCCAGCAGTAAATGGAGGGGGGTCGGGGGGCTGTACATAGAGAGTACAGGGCTACATTTGACCCATCCCTCCCAAAGGTGCTGAGAACACTTGTCCCCACTTGCCACCCCAGGACCTTTGGGCCAGGTGACTTTGCAACCCACTGAGTGCTCGCTGGGGGTTGGGGACACCAACCTTGGGGTGTCAACCTGGGGTCACTCTGGGAAGGACCTTAAAACCTTCCATGACCCAGCATCAGTCGGTCCTCAGGACTAGGATGTGGCCACCTCTGTGGAAAGCTGCAACAACACTGAGCGGTCAATGCCCCAGGCAGGGCACGTGGTGTCCCGTCCCCCCCCACTCAGGGGAGTGCCCACTGACGGAGCCACCCCATTGCGTTGCTCCCCTGGGACTGGGAGAGCTGTAGCCCGGTCCCTGCCGCCGAGGAAGCACCATGGGGTGCTGGGGCCAGTGGCTGCTCTGGAGCTGGATGCTGTGGGGGCACTGGGTGTTGCCAGGTAAGTGCCGGGGTTGCCTGCACTCCTGCTGGGCTAACCGGGTGGCCAGTACCATCTGGGTGATGGGTGAAGAGCTGTGAACAACTCTCCAGCCACAGGTCCAAGCCCAAGTGTCCGGTCAGGCTTTGCCCTGTCTGTGCCCACTGGAGCAGTTGCCCGACCACAGCAGGGAAAGGGGTGGGGGAGATTGTGGCTCAAATGGGGGTTCTTGCCCATAGGGAACGTGCTCATCTTGCTCTCGGTGTCAGGCTGGCTGTAGGTGCTGGGGTGGCCACCAGCCCCAAGGGCTGAGAGCACCTTCCTCCCACAGCAGGGAGGAAGGATAGGGGGTGCTGAGGACCCTGGGCTGGTTTTTCCCCCTCATCCTGCCCTCACCTACCTGCTCTGCCGCCAGCGCCAGCTGGGGAGACGAGGGAGCAGCTCCTTGCCCCTGCACCAGCTCCAGCAGAACCAGGCAGCATCTCCTCTGTGGCTGACAGCACCAGCTCTGAGCTGCCTCCAGACCTGGGCATGTGCCAAGTGTTCCCCCCCACTGCGATCATCCACCCAGAGCACCCCTCTCCCACCGGCAGGAACACCACCTCCACAGGCTCGGGTAAGGCTGGCAGGCAGCTGGCTGCAGGCAGGTTCCTGCCTGCTGGGGCCGCGGCAGGGTTGATCCAGCTGGGGCCACCTTGTCTCGTCCCTCAGGCAGCCCGGTGCTACAGGTGACAGCGAGAACACTGGTCCCAGTCAGGACCAGTGGTGAACAGGGAGGGCCTCCCAGTTTGGCAGCTCTCCTTGGGGGTCCGGCAATGCCAGGCAGCCCCCAGGCAGGAGCAGGGGCTGGGGTCTCCTCTCCAAGCACTGTCAGCCACCCAACAAGTGTTCCTCCAACTCCCACCACCAATCAGAATGGGCAGCTTCTGTTCCTTGATCCAACGGAGCACCCGGTGGGTCTTGCCATGGGTGGTGACGATGCTGGGCCAGCAAGAGCCACATCGTCCCCAGCTCTAGGTGTGTCTACCATAATGGGGACAAGGAAACCATCATCAAACAGCAGCACTGCTCCTAAGCAGGTTGTGGAAGTATCCAGAATGGCTCTGGACAACATTCCTGGGGAGGCAGTCCTGGGAACAACTCTCCCCATGCAAGAGGAGACTGCGGCTGAGCCACCCATGGGTGCTACTGATACTCTGAGAGGTGCCCCCTCAGCACCAGGTGGAGGTCTATCCCCACCAGTGGCACATGACTCGGCTGTTCAACCTGTGCCAGGGACAAAAGCATCTTCCTCAGTCACTGGCAAATTGTCTGACACCAATGAGTTGGTGCAGCTGGGCTATGCTGTCATTGCGGAGGGGACACCAAGGACAGCATGGACCAGAGCACCATCGCTCCCCCAGGACAAACTCAGCACGGGGACATCACCCCCCAGCACCAGCAAGAGCTCTGCTGAGCCACATGCAACCGCTGTGCTCCTGTCTCAGGAGGACACGCCAGGGCTGGACAAGGCCACCTCACCTCCAGCTGCAGCAACTAGCATCCCTTGGGACATGGGCAGCTCTGAGAAGCTGACGGCAGCCTCAGCCAGCCCTGCTGCTGGCCTCCATGGGGTTCTCCTCCACGCAGCCATAGAGGAAGCCAGGATGGCAGCCTCACTGTCTGCAGAGCTCCCAAGCACACCTTCAGCAAAGGTCATCTTTTCTTCTATCACTGTTGGTGTCATTGAAGCTACAGAGCCAGGGATACATGCTTTATCCAACACTGGCCACAACACCTTGCAGGACACCCCTGTGGCCCCCACTCAGCTGTCTCCAGCCCTTTTGGCCCAGGTCCGTAGTGCTACTGTGCCAGGAGCAGGAGAGATGCTTCCCCCCAGCCGCAGCATGGCTCCTGGCGCTGCTGGAGATGGGCTGCCTGGAGCCAACACTGTCACCCATCCCCAGGCCACCGCACTAGCTCCAGACATACTGGCTATGGCAATGGATGCCACCACTGCAGAGCACATCCCTACTGCATTGAACCCAGTTCTGGAAAGCACCAACACTGAGCTGGTGTCCATCAGGAGTGAGCCCAGCAAAAGAGTCATAGCAGGCACCACTTCCCCGGAGACCAAGGCCACCCCAGTGGGGCTCAGCAAGAGGCTGTCCCCCCATGCAGCTCCTAATACCCTTGTTGGTCCTTCACAGGGGTCCTTTGTGCACTCCATGGGGTCTCTGTTCCCCCAGGCTCCCTCAGCAGGCCCTGGGATCACAATGGCAGAGGTAGCTGCAGGTGGATCCCCTCCAGACAAACCCAGCGTGGCTGTATCCTCCACATCCTTGTCCATCGTGGGTGCTGGTGGAGCAAAGCCAGACAGAAACCCTCCAGCTGCTGCTGCAGCAACATCTTCCCTCGCTGTGTATGGCATTTGGAATGGGACAGCTGCCCACTCATCCTCCCTCATTAGCAACAATCTAATTAGTGAAGCAAGGATGGGAACAGCATCTCTAGCTAGTGGCAATGCCACCACAATGCTGCAGGACACCAGAGTCACACCAGCCATGCCTGATACATCTCCCAGACACAGCCAGCCTGGTCCTACTGCGGACTCAGCTCTCCCAGGAACTGGATCTGCACCAGCCCCACTGCTCCAGGATGGGCCCCGACATGGGGCAGCTCTAGGGGCAGAGACATGGTCACTCAGCGCTGCACCAGGCATGGGCACAGCTGTGCCGGACACCCCATGGATACCCAGAGCAGCCAGCATCGCTGTGGCATCACAAGCAGGTATCCCCTCTCTCCCAGAAAGCAGTGACACTGCAAAGATGGATCTGGGAGTGTTTCCCCCTGTCATCCTCCAAGAAATGGAAGCAATCATCTCCCCACTGTCCCAGGCCACCCCACCACCAGCAATGGGTGCTTCAGCTGACAGCACTGCAGGGCAAACAGTGGCAACGGCTTCCCTGGAGGTAGACATGAAGCAGAACTCAGGTGCCAGTGCAGTGGGGCCAACTCCCAGCCATGCAACTGTCACCTCTGGATCACCACTAAAGCCACCTGCCCAAAGGACTGATGCTCCAGAAACCAGGGCCCCAGCAGACCTGTCTCTCCTGACTCCCAGGGGTGATCACTTGGCTCCTCTGGCTGTGGATAACCCCAGCCCAGCACTGACCATGGCCAGCCCCCTCCCCAGCACTGCCACTGACAAGACACCGCAGCCTATGACACCACTACCCCCTGAAAACACAGTCACGGAGGGAGGCAAGGACAAGTTCCAGCCAGTAGGAGATGGCAGTGCCCTGCAGGTGGGCTCAACCCTGGTTGAAAACACAAGAGTGGATGCTGTGACAGGTGTCCCCCACAGTGGTGACACTGCTCAGGGGACAGTCCCACTGGTGTCACTCCCTGCCACAGCCAGCATCACTGCTCAGCCAAGCATGGCTGCATCGGACCACACCTATCGCGCTGCTGTGCCCCCCACAGGCATGGACACAGGCATGGACTTGGATATGGACATGGCTTCTCCCACCACAGGGGATGGAGCTGGGGTGGCTGAACCAGGCACTGGTGATGCTACCCCATTGGCACGCTCTGCCCTAGGCAGCAAAAGCCCTACAGCAGTGGCCATTGTGGGTAAGATGTCACCCACAGCTCCAGGGCTGGCTACGGTACCTTCCTCTGGCCTCACACACAGTGCTGCTGAGCCAGATGTCAGTATGTCGCCTCCTGTACCCAGGAACACACATCTGGTGGTGGTGGCACCCTCCATCACCCCCAGCATCACCATCATTGGTCCAACAGTGGGAGCAGGTGATGCCAGCCTCAACAGGGTCACAATACCCCCCTCTGCTCTCCCAGGCATTGCCTCAGCTCCACATGGCCCCCATGTCACCCTGAGGCCATCCCCTGAGGCCACTGATGGCACCCATGACTCAACTTTGATGGATCTCAGCCTGGTCACTGCGGATGAGTCCACAGCCAAGGTCTCCTCTGTTGGCCACACAGGTGCATGGGATACTACATCTGGATCTCAGTCAGACGCTGGGAGTACCCCCACCTGGGCACACACCACCTCCTCTGAGAGTGGTGATGAAGGTGCAGCACCTGCAGCTGCCACTAACACCATCCATGTGCCTGTCCCCAACACCACCATCACAAGCCCAGCCAGCACATTCCCCAGTAAAACCATCCCTCCAGCCACCTCAGCTGGTGGGGAGACCTTCATGGAGACTGGGGCCACCACAGCTGTGCCATCTGCCATAGCAAAGGCTGCCAGCACCAGCAGTGCCCTGTCCCTCACTGTAATGCACAACAAGGCAGGTGGAGGCACGCAACCTGCCCCATCCTCAGCAGAGCATACCCCCTCTGAGGAGACAACTGGGTCCTGGCTCATCCTTGGTCTCAGTCCTACAGTGCCAGTGCCCAGTTCACCCCTCCCCAGCCTGCAGAGCCCAACAGAGGAGCCAGCACCAGCCTCCATGTCTCTGCTCGGTGTTGGTGCAACTGAGGAGCCAGCAGCCAAACAGACATCTCCTGACCTGGTAACAGGCACCACTTCTCCCACAGCCATCAGCAATGGTGCCATGGAACAGGCAACGAGGACGTCACCTTCTGGTTTTCAGACATCTCCAGGTGCACCTGCCTGGGGGGAGAAAAGAGCCATAACTGCAGGCAGCACTACAGTCACCACTGCAGGGAGCACCACAGTGGTCACTGAACCGACCACCACAACCATTGCTGCAGGTACCACCACGGCCAGTGCTGCAGGGACAGCCACAACCATTACTGCGTCAAGCACCATGGCCATCACTGCAGACAGCACCATGGCCATCACTGCAGGGACAACCACAACCATTACTGCAGATAATGCCAAGGCCATTACTGCAGTGAGCACCACAGCCACTGCTGCAGGCAAAACCATGGCCATTGCTTCAGGGCCCACCACAACCAGTGCTACAGTGAGCACCATGGCTGCGAAGAGCACCACAACCATCACTGAATGGACCACTACAGCCATCTCTGCAGAGAACACCACGGCCATCACTGCAGGGACCACCACAGTGATCACTGCAGGGACCACCACAGCCATCAGTGCAGAGAGCACCTTGGCCATCGCTGCAGAGAACACTGTGGCTGTTGCACCCACAGCCTCAGTGAGCCCAGCCAAGGAAGTGGGAGGTCTCCTAGTCCCAGCCACCGTGGCACCGGGGAGGCCACCAGCCACCACCAGCCCTGCCACAGCCCCGGCTCCTGCCTTTGGGACACCGAAGGGACTGACCACAGCACCAAGCACATCTGCCCACACCACTGCAGACCACAAAAATCCTGCCCCTGAGCCCCAACCCACCCGCAGGCTTATCAGTAAGTAGATTTTCTTCTTCCTAAAGCACAGAGCAGGGACGGGTTATCAGACAACCAAGCACCGTGATGGCTGAGGGTACAGCCCAGCCTGGGGTGACTCGTCTGCATTGCACGTTGTGCTGCCAGATTCATGGGGAAAGGTGAAATAAGACATCTGAGAGCATTCTATTTCAAGTTAAGAACTGGGTTTAAAATTGGGTTGCAAGCCATCAGAATGCTGGTCCAGCTGGTGGGAGTGTAGGCGCAGCAACCTGGCAGCAAGCAGGCGAGTTAGCCCCGGCTGAAGGAAGTATGGAGCAAACATTAATGTTTTTCACCTTTTTGATTAATCTTCTGTCCCTGGCAGTGCCAGCAGCCTCACTCTACCCTTTTGGCATAGAGGGAGGGGACCAAGAGTGCATCCAGAGGATGGTGGATTTTAACTCCCCCCTGTTGCAGCCAGAGATTGGGTTCCCCTTCGGGAAGTCGCTGCGGGATGCTCTCTATGTGAGTTCCCCCCATGGCTCGATGAGCACATCAGGGATGTCCAGCCTCTTTGGTAAAGAAAAACCTCATGGAAACAGAGCAGAAGCCAAATCTAATCTGAATTATAATATTTTTTTGCAATGTAAAATGGCTGTGTTCTGCTCACCCATGGAGGATAAAAGCCATCCCAGAAGCTGCCTGGGATGTCTGCAAATAACAAGTTCTTTTGGTTAGTTTACAGATAACGGACAGATCATTTTCCCACCCACGGAAAACTATGTCCTCTCCAACCCCAACCCACCTCCCAGGGGCTTCAGCGGCTGGGAGGGTTTGCCGATAGTGGCTGCCTTTTGGGACGATGCAGATTTCTCCCAGGGTGTTGGCACCACCTGGTATAAGGTAGGGGACACCAAAGATGTTCTCCTGGAAGAGCCCAGCTCCCACCTCACCCATTTAACCTCCTCACCTGCCAACTGGCAGGAGTACTCCACCCTCAGCTCTACCCGAGACCCCCTTGTCCTTGACGTGGAAGCAAAGATTGAGAAATACCTGAAAACCCCCTACACAGCAAAATGGACCTTGAAGGTGACATGGGAGAAGGCTCCGGCATACCCATCCCGACGGGATGACACTCAGGTGAGCAGCATGGGACTCAGGTGGGAGAGGGGACTGTCACCAGCAATGGCCAGGGCAGGGCTGGGCTGCTGGTCTCCCATGGATTGATGCAGACATTTCAGGTCTCACCACTTCAATCTATGCTGCAGGGAGAGCAGGGGAGGATTTGGGGGTGCTAAGGGGGTGTCTTGAATTTCTCTAGACGAACACCTATCAGGCAGTGCTCACCACCGATGGGAACCGTTCCTTTGTCCTGCTGCTCTATCAGGATCATGGAATGCAGTGGGACTATACCAAACTGGCTGCAGGCAACGTGCTGATCGGCTTCTCCAGGTGCTCTGCACGTGTGTGGCTGCATTTTGGGACAGCAGGGATTTCTCCCAGCATCAGAGATGTTATCCCCAGTAGAGCCCAGCTCCCATCTCTGGAGCAACCCTGTCCCATTTAAATCCTCTCTCCTGCAGCAGTTCCCACCCCAGCTGCTCTACAGGGAGCGGAGGAGGGTTGTGTTGGAAGGGTGTCCACAAACCTTCTCTGTCCACACAGTGGTGATGGCTATGCCCAAAATAACGAGTTGACTCGACAGCCGCCAGCTGTGAAGTACCGACCTGACCAGCACAGTGGCACCAGCACCGGTAGGGCACCAGGGTAGCCCTCAGGGTGGGTGGGGATGGAGGGAGCTGTGTGCTTCATGGCAGGAGCACATCCCCAGCATGTGTCCCTGTGAGGCGATGGGCCAGTGAAGCCACTGGGCAAGGCTGACCACCGAGAGCAGAGCACAGGTGTTGCATGTTCTGCTGTGGATTGCCACAGCCATGCCGGCTCTAGAGGGAGCCTGGAGACCTCGTGTGAGGTCAATGGCTGGGGATGGTTGTCCCATGGGATTCCCCTCAGCAGATGGCGAGACCCCAGCCGAGCTGTGCTGTTCTCCGGTTGCTCCCCCAGATGTGCAAGGGCTGTGGATATACAGGCTGGACAGTCAGTCCCGGGTCAACTACAGACTGCGGTGCCTGGCATGGCTGGACACAGAGCCAGCGCCGGACACATGGAACAGGCAGCTGCCACCATGCCCCTGCTCCCAGCGCCAGGCAGAGCTGGACCCCCGCTACCGCCGGAGCAAAGGTGCCATGTGTGTCCCCCTCACCTCCCACCAGGGACAACCACAGTGCAGGGGGATGGCAGGAGGTCCCCTCCTGCTCTGGAGGTGGCAGTGATTCCCCTTTCCCCCCTGTTTCAGGCCTGGTGAATGCCTCCATGAGGATGCTGCGCACTGCGTCCCCCAGCCCAGTTGGAGCTGGGGTACGGTGTCTGTACCAACATGGGAGCTTGCTCGAAGGCTGGCAGGAGAGGGCATGGAGCCTCCATATCCACACCACTGCTGGTAAGTGGGCACCAGGGCTCCCTCATCCTAAAACACCCCCAGCCCAGCACCGAGTGCTCTGGGGGCACAGTGGGGACCCTGACACCCCAATATCTGGTCACCTTCCTCCAAAGACAGGGAGCTGGAGGCATTCGACTGGTGCTGCCGGCGTGTGCAGAAGCCCCTGTTCTGTGCCAGGTTTGCAGAGAAGAGACCGAGGGTCAGCTGTGAGGGATACGTGCCACCCACCCCTGGTGAGTCCCCAGGGCTCTACCTCCTCTGTGCCAGGATGCTGACTGGGTGGCACGGCCCTATGCAGACCCCATGCATCAGTTATACTTTTCAGCATCCCAGTGGGGACTGCTGAGCCCAGCTGAGCACTGGGGGCTGCTCTCCTCCAGGCGATGACACCAGCATTTCCTTTTCTTCCTCCCCCCAAAACGGCTCTGTTTCCTTTGGACCCTAGCTGGTGCCTTTGGGGACCCTCACATCACCACCCTGGATGGACTCACCTACACTTTCAATGGGCTTGGGGACTTTGTCCTGCTGCTGGCCAGCAATGCCCAGACCAGCTTCATGCTGCAGGGACGCACAGCCCAGACTGGCACAGCCCAGGCCACCAACTTCATGGCCTTTGCTGCCCAGTACATCTCCACCACCACCACCACAACAGTGAGTAGGAGTGACTTCGGTATCACTTTGAGCTTCTAATGGCAGACACCCCCCTGTCGGGTTGGGCATCACCTCTGGATCACCTACAAGTGGCCAGGATCCAAGGACCATCCCCTCTCCTCTTTCTGCTACCTCCTGCAACCCCAACAAAGTGCAGTGGGTTGGACTAAAACTGATGAGACATAGCTCTAACACCTCTTGCAAGCTGGCCACCAAGGGCCTGGAGCTCTGGAGGAACACAATCCACCTCTTTCATTGCACACCCCTTGCCTTGACCACTGGTCTCCTCTGGACATTTTAGCATGAGCACATACTCTTCCTTGCTTTGCAGAGTGGCTCCCCACACCTTTTTCCGTAAGGGAAATCTCCCAGTGCCACCAGAAGTAGCTGCTGAGCAGTATGAGGATGAGGCTCACAGCCTGGAGCCCACTGGCATAGTTCTTCACACTGCCACAGTGGTGGCCTGTGCACACTCCATGCCAGCAGTGATGGGCATCAGGGTGCTGTCCTCTTCTATGCAACCATCAAAGCTGCTTTATTGCCTGTTTCCTGGGGTGAAGAACACACCAACCTAGCCCTTGGGGCTGAGCCTCTCTGCTGGGGTTGGAGGAGGATGGGATTTAGCTCAAATGTCCCCAGTATTGGGGAATGGCATAAATGGATGAGCAGAGAGGCTGACTGGGGTATCTGCTGTAATTTTCAGGTTGAGTGGACCTTGGGGAGCCAGGGTGAAATCCAAGTCCTCCTGAATAATGAATCTATCCAGTTTTCCTACTCCCAAGGTAAGCAGGATGTGCTGTTAAATGTCAAATGTATTGGGAGGGGACAAAGGGGTCTCCCCATCTCACAAGGACCAGCCCCCTGCCCAGCACGGGGGCAGCCATCCTGAGCTCCATCAAACATTTCCCATCTGCACCCTGTCTCTAACTTGGCTGGGGTGGATGGGGAGTGCTCCCCTCCCCAAATTCAGTGGCATCATTTGAGATCCCCTGCTTTGAGTGGACTCTCCCTCTGTGCTCTCCTTCTCTTGCAGATATGGGTGATGAGATGTACTACAGCCCTGGTGTCCTGCTGGTGAACACCTCCTCTGTCACAGCCGTCTTTGATGGGGCCATCGCTATCTCTATCTCGGCCAATTCTGGGATCCTCAGTGTGGTCTGCAGCCTGCCCAGACAGTACTGGAACAGCACCAAGGGCCTCTTGGGTAAGGACTCCTGCCACCATGCAAAGCCCTCTTCTCACCCTAAAGCAGTTTGGAAAACACTGGGAGAACGTGTTTGTGAGGGTGGGGCCCTCTGGGTCTAAACTAAACATGGGCCAGCACCAGAGTGAAGGTAAACCCCAAAATGGGGGACTCCAGTTCTTTGGTGGTGCTCCATCAGGTGTGTGGGACCATGACCCCGCAGATGATTTCCAGATGCCAAATGGTACCAGCATCCCTGTTAACAGCAGTGAGGAGGAGATCTACAGTTACGGAATGACCTGTGAGTCCAGGATCTGAATCCACCTTGACAATCCCCCATGTTCCTGCAACTTCTGGCCAGGCTTTGGCTGGAGACATTTAGACACTTGCCTGAGAAAAAATGATGCCAGTGAAGCCCTTTGGTCTCTTCATTACTCTGTGAAAATGAACCCTAAAATATAACAAACCTTAAAAAGCCCAAGCCATACCCATGGTGTACTCTCTTGCAGGGGCTGTTGGAGAGCATCACCTGTTTGCTCAGCCTCTGGACTCACCAGTAATGAACTTCACACCCATCTTCTTGTCTCGGCTGCGGCAGGAGAATGAAAGTCAGTATCAGCTGGCAGCCTCACAGTGTCATGGCAGCAAAGAGTGTATCTATGATTCACTGAGCACAGGGGATGTGGTCCTGGGACTGGCCACCCGGATCCTCGCAGATGACTTCCAGCAGAAGAAGACAGCACTCAGTAAGTGGAACAGATCCTCACCTCCAGGAGGGCACAGCTTGGGTAACTGGGTAATGCCCTGCTCCCTCCCTGGGCTTTTTTCCTCCATGTGAGGCAGGAGAGAAGTCACCAAGGTCTTGGAGTTGCATTGCCCAGCTGGCTAGTCTCCAAGCCTGGGAGATGCCACCATGCTGTGCAACACGAGGACCTTGTCGGTAGGCTGTCATGGCAGCATCTGCCTGGAGTCCCGTCCTCACCAGGAGGGTCACAGAACTGAGGGGTGCCAAGGCCAAGTAGCAAAAAGATGGCTGTGTGCTGGGCTGTTCTTTCCTCAGACGCCTTTCCTCCTGTTATCACTGGTGACGCATCGCTCACGGCCTTCAGGACAGAAAGGGTCACAAGGCAGTACCGTGCCATCGGGGTGGGCGCACGCTTTGTCCCCCATCTCTCACCAGAGCTCAACATATCAGGTCAGAAAGGAGAGATGGGATGGGATGGGATGGGACGGGACGGGATGGGACGGGACGGGACGGGACAGGGAGGGTACTGGCCTCCCAGTCCCTCTCCACTGCCACCTCCTCTAACTCCCACGTCTCCTCCTGTGGCAGAGAGTGGCACCCTGATGTGGGAGCCCCATGGAATGACCCCACTCACCATCAACCTGGAGGCTGTTGGGTCCAACAACCTCTCTGCCCTCCTCCAGCTCCGCTTCACCCTTTGCAGCTGCAGCAGGAGCCAGGAGTGTGATTACAGCAACACCATCACTCTTGGGGGGTCCTCCCTGCAGGTAGTGTGCCAGAAAGCTCTTCCAGTGCCACAGTGTGCCTGTCCCCATGCCAGCCGCACTGTCTCTCTTCTCTGTCCACCCACCCTCTTCATGTTCCTTAAGCCAGTGTCACTGTCCCCTTCCCAGCTGGCAGCCTGCAGGTGTGAGGGTGGCTACTCGGGTACTTTCTGCCAGGACCCTCCAGACCCCTGTGCCCAGGGATGCTTCCCAGGTGTGGGCTGTGACTCGCACATCGGCTGTGGCCCCTGCCCAGCGGGCCTGACAGGCGACGGGCGGCACTGCTCAGGTGATGAGGGCTCACCATGGCCACTGGGAACCTGGGTACCCACAGGACACTGGCCCCCGGGTATTTCAAGGTATTTCTCCTGGTGCCATGCTGCATTGCCTCAGCAGATATCGATGAGTGTGCTCAGGGGACAGTGTGCCCAGGGAATGCCATTTGCACCAACACAGTGGGCAGCTATGACTGCTCCTGCCCAGACGGCAAGGAGGGTGAGTACAGGTACCCTGGCAAGCATTGTCCTTGCTCCCATCACCCCCAGACCTTGGTAGAACCATGGGACCCAATTTGGATGGGAAGGAGAGGGGAAGGAAGGGGAGGGATGGCATCTATCTGATCCCTGTACCCAAGCCCTTGCTGTCCTTAAGAGAAGGAACCAGACTCCAGCTGCCCGTTGTGCTCCCAGGCTGCAGCTCTCACTAGTCCTCCAAGAAGGACAACTTTTCCCATGCAATTTTTCTCTTTGAGAAAAATACAAAAAAAAAGATCATCTGGTTAAAGTTCAAATGCACACGTGGAGGCTGCAGGAGCTACTTTCAGATGCTGTGCTGTGGTGGGGTTGGGGTGATGGGTTTTGGGTTTTGTTCCTGTTATACTGCAGCCAGCTGGGATTTCACAAGGGCAAAAGGCTCCAGCTGGGCTTTCTGTTGGGGATCTGAATTTATACTAAAAGTTCTAATGTATAAACCCAAAACATGGAAGAAAGTCATTTCAGAGGAGCTGAGGATGGGTCAGGGCACTGGGGCTCTGCCCCTGCAGCCAGGCTCATGCCTCCCCTGATCTGAGCTCCCATAGGTGAGGGGCCAGGCTGTGGCTCAGCCTGTGGCTCCCGCTCCTGCCCCGAGGGTTACTGTGGCAACTGGGGACGCTGCAGCCTGCACCCCATCACCTGCACCCCCATCTGTGCCTGCCCCCCGGCTTTCACAGACCAGCGGTGCCTGGTGGCGGGGGGGGATTTTCGGCCACTGCCCAGCCCAGGTGAGTGCCTGTGCTGTGCCTGGTGAACCCCAACCCACTTACCCCAGTCCTGGGATGCTAGAGCCACCCCTGCGGCTTCCCCCCTCCAGATCTCCCCCGGAGAAGCATCCAGCTGCAAATCAGGACACTTCAAAATGCCACCGCTGAGGAAGTCAACAGCACGGTATGTCACCAGAAGGGATGGGGGACGTATTGGCACACTGGGCAGCATGGCAGCCTGGGACATCTGTATCTCTGTGCACCCCTCACTCTCACGGAATCCCTGAGGATCCAGCAAATCTGCAGTGCCAGAGGGAGGCAGCACCAGCCGAGTGGTTTTTGTGGTGGCCATGGCCATGAGCCAGGTCCCAGAGCAGCCCTTGGGTCTTATCCACGGTGCCTGCATCATCCTTCAGACTCTCCCTGCAATGGTGCCATCCTGCCCTCCCCTAACACTCTCCCACTCCTCCCCACCACAGGTCTCGGCCATCCTGGGCTCTTTGCAGGTGAAGGCTTTCCAGAGCAACACCAAGGTCACCCAGAAGTGAGTTGGCTGTGGAGTGGCCCTTAGCCCACCTGCCAGCGGGGCAGGGCTGGGCATGGGGCTGCAGGATTTGGGACACAAAGAGCATTTTCCTCACCCCAGAGCCTGTTTTTCACAAAAACAAGCCCCATGGCACCTTCCATCTCCTGCTTTATCCCTTCTTTACTACCCTGCAAATGGGGAAACTGAGGCACAGTGAGGGGGGAAACTGAGGCACAGTGAGGTTTCATCACTGCTGTGATGCAGCAGTGGCTCTGCCAGCAGCCCCATCCTTTCCCCACAGGACAGACAGTGATGGCTTCACCTTCCTAGTGGTGTCTGAGTTCACCTACACCAGCCGCAGCACCGTCATCTGGTTCCTGAATGAGGAGCTGCCAGAAGCTATCACTGGTGCCTTCAACAGGCAACAGGGGCAGCAGGAGGCAAGCACACCCCTCCTCTTCCAGCACCTGCACCGGGACAACATCACCGACCTGGTGAAGCGTGAGTTGCTCCAGGCACCAAGCTGGGGAGCCCAGGAGGAGCACCCTCCTGTGCCTATCAACCTGTGTGCCCTGGGGTTTGGGTAACACCCATGAGGGAGGAGGGTGGCTGGAAGTTCCCACACCAGGCATGGACCCAGATCAGGTAGACCTGGGAAAGCACCGAGGGGTGATGCTGCTGCATGGCTCAACCTGTGTCACCTCTCCCCAGTGACAGTGGCTGAGCTGAGGCGTTATTTCCCCTGTGGTCTGTATGGCTACGAAGGCTACCGGCTCCGCTACATGGGAACCGTCGGCTTTGTCTGCATGTCCCCTTGCAAGATGGGCTACTGCCAGCATGGTGGCCAGTGCCAGCACCTGCCTGAGGGGCCCACATGCAGGTAGCTGTGGCACTAGGGATGGACAAGGCCACCAGGCATTGCCACATCTCCCCATGGCATCACCATTCCTCTCTTCCCTTCTACAGCTGCCTCCCCTTCTCCATCTTTTTCCCTGGCGGCGCCCGGTGCGAGCGACTGGCCATCAGCCTCGCTGCCTTCCTTGGCATCTTGCTGGGAGCTCTGGCTTTGCTCTGCCTCCTGCTAGCCATCACCTACCTGGCTGTGCACCTCTGCCGCAGGCACCAGCAGTGGAGGTGAGCCGTAGGCTGGACCCACCCAGGGGTGGGTGCTGAGGGTGCAGCAGAGAATGGAGGGTGGGTGTCAGAAAGAGCTTTCTCAGCCCAAAAAAATGATGGACCATCTGCCTCTGGACAGTTCACTACTAGTGGACCCATCTGACCTGTCCAGGGGGAACCTGCCCTGAGGAAGGGGCTGAGCCCAGTATCTTTTTAGCATCTTCCAGCCCCTTTCCCAGACATCTGCTGCTCAAGGGGTGCAATAAGGTCAGTGGGTTGAACATTACCTTCCCTTTCCCCCATGTCAAGGAATTTCTTCCTCATCTCTGTCGGTGCTCAGTTACAGAGAGGCTTTCTATTTGTTTTTAATTTGAATGTCATCCAAATGATTTCCACTGCAATTCATGTTGCTCTGGAAATAGATCTGGAGCAAGAAAAAGGTGGGTGCGGGATTGGACCTAGCTCTTCTTCAGGGCAGGGAATTAGCAGATGGCTGAAGAGGTACAAGGCTGGGGTGGAAACTCCAGCATCTCTTTCCCTCCTCCCCAGCCCTTGGTCCTGGCATGGAATACACATCTGGGGGAAGCTCAGCCTTCCAAGGCTCCTGCACCAGCTGGAGCTGTGTCCTGAACCTGCTGCCAGTTCCAGGCTCTCCAAGAAGTGCCTCTGTTCATTTACCCTTGTGGCAAGACAAGAAATTTTGTGTGCATACCAACTGGGGCTTTTCCTGCTCTCATAGCTTCATCTTGCCCCCACACTCAGTCATTTCTCCCCACTCCCATCCCATCTAGGTGCCAGGACCAGGCAGAGCTCTCCCAGCCTCACCCTTGACATGTCATCCTCTTTCTGTTCCTCTCCTCCTAGGGTCAAGGAGACCTTCTGGAGGCCACAGCTCTTCTCCTGTGAGTACATCCCTGAAAAACCCCCCACCCCATATCTTCTTCACCCTGGTCTTCTTTAAGCTCTGCTCATCTTCCCTGCTCCAGCTCTGAGGATGGCAGGAGAGCAGGAAGAGTCCACCTGCTCCCACTCCCCTGGAAGGCGCTGGGAACTGCAGCTCCAAGCCATCGATCCCTCAGTCCAGGTCTGCCCAGGGGTTATAGTCCCCATGAGGTGTCGGGGTTGGGAGCTGTGTGCTGAGGACTGATGTCCTGGCCCCATGCCTCAAAGATGCTCTGGAGCCATACCCTGCCCTGGAGCATCATTGATGCTTTGGCTGGTGCTGGGGTTTGCACCACTGTCTGAGCTTGCTGTGAAGAGCAGAACCCATGCAGCACTGACAGCACAGCATGGCCTGTTTCTCCTTTACAGATAAAGATCCAGAGACCCCACGTCAGGCCTCCAAGCCAGCCTCCTGAGCAGCCTTAGCCTGCCACCAGTCCTGCCGTGGCACCTCCAGATCATGGAAGAGCTAGATCCTGCTGCTGGCCCTGCCACCCACTCTCGGGGTCTCTGGCATCGGCACCTGTGTTGAGACAGGGGATGGGGAGCTGTCTTCTGTGGTCTGGTCTTTGTGGGAGGATTCATTCTGGAGGAGGTGACTTTTTTGAATGAAAAATGCGGTTTTATGTTGGTTGACCAAAGTGAGAGGATTTCACCTTCTGAGGACCAGCAGAAGCGACGGGGGTAGTCCTTGTGTGGGTCTGCACCAGGATGTGCTCCAGTGCAATGTAACCAAACCCAGCAGAGCCACTGAGAGCAGGGTGAGGTGGGGCAACGCAGCAATTATAACCCATTAGGAACAGAATAGAATAAACCAAAGGTGACAGCATGCTGGTAAGTGAGTTGTCTGCACCCCAATGGTGCCTGTGTGCCAGGCTTGCTTCCCTGCCGCCGAGCTCTCAGGTCCCTGCTTTCTGCTGGTCCCATCCACAGGACCAAAGAGGAGATGGATGTAGCTTTCTTTGTTGCTCCATCCCCTTATTTCCCCTGCAAAGCTGCAAGTCTCCCCTCATTGCTGTCCCCTGG
The DNA here is from genome assembly GCA_013400555.1 of Jacana jacana. NCBI lineage: Eukaryota > Metazoa > Chordata > Aves > Charadriiformes > Jacanidae > Jacana > Jacana jacana. The sequence goes on along the minus strand of VZTM01038472.1, from coordinate 295,496 downwards.
CACCACTCACAGTGACTCAGATCACGCAGCTCAGGCTGTGATCCCCACAAAAACCCCACAGCCCTTCACCCCTCCTGAGGGATGATGATGCTCCCAAGGAGGGTGTATCAGACCCCAGCAGATCCGAGCTCCAGCCCCAGCCCCATTTTCCCTGACCCCGGTTCAGCTGCAACCCAGACACTCACATCCCCAGCACTAGCTGGGAGGGCAGAAGCATCCTGCAATCCTGCTGCTCCAGGCCAGTTCCTACCACTCCCTCCCACCCTGATTCAGCAGAGAACATGGCTGCTGTAGGATCAGTGATGCTCAGACCCCTTAGAGGCTTTATTGAAACAAATAAGATTTTATAAGGATTTTATTTATTTATTTATTTATTAAGAAAGGCAGATGATCTCTTACACACAAAAAAAATTGGTTTTCTCCCAAGGTTTCTGATGATGGGGTTGCATTTTGCCCTTGCACACCCAGCAAAGGGGTCAGGCTGATTCTGGCTTGATCTAGAGAACCGCCCTTTCTCCTGGGCCCAGGGCCTGGGGACCATCTGGGGAGGGATGGCTGGGGGACAGAAGTGTGGGACAAGACAGAACCAGCTCACAGAATGAGCCTGGTACACTATGGCACTCCAGAGCTTGGCCACCATCAACTCATATGAGGTGCAAAAACCCTTTTCCCAGGTGCTAGGAATCCATCTCACCCCACAGGGTGGGAGGCACGGTGGGATGTAGGGAGAACAACGGGTGGTGTATGCGGTACCTGCCCTCCTCCTGGCCAGAGAGTAGGTGCCCATGGGCACCTGCTCAACTGCAGCTGGGGAAGGGCGACTAAAGCAACAGACTCCTTGGGAGAAGTCTGGATTAGAAACAGGAACTTGTGCCAGTGAGGGAAACCACAGGCAGGAGCCAAGAGAGCTGTCCTGTGTGGTGGGCAGGGGTGATGGGTGCTGGGGGAGTAGGACACAGCAGCAACAAAGGATTCAGAGGATGAGCTGTGTCCCAGACTATGCTGCAAGTGTGCAAACCCCCCCAGTTACTTGTCCTCTTCATCTGCAAAGAAGAAGAAACAAGAGTTGCCCAACCACCTCCTCCCTGGGGGCCTGGGGGGAGCTGGGAGACTAGGGGGAGTTTCCATGGGGGAGGAGGACAGGGGGAGAGAGAAGTGGTCAGTGGAGAGGAGACCCCCAGTCCTGCTCACCTCTCTGCTCCTCCGAGTCACTCTCCACCACCTCCGAGGAACCTCCTGGGGATTGCAAGAAAGCCCCACATCAGCTTACACCCGTAATTGCATTAGCTGTGGTCCTCCTCCCCTCCTGGTGCTGTCACTCCCCGTCTATGCTGGTGTTTATGTGCTAAGGGAGATGCCCCCTGCAACCCCTACACATCCCAGGGCACAGCACAACCTGCATTGGCCACCCCAAAACTTCATCTGCTTGGGGCTTTTGCTGCCTTAACGATGGGGTGACTGGAACATATATGTGTCCCCCCTGCCTCTCCTCCCCCCCGTCCCCATCCAGCCCTGGGCACTAGGACAGCATCGCCGCAGCACACATGGGCTGCAAACCCACCCGTGCTGGGTGACTGGTAGCCATCACAGCCAATCTTCGGTCTCTTCTCGCTGTAGCGAGCGCAGGTGCTGGTGCTGCCCACCTGGTTACAGCACCAGTCATACAACTTCAGCTCCTGGTCTGGAGGCAAAAAGGAGAGTTAAGGGGCTGAAGGGGAGATGAGAGGGAGACAGGCTGGCTCCGGGCAGGCAGGGTGCTCGCCTTGGCTTTTGGCTGGTCCGTGGTCACTCTGAGGGTAACAGCATGTCAGGAAACAGGTTGTCCCAGAGATTAAAATAATTTACAGGCTACAGTGATGCCAGCCTCAGCCTGAGGATGCCAGGGCTGGCTGTGCTTACCTCGGTAAGGGGATGCCTGCCTGGAGGACCTCCAGTACTTCTCCTGCCGCCCCTCAATGAGCTGGTTCTGGCTGTTGTACAGGCAGCGGACGCCGGCACCGTGCTGGTTGGGGGACGCAGAGTGCAGCATGGAGACACGAGCAGCCCACCAGCCTGCAACAAGGTGGCAGTGAGTCTCGGGGCGGCTCTCCTTGGCCAGCATCTCTGCCCTGGGGCTGGCTTCTTGTTATCCATTACTCCAACCACATCACCCACAGTGCTATGGAGGTTTGGAGAGACTGATGGAGACCATCCAAGTGGTCTCACAAGTTGACACCCTGGTGCTGGGGAGGGTCTATCCCTGCTGTCCTCAGGTAGCTCAGACCTGCTCCAGCCAGTCTAACAAGACAGAGACAGGTCAGCCCTCATTCCTCCTCATTTCCCCTGTCTCTGCAGGGCAGGGCAGCCATCCCCTGGCACCATTTCCCTTGGGGTCACCTGCTCACTTGACAAAAAGGGACCCCAGCCACCCTTGTAGGGGAGGTGGATAAGAACAGCTTGGGGATAAGGAAGCAGCACGTCCACTTGCCTCCATGACTGCTCTTGAAACGTGGGTCCTGTTGGCCTTGCTGCAGGGAGCAGGGGCAGGTGGGCAGGTCCTGGCTCCATGTCCGTGGGTCCTGCTGCCTCCCTGTCCATGCCAGGCACTTCAGCCGATAGTTGATGCCCACACGGTTCTCCAGCTTGTAAATCCACATCCCATGGACATCTGGCAGGGAGAGAACACGGGCTGTCACCTCTGGCCAAGGGGACCACAGGGGCAGTTGTGGCTTGAGGAGAGAGCTGAGTGAAGTTGATGCTGGAAACTAAGCCCATCAACCCCCAGCCATGGGATCCCATGCTTAACAACCACCCAAGAGCAGGGAAACAGGGGCAAAAGGTCTTGCCAAATAAGAAAGCCTTGGGACAGAACTGTTACAACAAAAAGGGTTTGTGGAACCACCAAGGATGTTTCAGCCTCAGGGAAAATGTTTATGTGCTTGGGGGGAGAGCCTGGCCTTGGTGAACACAGTGAGAGCCTCGCTACAGCAGCAGGCTGGATTGCATTCCCTAGGGACATCCTCCTCCACGCACAGCCTTTCCCTCACCCCTGAAGTGCTGCAAGAACCCACCCTGGCTGGTTCTACCTGTGTTGTAGCCCCTGAATTGGTCAGGGCGATATTTAGCAGCTGGAGATCTCCGAGTCAGGTCATCATTACGGTAAAAGCCATCCCCACTGTGTGCAGAGGAAAGGGGAAAAATCAGGGGTAGTTCTTCCTGAGTGGGGGTTATCCTAGCCCTAACCCTAGCACCAGCCTGCCCTTCAGCCACCCCAACCCCACAGCACTCAAATTGCAGCTCCAGGGATAGGAGGGCACCTGCTCCCCCGGCCCATTGCCTCCTCTCTATAGGGTGAGGTTAGTTTTGGTGCTTCAAACACTCCTCCTGCACTGTGGGCTTAATCCATAGACATCTCAAGATCCCCACGATCAGTTTCCACGGTTTCCAGCAATTTGTAGGGTGATACAGAGCAGAAACACACGAGCAGTCATGCACAGGCAAGCATACACACATGCCTGTGCCGCCCGCGCTTCCCGTCCTGGCCACCTTTTCCTTACCCAGCTGCAGCCAGCAGCTAATGAGCAAACCCTGGAGACTGCATACACGGGGTGAGATGTAATGTGAGGAGGCAGGAAGTGACCTCTCCGGCCAAGTGGAGGAAATCCCTTCTGGCGCAAAGTTCAACAAACATCCCCTATTCCCCACTCCTTCCACCCAAACCACCAGGATGCTGCAGGCCCCGGGACCCCAGGAGGGTTGAGTGGATCTTACAACAAGCACAGCCCAGCAAGCCAGTGAGCTGCAGCATGATTCAGCCCCTAACAGGGCAAATTTGGCTGTTTGACCCCCTGTATGTTAGGCTCTATGGGTGTGCAAACCCCATCTGGGTTGCCCTCATCCTTGTGGGGCGCTTCATGGGACAGGAAGGGAAGGATTAAACCAGGCAGGGACAGGGGCAGGACACTCGGAGGAGGGAGGGGTAAGGTGCTGAGCCTGCTGTACCTGGTGTAACCGATGAGCACGTTGGTGACAGCCAGCCTGGTGTAATCCCACTGCATGCCTCCCTCCTGGTACAGCATCAGGACATAGGACCTGAAACCATCTGTGGTCAAGATGGCCTGGTATGTGTTCGTCTGGGGAGAAGTGTTATAGACAGGTAAGAAAGTGAGCAAAGCTCAAAGATTTAAACTTTGGGGTGTCTTATGGCTGTGGGTCAGTTCTCACTGGGGAGCAGTAGGGCTGATGTCTTAATGTGCAGAGCAAAGGCAGCCTGGCCTGGTTTACATTGTGCATGGAAAAAGTGATGGTTTCACTTTGATGCTGTCCCATGAGAAGCCTCAAATTCACCTGATTTTATGCTCCCGAAGACCCGTGTCTCTGGTGTACAGTAAACTCCCTCCACATTAAAGACAGAGATTTTACAGAGCTGGGAGACTTCAACTAAAGATGTCCCCCAAAATTGAAGACCACCAAAACATGGGCCTGGCCCAGGGTTTTTTTGCAAAAGTCGTCAAGACTGATGTTTTTCACAAAGGTGTTATTTTCCGGCACAGATAAGGTGACATCCATGGGTCTTGGGTTTTTTTTTTACAACTCAACAAGCCCTGGAACTCCATCATCCCCTTACCCTCCATGTGTCAGTCTGTGCTTCAAAGGCAGGTGCTTTCTCCCATGTGATCTTCAGGGTCCAGGCTGCAGAGTAGGAGGACCTCAGGTACCGCTGAATCTTTGCTTCCACATCATGGACAAATGGAGGTTTGGCCGTGTTGAGGGTGTGGAACTCCTGAGGGTTGGGTACACCCATGTCTGTGTTAGTTCCCAGAACAACAAAGACAGGTCTAGATTGGGGTCCTGCATTGAGCACTGTGACTAAGGGACTGGAGGAGATTTGGATGGCTCAAGAGATGACACACACAGGACCAACAGCTCTTAGATTTGACCCAGAAAAGGGAAACAGCACTCATGGGCTCCATCAATTACACATCTCAAGGGGCAGCAGCAGAATAGGTGATAAGTTTATGATCAAAAGGTGTTCCATGCAACCATGCACCCAGGTGGCCTCACTCACCTGGTAAAATGTGGTGCCGACACCTCTGGAGAAGTCAGCATTGTCCCAAAACACGGCAATCATGGGAACCTCCTCATGGCCGTTGAAGCCGCTGGGAGGAGGATTGGGGTATGTGAAGATGCTGTTGTCTGAGGCTGGGAAAATGATTTGTCCATTGTCTGTAAACTGAGCAGAGGGATCCCTCCATCAGGTGAGGCCAGGACCAGTGGGACCCGCTGTTGTGGAGGTGGCAGCCCTCCCATTTCCAAGCCCACTTTGAACAGCACCCAAGGAAGGCTATCACTTTCCACCACCGAAATGGCCACAAAGTCACCTCCTGCTGCAAACAGACCCCATCAGCATCCCAACCGAGTTGTCCCCACAAGGGTCCCATCCCTGGCACCTGGCCCCTGGTGCCTCCCATGGGTTTCTGGGGGATGGGCACTTGCCCAACAGCCAGTCAAGCCAAGGCAGACTCACGTAGAGAGAGTCGCGCAGGGTTTTCCCAAACGGGAATCCGGTCTCAGGCTTGAAAAGTGGAGAATTAAAATCCACCTTCCTTTCCACGTACTCCTGATCATTTTCCTTCACTCCATACCCATAGAGGGGCACAATTGCAACTGGAAAAGAAAACCAAAAAAAACAACAACCCCAAAACACACTTAGAGCAAAGCCTTTGCTGTGTTCCCAAAACTCAAAGGGCTGAATTGATTCTGCTTCCAAATGGACACAGCCTGGGCAGCTGAAGGATGGGGGGACACTGCCAATAGCCACTTGGGACACCCTGCAGGAGCTCCCTCCCACCTCTTTTACTGCCTTACACGTACACAGCTGCCCTAAACCTGCTGTGATGGCCTTCATGGTCACTGTCCTCTCCTGTTCCAGCCCACGCCAAAAGACTGCTGTCAGGAGGGGAAGAACATTCTATGGGACTGTGGTAGGGGGACAGCAGGGAATTAAACACCCACAGCTCATTCTAGAGATGTTTACAGCCTCTAGCTCCCTATTTATGTCTGTTAAATAAAGCATTTGGAGGGGATGGGTTTCCCACCTGATGGAAGGAAGGTAAGCTCCATCCTCAAAGGCAAGCTCAGCCTGCCAAAAATGGAAGTTCGCATGTGCAGAAGCTTCTCATGGTGCATCTCCTCCAGGGGTGCTGACCCCTAATAGCCCCTTGGGTCTCTGGGCACCAAATATTCCCCAGGATGGTCTGTCAGGATACCAGATGTGCTCCTCCTACCCAGGCTGCCCCATGAATATCACATACCTGTGGGGATGGGCAGCAAGGTTGGGACGGCCACCGGCCCTCCTGGCAGAGCTGGAAACACGGGGGACGATACACGGGAGGTGACAGTGGTTGCTCTTGGCCTAGGGAGCACCTCCCTACCCGCAGGGAGCGGGGCTGGTGGGGCCGGGTGGGCAGTGGTCGGACTGCAGGACACTGTTGGACGTGCGGTGGCTGGGGATCCCCCATAGGCTCCCCCCTGGCCTGGGAAGGCTGCAGGGAGGCTTGACCCACCAGCGGAAGATCCTCTGTTTGGCAAGTTGCTGGTGAGCTCACCACCCAAGAATGGCTGCAGGGCAGCAGGCGACAAGCCACTGGCAGGTCCTGGCCCTGGGGTCTTTGGTCCAGGGCTACCAGCAGCAATCCCAGCAGGAGGAAGACCAGGGAGCCTTAGGTTCCCTCCCACTGGGGAGCGAGCGGGGGTCTCCACACCTGCCCGGGGTCTGGTTGCACTGGGAAGGAGCTGAGCCATGTCCCCCCGCCCCGCCGTCACTCCAGGGAGCACGACACTCGCTTTGCCATGCACAGGGCTGTCAGCATACCCAGAGTAGGCTCCAGGGCTTCCTGGCTGGTGGGGAGGTGGGAGCAAGGCTGCCCCCCCCAGCATGGCAGCCCCCAGCTCTCCCCTTCCCCCTACAGAGGACCCCGCTGTCGACTCACGTGGTGAAAGTGGAGCAGAAAGCCCAGGGCTGGTAGAGACCCCCTCTGCAGTGTTTTCGCTCTGTGGAGCAGAAGGCAGTGCTGGAACAGCACTGAGGGATGCGGGGACACGTGAGGATCCTTCTCCCAAAGGTGCTGGCATCCCTGAGGCCACTTCCTCTTCAAGAGACCACGTCTGAGCACCTCCAGCATCTCCTGCCACCCCACCTGGTGCCCCTGGCATGAGGGGGCTGCTCCCACTCTGGGTGCTGGGGACAGATTGGGGGTTTCCATTGGGTGCCAGCCCTGAGCTCAGCCCATGCCCAGGAAGGAGCAGAGAAGAAGACAGCGAGGTGGCTGTTTCATCAGAGACACCATCATGTGGAGCCACTGTGACCAGAGACTGTGTCTCCTGAAGGGAGGCAAGGGCAGATGGGGCCAGTGCTCCGGATGCTGTCTGTACGACGGCTCCTGTGTCCTGTCCCAGGCTGGAACTGAGGGAAGGTCCCCCATTTGTTGAGGCTCCTCCAGGCACCTCCACCACATTGACGTGGTTCAGCTTTGCATCAGGAAGTCCAAGACTGGCACCACTCTGGATGCTGGGGGCAGACATCTGGGGTTCCTCGGGGCCAGTAGCCTCTGGCCCTGTGCTCAAACCACCACTGGCTCCACCAGCTCCAGGAAGGCTTGCTTCATTGCCAGCCTCACCAGCCATCCCAAGTGGTGAAGATTTCTCTGTAGATGGAGAGTAAGAGGCCGACTGCAGAACAGCTCCAGTCTCTCCATCAGGGGCTCCTGAAAGAGCTTGTCCCCCTCTGGCAGCAGCCTGGGACTGACCCAGGGATCCTACATCACCATCTGCTTCACCTGCCCCTTCTCCTGCAGGAAGAGGGACCCCAGGGCCAGCACTCAAGGAAGGCTGCAGAGCTCCAGGAGCACTGGCCACTCCTCCAAAGGCACTTTGGCTGGCTGGATCCAAAATGGAAGATGCTACAATGACCCCACTGGGAGAGGCAGGACCAGATGAGGAACCTGCACTGGGCAGTTGATCCATCCCAGCTGCCATCTCGCTGCCTGCAGTGGAGATCAGAGATGGCTCAAACCCAGCCCCAGTGCCTGCTCCTCCCCCTGCCTGCTCCACTGTGTCAGCTCCATGCCCCTCCACTGCTGGCAGCCCCACATTTGTGCCAAGCTGGACACCAAGGGCAGGTGATGCGGGTTCTGCTGGTCCATAAGCTGCTGAACTAGGGGCATCCCATGACAAAGTCAAGCCAGAGTGTGGTACGTTGGCTTCAGAGAGATCTGTTCCTTGAGGAACTTCAGCTGCTGTCCCCCATGGCTGTGACCCTCCGAGGGATGGAGACATGGGTGCTCCCTGGGCAGCACCGAGGTCGGGGTTCGCTGCTGTCTCTGCTCCAGACATGGGGATGCCCACAGCCCCTCGGGGTGGGTAAGCAGCCCCAGGAGCACTGAGGAATTCATCGGGCAGGTCCCCTGGTCCCTCAGCCCCTGAGAGGCTGGGCTCCAGCCCAGCACTCCCAGGAGGGGCAGGACCAGATGGGGACACTTGTCCCAGTGCTGGGGCTGCTCCTGCTTGTTCTCCAAGAGCTGATGAAAGGGACGGTACAGCATTCACTGAAGGCCCTGTTTCTCCTGCCAGCAGCTCTCCAGTATTAGCAGGATCCTGCTGAGTGCTGAAGGCTGAAGGACCTGTCTTTATGTAGGAACTTCCACTCGCTGGGTTTCCTGCCTGCACCGCATCTCCAGCGCTCTCTGCCCCCTGCAACAGAGTGAGTTCAGAGCCAGTTTCACTGTCCAGAGAGTCTGGGGACAGACTGTCAGGACCGGGGGCTGCAGCTGGGATGGGTCCTGCTCCATCACCCTCTGAAACAGAGGATGCTGCAATGACCCCACTGGGAGAGGCAGGACCAGATGAGGAACCTGCACTGGGCAGTTGATCCATCCCAGCTGCCATCTCGCTGCCTGCAGTGGAGATCAGAGATGGCTCAAACCCAGCCCCAGTGCCTGCTCCTCCCCCTGCCTGCTCCACTGTGTCAGCTCCATGCCCCTCCACTGCTGGCAGCCCCACATTTGTGCCAAGCTGGACACCAAGGGCAGGTGATGCGGGTTCTGCTGGTCCATAAGCTGCTGAACTAGGGGCATCCCATGACAAAGTCAAGCCAGAGTGTGGTACATTGGCTTCAGAGAGATCTGTTCCTTGAGGAACTTCAGCTGCTGTCCCCCATGGCTGTGACCCTCTGAGGGATGGAGACATGGGTGCTCCCTGGGCAGCACTGAGGTCGGGGTTCGCTGCTGTCTCTGCTCCAGACATGGGGATGCCCACAGCCCCTCGGGGTGGGTAAGCAGCCCCAGGAGCACTGAGGAATTCATCGGGCAGGTCCCCTGGTCCCTCAGCCCCTGAGAGGCTGGGCTCCAGCCCAGCACTCCCAGGAAGGGCAGGACCAGATGGGGATACTTGTCCCAGTGCTGGGGCTGCTCCTGCTTGTTCTCCAAGAGCTGATGAAGGGGACGGTACAGCATTCACTGAAGGCCCTGTTTCTCCTGCCAGCAGCTCTCCAGTATTAGCAGGATCCTGCTGAGTGCTGAAGGCTGAAGGGCTTGTGTCACTCTGGGTATCTGCATAGGGACTGCCGTTCCCTGGACCTCCTGCCTCTGCCATATCTCCTGCACCCTTGCCCCCCTGAGCCAGTACCCCAGTGGTGGGCCATGCCAGTCCATCAGGTACAAAAGACACTGGGATGGGGACATCCAAAGCTGAATTCAAGCCACTGCTGAGTCCATTGGCTCCCTGGAGAGCACCAGCTTCTGTGTCCCATGGCTGTGACCCTCCAACGGATGGAGACACGGGTGCTTCTGGGACAGCACCAAAGTAAGGACGCCCTGGTGTCTCTACTCCACCATCAGCTGCAGACCCAGCCCCAGGGGCACTGGAGAAGTCCATGGGGTATGGCAAGGCAGAAGGTGGATGTTCTCCAGTGTGGCTCTGCCATGGGGCAGGCTGAAGGGACGACTCATCCAGACCTGCAGCCCTCACGTCCTCTGTGGGCAGCATGGTGGCCAGGGCTGGGGGATTCGTGCCACTCTGCACATCAGTGTGAACCCCTGGTGCCAGCAGTGAGGTGCCCATGTCCTCTGTCCATGCAGGTGCCTCACTGGCTGCAAATAATAGTGATGAACCAGGAGTGTCCGATGACATACCAGGAGCTCCCTGCCCATCCCAGTCCCCACCACTGACTGGTGCCAGCAAAGCAGTCGGGCTCAGAGTTGCCTGGCTGGGGAGAAGGGAGGGCTCTCCTGAGTTTCCCACTGTACCCCACACCCTTGAGCTCTCTGGAGGCAGGTGGGATGAGCTCTCCACGCTGAATGTACCATTTACTGCATCTCCGACATCTCTGGGCTCTGAAGCCAAGGGACTTTCCTCAGCAGCTGGGGCCATTTCTCCCACTGGCTCTGGGATGGTGCCCATGGCCCCACTCATTGCCCCATCTTGTTGGGTTGTGAGCAGCCCCCCAGTGCCAGAGCTGGGGCTCAAGGAGTTAGCACTGGCTTTGCTTTGGATATCCACTGGCAGGGTTACACCTTCCTCAACAGTTCCCATGGCTGTGGTCAGCCCTTGGCTCAGCAGCATGGTGACACTGGCACCCACGGGGCTGCCAGGGGTTGACTGTGGTCCCCAGGCAACTGCCAGCGGAGGGGTGGTGGGGAGGAACACGGTGCCAGCAGCGAGGTCTCGATCTTCTGCTCCTTCTCTGGTCACAGCTGCAAGGATGTCCTCCTTCATGTCTGCAAAGAGAGGGGTGGCCTCCAGGGGTATATTGGGAGTGGTCCCCATTACATCAAGCTCCACATCTGAGGTTACAGTGGGGTCCTGTGAGACAATGGTGGCAGTGGTCGTGGCTGCAGTGAAAGCAGATGAACCCCTCTCGTTATCCTGAGACACGCTAAGAGGCTCGGTTGCATTCATCAAAGTTGGTACTGTAGAATCAAGTTGGCTCGCTGCTGTCACCAAAGTGCCCAGCTCAGCCTCAGGAGGAAAGGGCAGGCTGGATGAGTTTCCCATGAGGATGCTCTTGTCTGTCTCAGCATTAGCTGTGCTCATCACCACAGTGCTCATCTCCACAGTGCCCATCACCAGAGTACTGGGCGCCTCGCTCTCCACCGTGATGGGAGTAGCTGTCCCTGTGGTAAATGGCCCCTCAGTAGTGACAGGGACAGCAGCAGCCCTGAGCCCTGCAGAGAAGCACAAAGTGGAGCATTACACCAGGTGCCAGAGCCTGCAGCCTGCTGGGCTCAGCCACACACCTCCTCTGGCTGAGCATCAGGAAGCCTCTGCCCCTTCTTAAACCCTACTGCCTTGTCCCATGGCCTTATAAGCCCCCAATTTAAGAGCCAAGGAGCACAGCCTGGAGTGCCTTAGGCACAACATCACACAGCACCTTTTGTGTCCCCAGCATTCCCTGCCACCAGCTGAGACAGGACATAACTCATCACAGGTCAGGGAGAGACACTGAGGTGTGCAACCCAACTCTGCAGGCGTGCAACCCAGCCCAGGTATGCTGGGGATGGCAACTTCTGGCCACTGGTAAGAACTGGGGCTCTAGTTGCTACCTTCGAGGGTGTCACTGGAGCTCTGCCACCTGAGGGAAGTCACTTCTGCAGTGCCTTGGGGACACTTCTTGTGGCGTTTCATCTTTTGGGTGATTGAGGGGCATTTAAATACACTTTACCCAAAGCCCTTCAGCAGACACAACATCCAGAGCTTAGTGAAACATTCCCTGGCTGCAAACAGCTCCTGAACCGCTGCAGTTAGAGCAGGTTCCTTAAACCTCTCCCAGGGTAGAAGCCTGCCTGCTCCTGCCCATGTCCCACCTGCCCCCGGCTGGATGAAGGCACCAGAGGTCCCCCACCCACGGAGGGAATATTCTACTCAGCAGCTCCCAGGACTAAGCCCAGCTCACAGCTGCCTCCTCCTGCTGCCAAAATCCTGCCCCACATCCAGAAGTTTCACTGAAAGGAGAAGACACCACTCCACATTTCAGGCGTTTCTCCCAGCACCCATGAGTGACATTTCACCCAGTCTTTTATTTAGGACAGGGATGTGGGCTCTGGGGAGACCAAGCTGACGCTGTTGGCGCCAGGAGGAGCCAGGCAGATCTGCTGACACTTGGTTTTGAGTGACTGCAATTAGGGGAGATGAAGGGTACCCCGAAGGGTAAGACCCAGCAGCATTTCACTGCAGCCCAACAGCCTGAGCCTGTTCCCCATCCTGGTGCTCCAGTTCATCAGGTTCCCCCAGCCGAGCAGCCAGATCCCCCTGCAGCAGAGGTGCCTCCGATCTCACCACCAGCTCCTGAGCTTGCGGATAGCTTGCGCTGGAGTCATTAATGCACATTGTCTCCTATGCCAGACCAGCCCTTGAGGGGGTCCATCCTCCTCCAGCTCCCTGTCCACCCACTCTTTCTGCTGCTTTCTCATAATCTTCCCTGGCTGAATTAAGCTCTTTCCACCAACTCTTCTCAGTCAGTGGAGCTCAGCCACTTCCCTCTCCATCTCAGGGAAAACAAAGCATATCAGTCAAGTCCTCCCAGGTTAGTCCGGTACATTCCACCCCAGTAAATCCCTGTTATATCTTGATTCTTCCTTGCAGAGCAGGAAACATCATCAACCCCATGCCAACCATTCAAGGGAAGCTTGTGCAAGAGGGGCACCAGCAAGGAGCACGGCTTTTTGTTCTTCCCTGGGATGTTGGAGGGATGGGAACATCCCTGGAGCCCCACTCTCCTGTCTGGCTTCCCTTGCTGGAGGAGTACACAGCTTCACGCAGGCTCCTGGACTGGGCTCTCACTTGTCCCATGGGTCCATGCCTGCAACCAGCCCTTCAGGGTGATACCTGCTCCATAAAACCCTTCTCTGGCTTTTTGGCTGCAATGTATTGCAAAGACTGCTCCTCAGAGGAGTTTCCAGTGCAGCCAGGAGGGAAAAGCATCTCACAAGTGTACCTGCTGCCGTGCAAGGGCTCCGGGAGCACATGTGCTAGCAGAAAAATATAGGACATACCGTGCAGAATCCATAAGCAGCACCCCACGAAGGTGGAAAGCGTCCATCCTCTGGTCCCCATGCCTAGGGCCTTCACCCAGGCAAAGCAGTGGGAAGCTCAAAGGGAGTCGAGAACAGTGAGGATTGGCTCAGTCTGTCTCTCCCTGCCTGCCTCTCCTGCTGAGCTGGAGTCCTGCAGGTGCAATCCTACTCCTGCTCCCTCCTTTATATAGGGATGGCAGAAGGAGGCAGGTTGCAGCCACCGTCCCCACCCGCCCCCGAGTGCTTTCCCTCCAATGTCCCTGTCACCATTCTCTTCCTGCTGAGCCCTCCCCTTACCAAGGGCTGGATGCCCTGATCAGCTGGGGTGTGAGTTGAGGGTTATCAGTAGGCCACCCTGCAGGGACCCCATCCCCTCGGGGACCTGGGCACAACCTGGTACAGCTTCCTGGGCCACCAGCTGGGGAAGCCAAGCCTGGATCAGTGTCTGGTACTGCCAACAGTGGCATGGCCACCACCCCACAGACTTCACAGGACCTGCTACTACAGGCTCCTCATGGCACCTGGGGGCAACATGGGCACCAAAATCAGTAGCTGAGCTGTGCCTCAGCCTAGGGCAAGGCCAGATGCAAGTCCTCACTTGGCCTAAACCTTACCAGGGGTTATAAAGCAGGGAAAAGTATGTCTGGGGGAAAGCCCTGGGGTGTCAGCCAAACTCCCCAGTGCTTAGCTGCAACTGGGAACACCAGGGATGCCCATCCAGGGCCCCAGCATGATCCTGTGGGGTTTTAAACCTGCACCTCAATATGGGCACAGCAGTGCCAGGGTGCTGGGAGGGGGTGAATGGGCCAGGGAAGATCTTCCTCTGCAACATGGGACCAGCATCCATAGAGGCTGGAGTCAGAAAAGGCGTAGCACCTAACACCCTCCCCTACTATGGGGATCCCCTGGGTTACTTCACCCCTATGTCTCCCCTTTCCCACTTCTCCTGGAGCAGCAATTCCCACCTCCCCCACTTGAAAACTCCTATCAGCTCCCTCATGAACAGCATTATGCAAACCCCCACCACTACATGGTTTTGTAGTCAATTAAACACTTCTTAACCAGAAATGCCCGCAGGCAACTCCTGCAAAGTGTGATTAAGGGTGTTAGGCAGAACACAGTGTCCCGCCGGAGCCAGCCTCCATCAGGCAGGCGGCAGTGGCAGGGCACACGGAGCAACAACCCACCCCACCAACACCAACAGGGGAAATGCCAGAGGAGGCCAAGTCACGGCTGACAAATCCCTGTCCCGTAAACCCACACATTACCCCCGGCAGAGGGAACAGGGCACAGATGGTAAATCAGGGGACAGCATCGCTCTCCTGGAACAAACACCCACCTGATGACAACATGAGCGTGGGTGTGAAGCCAGATGTGCGTTGGGGCCCCATGCAACCAGCGCTGCAGATCATGGGGTGACTGCCCAGCCAATGACCACCCAAGCAGCCGCCACACCTGGGCTGATGGAGGATGCAAACCCACCATGGGAGAGTCGGTCCTGCCTGTGTTGACAATGCCTTATCGCTTTGGAAAGCCACCCCAGTGGAGAATATGTGCTGACGCTGGAGAGAGTTGCTCCAGATGGCATTTGAGGTGCAAAATGTGGTGGGAACCACAGGGATCATTGCAAACATGCTGCTCGGCATAAGGGAAAATAACTGCTGAAGCTAAGTGCTTCCAACCCACCTCATTCTCAGCCCACTTGCAAGCTCCTGTCCATGATGTTCTGGGACCAGCACCATCCAGGTACCCTTGTGCCTACTCCTTCAGTCCATGCTGAACCCAGAAGGCCTTCCCCGCTGTTTCTCCAGCAGAGTCATGAGGATGACCAGCCAAGCTTCAGTATTGGCAGGCCCTCTCAGGAAAGCTTGTAGTCACCAAGGGTCACCCCTCGTCTCAGGGACAGTGGCTCGTTCCCACCCTGAGAAGAGGCTTTTCATTGATCCTTCTGCTACCCCTAACATGGAGGGTCCCAGCAAGCTGCTGGCTCCTGCAAGTTTAACTGTCATTTGTGGTTATCAAGGACCAAAGCATGGGATGGGCACCAGAGCCCCTCAGAAGCCTGCAGCTGGGGGGGACAGCAATCCCATGAATCCAGCACCCAAGGGTTCTGCACCATCCAGTACAGCCCGGCACAGCCCGGCTCAGAACCTTATCAGCCTTCCGGGAATTAATGGGCTGGTTGTTCCAGCCACGCAGAGATCCAGGCATCTCCTATTGGCACCACTCTGGCCTCCTGGCAAGGGCATTTGGAGAGGGCTTGGGGGTGGTGGTGGAGGTAACCGAGTTATCCATCAACCTGCAGGTTCTGGATGACTTGGCAAGTCGGGTGCATTGCAACACCCTCCTGCCCCACAGTGGGACCCAGGCTATAGCCACCAGCAGGAGTGAAGGGGAAAGGGACACTGGAAGGAACACCTGAATCATGAGGGGACGATGACTCACCCCATGATGCTGCTGAGCCCTCTGAAGGTGACAGTGCCACTGGACACAGGGTCTGCTCCTCAGAACAACGCTGACAGATGGGAGCAGGTTGCAGCAATGAGTCTGAGAAATTATTTACGGGCTGGGAAAACAGTAGGACCCACCTCTTACCTCTCAAGGCCCCTCTGGTCAGGGCAGGCAAGAAGTCATGGGGTGAAGGTGGTAGCCAGCAGGCAGAATCAGGAGCCTGTCAGAGCTCCGTGTCCCCAGTGCCAGAGCAGTGCCCAACATCCCCATGGGGGCCATGTCCCCCTTTCTCCCTCCCAGGCTGGGGGGCAGAGGGGCTCAGTGGGACCAGAGCATCTCTTCCCCACTACCACCCCCTAACCATGATAACAGAGGAAGGCTGCCACGCCAGCAGGGGACAGCGAGTGCCCCAGTCACCTTTTCATCCCAGCACTTCAGGACATTTTCCTGCCTTTGTGACGCAGTTTGGCTCTATTACCCTGGTCTTGGCCCACAGCCATGTCCCAGGGTCTGAAGTTATGGATTCAACAGCCGGAGAAATCAGCCCAGAGGGAGGCAGTGTGGGAGGACTCTTGGCCCAGCTCCACAGCGTAGGCAGAGCATGGGGACTTCTTTCCCATCACCTCACCAGGCTTCTGGTGCAGACACCCCTTCCAGCAGGCTTTGCCCTGCTCCCCCAGCTCGCTGCCTGGGTGCTAAGGGACCTCTCCTGGTGCCAACAGTTCCAACAAGCCCCCAAAAGCCAGGCAGCATCCTAGAGATCAAAGGGGCAACCCTGGGATGCAAAGAACATTACAAATGGGAGCATCCTGACAAGCTGCCTGGACTCAGCCTCCAGCCCCAGCCCAGTCTCTCCCAGTGAGCTGGCAGGCAACTGGCTCATACCAAGGTGCCTTTCCCCATCCTGTCCAGCTGCTGGCACCTTCCCAGCCAGGTGACAACCCAGGAAGCCCAGGGGCCATCTCCAGGTTTGGCATCCCACAGGCCCACACACCCCCTTCCAACCCTCCCCGTGCCGGCGCAGGGATCAGCCAAAAATAAGGCCCAACAAGCAACATGGTTATTTTGCTAATTATTTCAGTTTTCAATCTCGTAGTGAGGTGACTTGCTTAGGCTAATAATTGCTTCAGTTGGATTTTATCTGGCTAATTAATCAGTTAATAAATGACTTTGCTGCAGGGGGACAGACACTGTGGCTGTCTCCTTAGCTTGGGACTGGAAAAAAACAGGGAAGGAGCACAGCCCATGGGATTTCCACAGCCCCACGGTGAGCACGTGGGAGTCATGGGGTGGAGAGCATCAAAACAGGGACCCCTAGCCTGTCGGAGTGTTGAACCATCCTCAAGAATGTCTGTGGTGGCCACTGCCAGGAGGTGACAGCCCTGAGACCATCTCTCCGCTGCAAAGGTTTTGGGACTCAGCTGGTTTTCCTTGCCAGTACCTCTGCTAGATGGCGACACTGAAAACCGGGGAAAGTCAACTTGTTAAATAAACAAGTCATTTTTGGCACAAAAACCGTGGAATTTCCCTTTAGTGCCCACCCTTGTTGGTGAGGTTGTGTTTCTCTGTCAACAATTCCCAGGAAAGACAGAGAACCAGTGTGCTAGGCTCTGGCTCCACTCGCCCTCTGTGCTGCAGGGCTCAGGAGCATGGCCAGTCCCAGGATGGGACTCCAGGGTAGAGAGGGTTTTTTCTCTCCTGCCTCCTTCACAGAGGCACCCTCAGGCACCATCCTGGCACACTCTGGCTGTGAAACAGCCCTGGAGCATCTCTCAAAGGCTTCAGGCACCACAGCCTCCCCAGATTGCAGATCTTCTGCAGTCACCATCACAAAGCCCTGGAGTGCCCTGGACACAATGGTACTGGTGGCTTCAGGTCACCTTTCTCTCATTCGTCAGTCCCCAAGATGATTTTCATGGCTGAGTCGCAGCTGTAAAAGCCTAGGGTCCCCTCCTCCCAGCCCCACAGCAGCACTGGAGTGGTCCCACTGTGGGATGCAGGTCTGGTACAGGGCAGTGGGAGGGCTCGGGCCCCACAGACAGGCTGCGGGAAGGGACAGGGGCACTCCAGCCCACTGGGGGTCTTCTGGGGGTACGCAGTGAAAGACAGGGAGTCCCAGGTTCAAGAGGAGCTGTACAGGTTACCTCAAAGGGCTGCACTACCATGAAGTAAGGAACTGGGAGCAGGCTTGCCAGTCCACAGGGGTGCCAGCCCTGCAGGTCCTGGCTGGGCAAGGAGCAGTAGTCAGGTCTTCCTCTTCTCTCGCAACTTCACCTCCAGGCCAGCACATGGGAACAATGCCTGCAAGTCCTCATGGAGCTGGAGAGAGTGGACAACCATCAAGTCATGCCAGAGAGGGTCTCCTACCCTGGCTCCCCATATGGGCAGGGCTTGATCTTGGGCCAAGGCAGCCAAAGGAGGGTCTCCCCTTTATCTAAAAAGGCTCCAGGCTTCAATGAGACCCAGCCGTTCCCCTCATGCTGCCTGCCTGACTGCCTCCCCAGCTGGCTGGACTGCGGCTGGCAGATCCAAAGTGACACAACACACACATAGAGCACACTTCACCTTGGACAATAGCAGCTCCTGCACCATGGTGTTCTCCAGGTCCAGGGGCGTGGTTAGCTGCAGCAACAGAAAGAGGTAAGACGCACCTGGGGACAAAAAACATGTCTCTGGTTATTGCTCTTGAACCTTGGGCTGTGCTAAAGGACCTGGGAGTTTCTCCCCAGGATCTCTGGCACAGACACGGGACATCCTCTCAGGTTAATCATGTCATGGACACCCTACACTGTCAGGAGAACACTCCACCTGTAGAGCAAACCACACATCCCAGAGAGAATCGATGCCCCCATATTGAGAGCATAGCAAAAGCAGTGGAGCTCCAGGACCCCCTGCACAAGGCCCTGGAAGCCCAAAGGCACCCAAAGGCGCCCATGAGGCACTGCACTTACTGGTGTTGGATGTGGTGGTGGGGCAGACCATCTGTGTCGTTGGCAGGTAAGCAGGGGTGCTGAAGGTAATATCTGTAGCCTGGGTTGAGTTGGTGTCAGGGGAAGAGGGCACCATGCCTGGGCAAAGCAATGTTACGTTAGCACTGTCTGCAGAGAGGTGCAGGATGATCTTGTGGCTGGGGACACACGAGGCCTAAATGAAACCACATACATGAAGCCACCCAAATACACGCCTAGTGTCCCTGCAAGGACTTGTCACTCTGAGCCTGCCTTTCAGACATCTCATGGCTGAACTCACCCGTGGCCGAACTGGGTGTCTCAGGTACTGTTGAGGTGCCTGGAGTTGGCTCCACAGTTGCAGTGGAGATGCCAGAGGTGATCCCAGACATGGTTCTGACAGGCTGGCTGGGAGTGGAGGTTTTCCCGGGGTCCCCTGTGCTGGTATCCATGGTGGCCTTGGTGTCCACTGTGGTGATCAAGGAGTCTGACGAAGTGTCTGTCGACGCTGGTGCAGTGGGAGGTGAGGCACTGCCAGTCCCCAGGGAAGTCTCCAGCGTGGAGGCTCCTGTTGCAGGGGTGGAGGGAGGGATGGTGCCTGCAGTGGTAAAGTCGGTAGAGGACATCGGTGCTGAGGTCTCCACAGGTGTCAGGGAGATAGGGAGAGCTGGGGATGGGCCGACTGTCACATTTGTGATGTTGATCCCTGCAAAAAGGTGGGAGAGTGAGGCACGCAAGGGCTGGCAGTGAAAGGTTGAGACCATGGCTGTGC
Organism: Jacana jacana; assembly: GCA_013400555.1. Lineage (NCBI taxonomy): Eukaryota > Metazoa > Chordata > Aves > Charadriiformes > Jacanidae > Jacana > Jacana jacana. The sequence goes on along the minus strand of VZTM01038472.1, from coordinate 276,276 downwards.
CAGGGACAGTAGAGCATCAACACCAGCATGAGCTCCCCGAGGTACACAAAGCTGCACACCAGCCATGGAGCATCAGGAGCGGGAATTCTCCATCTTGCATGGATCAAGTATGGATCACTGAATGGGCATCAACAATGCAAGGCACGTAAATCCCCCAGCCTGACAAAGCAGAAACGAGCCATGGCCATCTCTGGTTTCAGGGTACAAACTCCTGTAGGCGCCAACACTAAGACCCGTTCCACCACTTTCACCCATCCCCAGAGGAAGTCAGACAAACCCGTCCAGCAGGAAGAGCTGTGCAGGAACTGGTGACGGTGAGACAGGCTGGAACTGCAGCAGCAGCAGTTTACACAAACCTCTCTGCTGCAGATAGTCAGGAACTGATAGCGCTGGGTGTAAATAATAGGAACGGGGGAACCAGCCCCACGGCTGAGGGCTGGGGCGGGCAAGGGGAAATAGAGAGGAACAAATCCCATCTTGCAGCTCAGGGCAAGTTGTTAGAGACGTGCAGCAGCTCATGCGAGCTATGCAGGGCGGGGGGTTGAAGGAAGTGAGACATCCTCTCTGCCCATACAGACCCTACAGCCTGCTGTCCCTCAGGAAGCACAGGCATCTGTGACCCTCTCCAAAAGGATAGATAGAAGAGCCTGGCTGCCCAGGCGTTTGTCAGGTGGTGCTTGAGAGGTGGAGGCTTTGAGATACCAAGCTGGATTCCCTAGTGATCCCAGCACAAACCCCGTGAGTCTGGGCTCTGCTCAAACAGGGATGGAGAACAGAGCCACAAGCCACTGGTTATTTTCAGCCAAACCCAACATAAACTCCCCAAATCACCAGCAGCTACTCCCTCCCTGAGCTACTGCAGGGAGCAGCCAATTAAATAATAACATGGAGTATGGCAAAGGGCTAATCCCAACCCATGCTTGGGTGGGTGTCTGCAATAAAGGGCTTCATTCTCATACAAAGGAGGAACTGTAAGTCCCTCTCTGCTTCCTATTTAGCAAACAGCACACACAGCATTTTGCCCTCTGTACCTCGCAGGCACCTGAGGCAGGTGAAGCACACCCACACCCACACCCCATCTGGGGAACAAGGCTCCCCACTCACCACCTGCCCCATGAAGAGCATTGCATTCCACTCATCCCTTACCCAGTGCAAGGTGAGGCACGGCGAGACGCAGCAGCAGCAGGGCCAGGGGCAGCCCCCCTCTCTGCCCGAGCATGTCCAGGTGGGCAGGAGCCAATACCCCCCCGCAGGCACCGCTCCAAGCACTCCCAGCACTGGGCTTTCTGTGTCTCCTCTACCTAGCAGAGTAGGAGCATCCGGGTGGGTCCTTTTACTCCGCAGGTGTTGCCAATGAAGGGGGAGCTTCCACCCAACACGGAGACTCCCAAGGACTAGCGCGATGCTGAGAAGACATCAGCTGAACCGCTGGACCCAAAGCAGCCACAAGCAGCAGGCAGGGCAGGCCAGCAGGACCTGCAGCAGATCAGGTCCCCACAGCCAAGGACTGTGCCTGATGATGGCAGGACAGTGACAATGGAAGAAAAAGCCCAGGGAAGCAGCCAGGCTGCCTGAGACTGTCCCTGTGCTCTGCCACAGGGGTGATTTTCAGTGCTCCCAGCATCAACGTCCTTAGGAACCAACAGCCCACTCTGTCTGAGCTCGAGGAATTGGCTGAGAGAACAGTCGGCACTCAGGAAGGGCGTGCTCCAGGCTAAGGGCTTGTTTTCTGGGCTGTCTGTACAGGCATCACTTCCCTGTGTCACAGCATGTCACGGCTGAAGCGTGCTGCTGGCAGCTGGAGCTGCTTCCTTCTTCTTGGGGTCAGGGACAAGACCAGCCAGAGACGGACAGTCATGCTGGAGGACTGCCAGGGCACAGCCACCCTGTGGCTCTACAGGTACGCAGGGGCATCGTCAGGGCACAGGCACACCAAGGGCATCACCGGGGTACAAGCACCCCACTGGGGTGCTCCCGCACTGTAGGCATTAGGCCAGGGTACAGGTACTCTGTTAGGATACAGTCACCCTACTAGGGTACAGGGACACCAGGGACATGTACTCAGCCAGGGACAGGTTACGCTCTCCCTGTCAGGTTTAGGTCTTGGATGGAGTTGTCACCAGGGTATGGGTATAGGCCCAACATGAAGACACCTGAAAACACCAGATACAGCCACACTGCTGGGTCACAGGTGTCTAGTGAGAGGCACCGCCAGGGCACAACAGCCTGGGGGGGAATGCCAAGGTACAGCCACACTCCCCAGATGCAGTCTCACTGCCAGGGTACATGCATACTACCGGGGCACAGCCACACCACCGTGGCCCAGCAGGGGTACAGCCACCCCACCTGGGGACAGCCGGGGCACAGTCGCACAGCCGAGGTACAGTTGTACCATCGGGGTACAGGCACCCACAGCACAGCCAGTGGGGGTTGGCGTTACCATGCCCACTCTGAGACCATGCCCACCCCCAGCAGACACGTCCCACCATCAGGCCACGGCAACTGGGATTTGTCACCCTGCCCCGTGGCAGCCCTCACCCGCAGCGGCACTGGGGGTATTAGGTGCTGAGGGGCAGTTACCAGGGCTGGTTCCTGAGAGCTGGCTGGTGGCGGGGGTGCTCCAGGGGGCCTCTGTGCTGGTCATGAGGGCAGCTGTGGTGTCCGATGGGGTGGTTGATGGCTCATCCGAAGTGTCCGTCAGAGAAGAGGTGCTGTCAGTCCCCAGGGATGTGCTGCTGAGCAGTGTGGTCACAGCTGGCCCTTGGCTGGTGCCAAGTGTGGTGCCCACCCAGGTTGAGCAAAGAGTGGAGGTGGGGGGAGGCAGTGTGCTTGTTTTGATTCCAAACGAGGTGAAGGCCAGGCCCAAGCTGGTCCCTACAGACCTCACGGTGGTTGTCTCAGCACGGTTGGGTGTTGTAGGGATTGAAGTTGTGGTGCTGGTGGTGACCCCCAGCTCTGTGGGAGTGGGGTCAGGCTGCACTGTAGTGCCAGCAGCTGACCCAGGAGTGCTGTGGGATGTGCCATCCTTCTTCTGTAGTGTGGTGCTGGTTGTGAAGGCATCCATCTGCACCTCTCTGGAGGAGGTTTCAGGGCTGGAGGTGGCTGGAGTGGTGGAGTTGGCAGTGGGCACCAGTGCTGAGGTCTCCACAGGTGTCAGGGAGATAGGGAGAGCTGGGGATGGGCCGACTGTCACATTTGTGATGTTGATCCCTGCAAAAAGGTGGGAGAGTGAGGCACGCAAGGGCTGGCAGTGAAAGGTTGAGACCATGGCTGTGCCAGGCACAGTGCAGCATCAACACCAGCATGAGCTCCCTGAGCTATACATCAACCATGGAGTGTCAGGAGTGGGGATTCTTCATCCTGTATGGATCAGGCACATGGATGCTCTCAATAGCAACATGATTGTCAGCAAGGCAGGGCACGTAAATCCCCCAGCATGACAAAGCAGAAACAACCAAGGCCATCACTGGTTTCAGGGCACAAACTCCTGTAGATGCCAGCACTAAGACCAGTTCCACCACCTTCACCCATCCCCAGAGGAAGTCAGACAAACCCATCCAGCGGGAAGAGCTGTGCAGGAACTGGTGACGGTGAGACAGGCTGGAACTGCAGCAGCAGCAGTTTACACAAACCTCTCTGCTGCAGATAGTCAGGAACTGATAGCGCCGGGTGTAAATAATAGGAACGGGGGAACCAGCCCCATGGAGGGGGGAAGCAGCCCCATGGAGGGGGGAAGCAGCCCCATGCAGGAGGGAAGCAGAGAGGAACAAATCCCATCTAGATCTGTGGGGGTTGATAGATGCAGGAGAAGGGGACCTACGGCTCTTGGTCAGTACAAGCCTCAGGTTTTTCCCCTGTGCTTGACTTAACACTGTCCTCGTTTTGTGTCAAGTGCAAACATTGGGGCGGCATTTGCAGGTTTTCCAGGCCCACCACAGCCTGCTGATGCTGCCATCCAGGCAGGGGTGCAGCTGGGCAGGTTGTAGCAAAGGCAATGAGCCCAGCAAGGACCACGATTCAACAGGGGGGTCCAAGTAGGACCAAGGTCTCTTCCCAGATGATGACATGAGAGGGAAAAGAAAGAAAAGCCAAGCTTTTCTGCTTCTGTGTTGCAAAGCACACCCCTGTTTGCTCACAGGGGGTTGCGGCTGAGATGTCTGACAGCAAACAGCACCCACGGTGTTTCACCCCTGTGGGTGAAGACCCCCACCCGGGGCCACCCACCACCCTGTGGAACGATGCTCCCCGCTCACCATGCAGAGAGCATCCCAACCCTCTCAACCCTTACCCAGCACAAGGTCCGGCACGGCGAGGCTCAGCAGCAGCAGCAGCAGCAGGGGTAGCGACAACCCTCCTTTCTGCCCAGCCATGTCCAGAGCCACCACCGCCCCCAACTCCCCGCGTTGGGACAGGCCCCCTGCAACTTGGGGCGCAGGGCAAGGGGGATGGTGCCAGCGGGTAACTACGCTGCCGAGTGCCAGCTGAAGGTGCCCGGGGCCGCTTCCTCGTTCCCGGGGACAGGGAGGGGAGGCACCGGCGGGCACTGCCCCCTCCTCCCCGGGGCCGGTACTCCGACGATATCCCCGGCGCGCCCCGTGGGCGCGCCGGGGACATCGTCGGAGCACCGGCTCCCGTGTGCGAGGGGGCGGTACCAAGTGATGACGTCACGCCCCTTCCCGACGACCACGCCCTTTTGTCACGCCCACAAACTTGTGTAACACCCGAAGGGACGCGTGGTTTCAAGGTAGGGACCGGACCCCCCGGACTCGGAGCCTCGGGGACCAGGACCCCATACCCCGACCCCTGGGCTCCGAGAGTGGCCCAGGAACGGACTAGGGACCGTGATGGGCACGGCACGGGCATCCCCGGGCACCGGGAGCGGGACGGGCAGGGCACCAGCCCCCCCCGGGCTCTAGGAGGCGGACCGGGAACTGGATGGGCAGGGGACAGGCGTCCCCCGGGCTCTAGGGAGCGGGCAGGAGACCAGTGTCCCCCGGGCTCTAGGGGTTGGACCAGGGACCGGGATGGGCAGGGAACCGGCGTCCCCCGGGCTCTAGGAAGGGCACCGGGGGCTGGGATGGGCAGGGGATTGGCGTCCTCCGGGTTCTAGGGAGAGGACCGGGGACCGGGACGGGCAGGGGATCGACGTCCTCCGGGCTCTAGGGGGCGAACCGGGATGGGCAGGGGACCGGCATCCCCCGGGCTCCGGGAGGCGGTACGGGGACCGGGGTGGAGAAGACAGCCGGAGCTCAGTACGGTTCCGTTTCCCCTCGTAGAGGCCGCACGCAACCACGCTGCTCCGGACAGTCCTAAGGATGCGGCGGGGGCAAGGGAAGCGAAAGGCTGAGGCCACGGAGCAGCCACGCGTGTCTCGGAAGAGGAAGGAGGAGTCGGTGCAGGAGGCCCGGCGGAGGGCGGCCCCGTCCGTGCGAGAGTTCAAGTACAACAAAAAGCGAGTTCGCCTTGTCTCACAAGGCTCGGACCTGAAGGATGATGCTCGCTGCATCCTTTACTGGATGTCCCGGGACCAGCGGGTGCAAGGTGGGAACCAGCTGGCAGAATGGGCCGGGAAACAGAGCTCGTGAGGGTGGCAAAAGCCTTATCCCCTTCCCACAGTAGGCCTTGGAGCCGGTCTCCCCTCTGCAGGGGACTGGGGCGGGGGGATCCCTTTTGCAAAACACCAACTCTGTCACCTCAGCAAAGCATCCACCTGACACTGGCCCATGCTGTCTCTCCCCAGATAACTGGGCTTTCCTCTACGCCCAGCGCCTGGCCCTCAAACAGGAGCTGCCTCTGCATGTCTGCTTCTGCCTGGTGCCCAAGTTCCTGGATGCCACCATCCGCCACTATGGCTTCTTGCTGAAGGGTCTGCAGGAGGTAGCTGAGGTACAGCCACTGCAGTGGGTGGAACAGGACTCCTGGGGAAGACTGGGGAGGCAGATTTATCCCTTCAGTGGATGGTGGTGGGATAGGGTCCACAGAGCCTCAGAGCCCTTTCCCACTTGTTGCAGGAGTGTGCGGAGCTGAACATCCCCTTCCACTTGCTGCTGGGATATGCCAAGGATGTGCTGCCTGCATTTGTGGTGGAGCATGACGTGGGTGGGCTGGTGACAGACTTCTGCCCTCTTCGCCTCCCCCGCCAGTGGGTAGAGGACGTCAGGGAGCGGTTGCCAGAGGATGTGCCATTTGCACAGGTGGGTATCCATGCTCTGGGAGGGGAAAGCTAGGTGGTGAGCCTTGGGAGAAAATGGTCTTCTGTGTTTTGCACCTGCAGAGGTGTGCTGGAGTGACCTGAGCAGGGAGTGTGTGTGTCATATCATCGGGACTGTTTGCTTCTTTTCACATCTTCCTCCATGACTTTGCTTCCCAGGTTGATGCCCACAACATCGTGCCCTGCTGGGTCACCTCCCCCAAGCAGGAGTACAGCGCCAGGACCATCAGGAGCAAGATCCATGCTCAGCTCCCTGAGTTCCTCACCGAGTTCCCCCCTGTGGTTCGTCACCCGTATTCCCCATCCTGCCCAACAGAGGTACCAGCAGGAGACACCTCGCAGCCAGTCTCAGAATGTTTCACAGCTACTTTGTGTGAGGGTGTGGCAGGGGACAGTGACCTGCCTGAGGCCATGCACAGGTGGTGTGGAGATAGGGATGCCCTGGGGAAGGGATGTTCACGCCTCATTCATTCAATTCCCACATCTCTGTGGACATAAAACTCAGGGCAGCCCTGGCTGAAAAGCATCTGCAAATACACTCATGCTACTTGGTCGCCACCCAGCCCATTGCTTGGGAGGCCTGTTATTCCAGCTTGCAGGTGGACCGCACTGTGAAGGAGGTGGAGTGGGCAACCCCCGGCACGGCTGCGGGGCTGGCAGTGCTGCAGTCCTTCATCGCAGAGCGGTTGAAATCCTTTGGCTCCCACCGGAACGACCCCAACAAAGCAGCGCTCAGCAACCTCTCCCCATGGTTCCACTTTGGTGAGCGTCCCAGGCTTCCTACTCTGTAGCAGGACTGAGCATAGTGACTAGGACCAGCAGCCTGACTTGCTCCTTCCCCACATCCCCAGGTCAGGTTTCCACCCAACGAGCCATCCTGGAGGTGCAGAAGCACCGGGACAAGTACAAGGAGTCAGTGGATGTGTTTGTGGAAGAGGCTGTGGTGCGGCGGGAGCTGGCTGAAAACTTTTGCTACTACAACGAGAGCTACGACAGCGTGCAAGGTAGCATCCCAGGTTGGGTGGGCAATGATGGGGGCCAGGCTGGTGACCAACTGGTCACCCCACCTCGTCGGTCCCACTCCTGCTAGGAGAGGGGCTGTGGGTGACTAATGTACCATCATTTGGTATCCTCTGGAGGTAGGAGAGAAGCTGGTGAGTGCCCTCTTTAGGGCTGGTGCCTCCAGGGCATGGTGCCCTCAGTAGCATAATTCTCCATTCTTTACTTGAAGCCCTGCAGGAGAGGGTTGCTCAGCATTGCTCCTCATGTCTCTTACTCACAGGTGCCTGCGACTGGGCACAAACCACCCTGAAGCTCCACGCCAAAGACAAGAGGCCTTTTCTCTACAAGCTGCAGGAGCTAGAGCAGGGGACCACGCATGACCCACTCTGGAATGCTGCCCAGGTAAGTGCCCCGCATCTCCCCTGCAAAATGCTGAGCCTTTTCCCGAGGGGCAGAGGTGAGCTGGCACATACTGACCCATGTGGCTGGCTGTTCCCCTAGCTACAAATGGTCCAGGAGGGCAAGATGCATGGCTTCCTGCGGATGTACTGGGCCAAGAAGATCCTGGAGTGGACCCGCTCCCCCGAGGAGGCCCTGCAGTTTGCCATCTACCTCAACGACCGCTACGAGCTGGACGGGAGGGACCCCAATGGATACGTAGGCAAGCTGCAGGATGGGGGGCATGGGGTGGGGAGGTCTTATCTCTGATGGCCAAGGCTGCGGTGGGAAGGAGGGCTCTGCAGACAACCCAGTCCATGTTCCAGCCCATCCTGCTTTGCACCCGTACCCCACCTGCTCTCCAGATGCCTCCGAGTGAGGGGGAGAGCTGACACTCTGTCCCCATGCCCTGCAGGCTGCCTCTGGTCCATCTGCGGCATACACGACCAGGGCTGGGCGGAGAGGGCCATTTTCGGGAAGATCCGCTACATGAATTATGCCGGCTGCAAGCGCAAGTTCGACGTGGCCCAGTTCGAGCGTCGCTATGCCCCCCGCACGTTCTCCCAGTGACAGACACAGCTTGCTCATGCCCCTCTATGCTGGGGACAGATATGCCTTTGCCAAGGTGCCCCGGCCAGGGATCACGGCAGGTACTGTAACAGTGGCAAGCCATTGGGTTTTGCAGGTCTTTCCTCTGCCATCACCCCCCGCTCCAGCTGCTGTGGAGGGGCTGCTGCTGAGGCCCCTCCTGCTGCCACAGGTTTGCTGGCTGCCACAAGAGCCACTCCTCAGCATGGCCATACCTGCCGGAAACCTTTTCTACAACCACTGTGCTCAGGAGGAAGCCCAAGTCACTGTTGCTGCTGCTAACCACAGCTTTGATTTAGGCCAAGCATGGTTTTTCTATGAAAAAGCCCCCAGAAACTGGTTCCTTATGCCATGCTGCCAGCAGGGAAGCCCCACTTCATTCTCCCTGTGGAGCTAGTGCTGTGCTGGGCTTGCACATGTGGCCTTTGACAGTTTGTTTTTAAAGTTTACAGTTTGTATTTCCTGTGTCTACATTGTTTATGGGGTGATGCATGATACTGCTGTGAGAGGAAAGTCAGCCTGGGTGGGACAGGGATGCAAGCAGGGATGGGGCAGTGAAGGCCATGGCCCTGGTCCCTCTACCAGCAGCAGGAGGCATAGGAAGGGAACAGGTACTACAGGGTCCATTAGTTGCTTGTACTGCCTGTCCCAAGTCCAGTGGGCAGTTTGCAGGGGGCGGCTATAAACCAGG
>VZTM01038472.1:240298-267314 GCA_013400555.1 Jacana jacana | reverse complement strand
GGGGAGTTGACAATAATCCCCTCCCAGTGACATCTGGCAGTGCATCATGCTCCCTCCCACGCCAGGGGCCAACAGGCACTGCAGCACTGACGGTGAAGCACACCGTACACACCATTACCTAACCTGAAATGATGCCACAACACAACCAGGTTCCTCATTAACTTAGTTTATTAGGGACGGCATTTCCGTTGCTATGGTGTGCAATAGTCCTGTGGGGAGGGCTCCAGCTGATGGACGGGGCAGCCCCTCACTCTCCCTTAGAAAGAGCTCACTGCCTTGGCCAGTTCCAGTGTTACTTGTAGCAGTCAGTGCTTGGTAGCAGCATCAGTGCTGGGCACAACCCTGCCCTGGAGTCCTCCACCAGATTTGCCAGTCCTGCTGCTTCCAGACAAAGTCCATGGCAGAGGGCAGAAACCACAAATAAGCCCAAATCCCTTCCCTCTTCTCTACATGTACTCGGTGCTTCCAGAAAGGGATGGGGGCAGCCTCCTCAGCTGCAGTCCCATAACATTAAAGTGCTTTAAACAAAACAGGGTGGATGGAGGTGTGCTGCTCAAGGAACTGGGGTGCCAGCTCTGGGTGGCAGTGAGAAGGCTCAGCTTGGGGTTAGGGATGGGCAAGACCAAGGTGGACCAGCATCAGTCAGCCCCAGGACTTGCAGAGACTGAGAGCGAGCAGGAGGGCCGCTGCTCCCCTGGGGAAAACAAGCAGAAGCGAGACAAGTGCAAAAAATCTGAGTGAGCAAGTGGGCAGCTGAACCCCCTTTCCCAGGCTAGACCTGGCTTTGTCAGGATGCTGCAGAGCAGGGGAGAGATGCTGCTGTGCATCAGCCTGTCCCTTAGCAGTGAGGCTGCAGCCACCCTCCCCAGCCCAGCGCCCACCTCTCCCACCCCCTCGGCCCTGCCATCCCCACAAGGACAGCCCACGAGGGGTCACATCCCAGCCTCAAGTCAGGGCATGAGCTGCAAGAGCTATTGTACCTAGATGCCTTCTGCTTATTGCTCCCTGATCCCTCAACAACCTTCTCGCACGTACACAGGCCCCACTGTCCTTCCAAACACCCCCCTGCCACCCCACAACCCACCCATGACACGGGGTGCTGGACACTCATGAGCTAAAGCATCCCCCTGCAATGCAGAGTCACCCCCTAGACCAAGTGCTAGCCCCAGAGTGCAGAGCTCACCTTGTACCCCCAGGTCCTACCCCATGGAGCCACCAGTTGTGGCAGGCAGCTCTGCATCACCGAGGGACTGACCCTTTGCAGCACCACAGTGCCAAACCCCTCTCCCCCAAGCATCGCCCCCAACACAAGCAGGCTGCCTGGCCACCCTGCTGCATCCAACCAGAAGGTCTCGAGGCTTCGCCTGGCTCAGAGATCCCTTTCCCAAGAGGAGCAGGGGATCTGCTGGGAGAGGGGACACCTGAAAAACACCAGCCACATCCAGGGGTGAGGCACAGGAGACGGACAGCCCTGGAGGTTTTATACCGGTGGGTCCCAAGCCGATCACATGTGCCCTGAAGAGGCATTTCAAGCAGCACCTCCTTGTGAGGGGGAACACACAGTTAAAAATAGAAACAACCACATTAAAAAAATAAAACCAAATCCAGCAGATTAAAAAACAAAAACCCAGCCTAAAACAACAAAATGAGACACAGGTTCAGGGGATGCAGCTAGAGGGGCTGAGCCTTCACCTGCATCCTGGCATGTCTCAGGCAGAAGGCAGCTGCACCCAAGGCAGGTCCTGGTGCCACCAGAATGAGGTCCCATGTCTCCCTTGGCAGAGAACATGTCCCCCTGGGAGGACAGAACAGCAGCATGAGAAGGAAGCAGGGTTGGAAGCCTTGCTTACTGCATCCTCTGGCCATGGGGATCTGTCTCTGCCAAAAGCCCAGTCCCCTTGTGCAGCGGCTCCAGAGGAGCACAGGCTGCGGGCGGAGGGCAGGGAAAGCAGCTCAGCACAGGTACCACAGGGAGAAGAGGCAGAAATCTGGCATTTTCACCCCTGCCACCTCTTCTGCTCTGACTCTGGAATAAGAGCAACTGCTCTCCAGCAGTGTCCCAAACCACATTTGAGAAAGGAAGCTCTTAAACGTACAACAAATCCCAAACCCCCACCCTGCCTCCATGCACACAACCTCCAGCAGCAGGATGGGAGAGTGGAGGACTCAGAAACCCGATTTCCTTCCTCTGAGAAGCAGATGTGGCCAGAGCTTCCCAGTATCCAGCTGAGGAGCAGAAAATGCCAAACCTCATGAGGACTCTGCTGGGGAGCAGGGCATGGGGACAGGCAGCTCTGCTCTGCCTGGCCCAGCATGAGTGACTGATTGGAAAAGGCCCCTGTTATCCCTGCAGGACAGGCAGGAGCAGCCGCCTTTCCCCAAGCAAAGGCATCAGGGAGTGCGAGAAGAACCTGCAGCAGACCCACATGATGGAAGATGCCCCTTCCCCAGCACCGCTGCATGGGGGAAAAGAGCTCTCTTTGAGACAGCGCTCCAGGCCACCTGATGGTCCTCCTTATCTCCAGTCCACGTGGCTCAGTCTCTGGTGATGAAGGCCACGTGCATAAATAATCCCACCATCTTGCTCCTCCGCTGCAACGCGCTCATGTGGCTGCCACTGCCTCTGGCTGCTCCAGCTCCTCTTCATAGTCTGAGATGTAGGACTCCATGCTCTGTTTGGCCAGCAGCTCTCTCCGGGCTTGAAGCCGCTGGCAGCGGGGACAGTGGGTGGATTTGAAGCAGGATTTGTGGTAGCAGGCTTTGCAATCTGTGGGGGAGAGCATGGCTGAGAGCTGGCAGAGGCTGACACAGACTGCCTGACACTTCATACTCAAGGAAGGGATGCTCCAGGCTTGCCCAGGAGGACATTTCAAACCAAAGCTGGGGCAGAACAAGCAGCAGAATTGGGGTTCCAGCACTGTTCTGGAAGCAGCAAGAAGTCATGCTACAGGCTTCCTGCACCAGCTTTGCAAAGCCTTTGGGAGCACAAGTGGAAGGTTTCCTGCTCCGCAGAAGGTCCTGCCCCTAACTTTCCTGATTTTCCAAGGAAACACTGACTCTGCCCCAAGTTTTCTCTGGCACTGCACCTGCCAAAGCAAGGCTTCCGTGTTGTCAGAAGCCATCTCAGGAACAAACTCTGCTTGCCCATTAGTACTGAGCATTCTCGAGGACAACTCCTGTGAAGTAGCACAGGGAACTCTGGGAGGCAGGAAGGACACAGAGACAAAGTCTTCAAGCTCTTCCTGCTCTACAAGATCAGCTCCAGCCATCTGAGGAGGGGCAGAGGAGTTGTGTTCAGGCTGCAGCTTGTTCTGGAACCACAGCAGAAGGGAAACCACAGCTCCCAGACATCTGCTTGCTGCAGTCACAACCTGACTGCCCACTGCTACTGGGGCAGGCAGCACACTGTACGGTCAGGAAGGCATCCACATGCTCCACAGTGCCCTCAACTCTGCCCAAACACTGTTACAATACTGATCTGCTGCTGGGATACCACAGCACACAGAGGCCATGCACAGAGACACCCTGGTCTGGCTGGCTCTGGCTCTGTACTTCTCACTAACACAAAGGCCACTCAAACTGAGGGCAGACCTTGGTGGCCCCAGGGTTTGTCCTGTCCCCTCCCTGCTTCTCCCCCGTATCTCACCTTCACATGTCTTGCACTTGTTGAGCTCAAAGGGGAAGATGATGTCGCCCTCATTCTGGCAGAACTCGCAGATAAAGCCTTTGGCTTGGCACAGCTGAGAGGAGAAAACATGAGGATAAAGCAGCTAAATGCTAAATGCAGGGCAGGAGGTAGAACAGAGCAGGACAGCAGGACACAGTGCCCTGTTCTAATCACGTGGGACAGTCCTTCTGCAGCACAGAGCACAGCAAAGCAGAATCAGCATGGGCCAGGGGTGGAGGAGAGCCAAAATGGGGTAACAAACCTCCCATAAGTGCTGGGTAGGAGCTCTGTGGAGCAGGCAGGAGCAGTTGGCATCAAATCAGTTAATTTGGTGACTGCCCTGCACATCTGAGGCCTACTCATCGGTTATCTTTGCAGCAAAGCCCACTCCAAAGAGTGGTGCAAGGGTGCAGAGCCATGCAGGAGGCAGGGGAGGAGGCCTTACCACGCATTTCTCAATGTGCATGCTGCCTGCCTTCAGGAGCTCTGTCAGGCGAGGCACCAGGTCCCCCTTCTTCGTGGCACTGAGGTCACTCAGCGAGTAGAGGTGCAAATCCTCTGTCAAGTGGCCAGGCACCGCATCGAAGGAGTCTAGGAGACTGCAAGACAGAGAATCCAGAGCTCAGGGCAAAGCACCTCCACTAAGCCCCCTCTCTCCACTGCTTCTGGTTTCTCTCTCTCTCCTCTCCCCTCTCCCTGTTATTGCATAGGCTGCACAGATCCCCAGTTCAAACTGCCACAGGACAGATCCAGGACAGCAAAACAGCTTCACCCACAGCCTGGGACTCACTCTTTAGCTAGCCGGCACGTCTTAAACATGTTCTTCATGTGGAAAAGCTGGATTCGCAGCAGCTGGAGAGGAAGAGGGGACAAGAGAATCAGTAGGAGTAGGAGCATGGTCCTTGGCCAAGCATGCCTGCCCTGCTTCCTGTGCTGGTGAAACCACCACTGCTCCTCAGCTGCTGCTCCCCTGCTACCAAAGCATTTACAGCATGTGGGGCAAAGAGAACACAACCATCATCACATGTTCCAGGAGATAAACCAAAGCCCAGCTGGTCGGCAGGCAGAAATTCCTTTGAAATTCCTACATTACTGTACAAGGAGCAAGACATGAGTGGAAACCCCCTAGTGCTGGGATTTTAAGCCTCAAACACTAAAATATCCACTTCTCCCCAACTTCCCTGGAATACAGTTTACAATCAGCACCCAAACCCCACTCAGGAAGTGGTGGAAAGGGTCTTACCCACACTTGGTTGAGAGACTTCACTCTCCGGTACAGGGCAGGATTGATATCCTGCACATTGAAGAGCGGGTCACTCCAGATCTTGCTCAGCAGGTCTTTGGAAAAGTTGCTCACGTAGTATTTGCTGAAGTCCCACTTGCGCAGGATGCGGCTGGGGATGACCATCTGGGCGTTCTCGTGGCAGCACTGGCAGAAATACTTCCCCAGGTACTCGCAGTACCGCAGCCGCTTGATGTAATCTGGCCACACCAGGGCAGGCAGGGAGGTCAGACAAGCCACAGGCTCTGCCCAACCACATACTGGACTCCCAACATCACTCAGCATTTCCAACAAGTACAGCACTCTGCCTTGCCAGTACCTCCCCTCCAGCCCCAGAGCGTTCAACACTGGGGTCTGCAAGCACCCTGACTGACTGCAAAAGCCTGCAGGACCACAGTCCAACCTCGTGCAGCCACATCTACCCACACATTCCAGAAAGATGGCTGGTCAAAGATCTCTGTAGCAGCACCCAAAGCAGAACCTGCTGGGAGCTTCAGGACCCCACCGGATGACTTTGCCTTGGAAGAGTCAACATCTGAAATGCACTCCAAAGGACAGGCTGGCTGCTCTTTTCCTGCACCAGACCCATGACCTTCTGGATGTGCACACTGATGTGCAAGCACAGCTGGAAAAGGCAGTGTGCCATCTCCCCAGGGATCTTGTGCTGAGCTCTGTCACCACCCACCCACCCACCCTGTGTCTTCCCACTTGTTCACAGGTTCTTCCCCACTCTCCAGGTACGAGTCAGGGTCCCAGCACTCACCAGGATCACTTCGGTTGCCACAGCCTGCACACCGGTAATTCTGCTTGGCCACAGCCACCTTCCTCCTGCCCAGAGACAGATGACTCATGTTGAGTCCAGCCCTGACAGCACCTGGCACCAGAGGATGGGCACTGGCACAGGGCTGGATGGCAGAGGTGGACACATGCTGTGCCCCTGAAGTTTTGGCAACAAAGCCAAGGGGACAAGCCCTGCTGTGCCCTGGTGCACACCAAAAGCACCAGCTGCAGACAGTGCCTCCATTGCACAGCACCAGCTGCTGGTGGTGACCACTGTGCATTTACCAGGCTCACAGCAGGGAAGCCCAGGCAGCCAACAGGGAAGGAGAGGATGATCAATTTTGGTGTTGATGGAAAAGGATTGGGAAGGGGAGGTGCCTAGAGAGCCCCCAGCCATGCAGGTCCTTACGTTGGAGCTGGGTGAATGTTGAAGATGATCTGTGGTCGTGGTGGGGCCCACTCCAGGTTTCCACGCACCCGAATCCTCAGCTTGTAAATATCGGCATGTTCTCCATCATCAGGAGAGATGGGCAGAGAGTCAGGGATGGGCAGGAGCTGGGAGAGGCAGGCAAGAGGGTCAGATCCCCACCTGGTATCACAAAGGCAATGTACCTTGCTGGCTTTCCAGAAACCTGCAACTGCAGCACTCTGGAAAACTGCCAGGCACCAAGCTGCTGCTCCAGCTGAACAGGGGCTGGCAAAGGAATATCCCTAGGGATCCAGGCACTCTGCTGTAGGAGAGTCTAGTGGCAGAGCCCCTCTTGGTTGCACCCATCTCCCAGACAAAACTCCTCCTCCAGCTCCTCAAAGGGATCACCAGGACTAGCAAATCCCCTGGGTAGTGGGCTACGCCAGGAGTTGAGGGAAAAGCGACCAAATGCAGTCAGTGACAGGACACTCACACCCCTACCTTCTGTGGGGCATCGTGCTCGGGGACCAGCCACTCCAATTCAGAGGCAGCTGGGAGCTGCATGCCCTCAAACTGCTTCAGTAAGCCCATGGCCACAGCCTCCGCCGAGTTGGAATTGAGGAAAGAGTGGGATCTAGACAGTGAAGGGAGTGGTTAGTACCAGGTTTCACAGCTGACACCTCTTCACAACCCCTGATGCCAGTCCCAGCTCAAGCCAAAAACGCTCCCTTCAACTCTGGGACCTCATTTCTGCACTGCTGTGCAGACTTACAATTGATTCATGTGACTCCTTTATGTCTTTGCAGCTGCCCCCAAGCAAAGCTGGCTAACGGCACAACAACAGCTGTTTAGAAAGGCAAGGAAAACAACTTACCTAAGGAAACCTGTGCCTGTTTGCTGGGGAAGTTGCGAAGTAAGATCCAGTGTCTGTACAAGCCAGAAGGAACCACCCTTCCAGTACGAACCTACCCAAGAAGCTGCCAAGCACAGACGCAGCTTTGCATCCCTCCCAAAGAGCAAAGGGGTCCCTGCATCCCAAAGGGGTTTTGCTTTCCGAGCATTAACACAGCAGCTGTGCTTAAACCAGGTTGTGATTCACCTCCCCATAGCCCCCACCTCTCCAGCCCAGGGCAGTTACCAGGAAAGGACTGAGCATTTCATGTTTAAACTGCTGCTGTGCTGCACAGCAGCTGTGTGCCAGCAGTTCCACATCTGCGCCACAGCACAGCAGCAAGGGCTGGAGAGAAGGTGGCAGCATCATAGTCTAACAAGCCATCCTGGCTGAGAGGAGGAAGGCAGGGCAGGCTCAGAGGCAGCAGCAAGCCAGTAGCCAGTCCAGATGCTCCAGGTCATGCCACATTCTCTTCCCCAGCCTCTTAGCTAGGAGATCTGGGCATCTCTCCTGACACCAGTCCATATCTACCTGATGTGAATAACCTGATCATCCCACATGCTGCTTCCAAAATTTAAGACTAGTAACCAGTGCCCCACTGCTAAGTAAAGGGGTGGAGGGAGGAACTGAAGAAGGGAGGGACATCCACTCTCATGCAAAACAGCAGCTGATGCATGTGGAAGAGCAGAGTTGGGCAGGAAGGGGAACTTGGTACCAAGATGTCTCGCCACAAAGCTGAAGACGTACATGGACTCCGAGGAAAGAAAGGACTTCCTGCTGCAGTCTGGGTTTCTCTTGATGTCTGCATCTGAATCACAAACAGACAAGGTGAAGCAGATGGAGCAGGGCATGGGAATACTCTTATTTCAAACCAAAGCTTCACTGTAAAACTCATCAAGCTGTACGAAAGCATGTGAAACTACAGCATGAACCTCTACCATTGGCATGGAACAGCAGGGAGAAGTGAAGCCTCATGAGTCGCCTGTTGAAGTTTACAAGGAAAGGACACAGTAGGATGCTGTGAGAACAGTGAGTCTGGGGTTTGGGTGAGACAAATGGCTGCTGGTACAGGTCACACACCAAGTCCTAACAGTGACATGGTCTGAAACACTACGCACACAGAAGCTAGGAGGGCAGGACAGCAAGGTTAGCAAGAATGTTTAGTAGCTCTCTACACACAGTATCAATGCCACAGGGAATTAGCAATGGGATGCAGAGCCCTTCTCTCTACTTGGCTGCAACCTGTAAGATCAGGCGGTGGCCATGCCAGAGCTTGTCAGCAACTGCACAGCTAGGGCTGGCAGCCTAAGCCCAGCACTCCAGGGACACAGAGCAGGCCAGCAGCCATGGGGGCCAGCCCTCTGCAGAGGCCACAGACCCATCTCCTGAGGAGGGAGGGGTCCAAGATAAGGTGTAGGACACTGGGGTGCTGCTCCCTCCACTCCTTCATCAGTCAGTCCCGGGCTGCCCTGCATCCCTCCTCGGTGCCAGCTTTGGGGATCAGGGCATACTCAGTGGTACCTTCATCCGTCATCTCTTTCTTTCACTCCGACAGGTTTCTCTGCTAAACCCTAACAGGGAATTCATCTGAAGGGTAGAGGGATTCTGGGACAGGAGGCTCTTCCAGCAGTACAAGGTGGTCAGAAGCAACCAAAACCCTGCTTCATTACAGACTCCCAGAAACAGGAAGCCAGTCACACGAGGGGAAAGTATTTAAAGAAGAGGCCAATGCTGCAACCTTCAGCCCAGCAGATCTCCTTTTCTGTACCTCTGTGGAACTCTAGGAACAAGGTCTGCAGCAACCACACTACCCCCAAACACAGGCTTGCAGCTCCCCCAGCCCGGTGGCCAAGTGCCTGGCTAGAGGAGACACAGCTTGGGGTCCCTGCTCCTCCACCCCAAATAGATCAGCTATACGGACCCCCACAGAGCCCATCCGATACCAGCCAGACACCAACTGCACACTGAGGTTGGTGAATCACAGCATAGCTCAGCAAAGGGTGCCACCCCCTGAGCTACTGGCTCCCTTAGGAAGAGTGTGGCAATGTGTGACAATGAGGGGGCCAAGTCCCAGTCCTGCCCATAAATTTACAGGCTCACACTAGTGGAGTTCAGCATAGATGCTAGACCCTCCTTGTGTGACATCCATTGCTAGAAACAGGTAGAGGAAAGCCTCCTAGTGCTAAGGAATTCACATACCTACATCACACAAACAGACACTTTGCTGCAGAAAACAGGGAATTTTGGCAAATACAGCCTCTCAACCATGTTGGGCTCTGGCCAGACATACCTGCCATGCTCTGGTGCCTTCAGCTTTGCGCAGGAAGGTATCACATAGTCCTAGACTACAATGAACATGAGCAAACAGTGGGACACACATGGCACAGTGTGAGCCACACATCACAGGGAGGCAGAGCCAGCATGCTTGGGCACTGGCATGAACTCAGGGATGGCACAGGGAGCCAAATCTGACCCCAGGCTCCTGCAGTGTCTAGCACTGCGATCCAGCCACCACTTGCTTCCCAACCTTAACTGCAGACACTGCCCAAGTGCCTCCAGTCAGCTGCCCAAAACACCTCTGCTGACAATGCTTTCACCAGGTGGGACAGTCCCCACGTGACTCATGTGCAGCTCTCAAGCCTAAGGACGTCACCCTAGCCCCTGCATTCCAGCTTCAGGCCAGCATGATCCCCTCTGGATTAAATCCCTGTATGCACAGGACACAGCTGGGATGAGAGGGAAGCTCTGAGCACCAGCGTCTCTAGCAGGAGCAATGCTCTGGCACCGAACGCCTGAGAGGAGAGACCAGCAGCAGCCCACGTAGGCTATCCCTTACTAAAGCAAACAGGGAGCACAGGAGGGTTATTTAAATGCAGCCAGCACACCGGAAGGATTACCTATCTGACAGTAAAAAAACTAAGCAAGACCTGGCTGCCCATGATGATGCTGGTGCCCAGGGCCTCCACTGTGAACAAACTGCCTGTGCCCTGTCTGCTCTTACTACTTTTCCCTTCAGGCTTCTTTGTGGAAGTATTATTCTCCGAGTTAAGTTTAGGCAGAACAGGAAGGGTTGGTCATGGTTCGGATCAAAACTATAGAGCTATGGCATGCTAGCTCTGCCAAGTCAAGCAGAACAACACTCCCCAAAGCACCTGGGATGGAGACCTGGTACCACACTGTAGAGGATTCCGTTCTCATTCAGCTCAGGCTCATCCTCCAGCAGCTAGAGAGCTACAAAGCTGAGCTCCACCCTAGACAAAACAGGTCTTCGCCACAGCAGACACATTTGGTATATCCAAAATACTGCACAGCAAAACCCACTGGGGGATGGAGCTCCTCTGCCTCCTCTCTGCTCCATCCTGCTGTATCATCCTTCCACTGCTTTTCTTGCTGACATCTGGATGATACTGTTCACAGTTCCCAAATCAGGCAGATTTCTGCCAAGTGTGCACATGCACACACACGCACACACCCCTTGCACACACAGGCACGCATGCTGCAGAGGAGCAATGCGCAGTACTACCTGAGAACAAGGAAGCCATTGACACTGAGAGGCCGTTCTGGGACATTTGAATCAGGTTAGATCCATCGTTACCATCTGTATGACATGGTGATGACAAAACAGTTGGACTTCAGTGCTTTGGCCAGGCCAAAGAAGAAGGGCATAATACAAGAGCAGCACTCGCATGAGAGAAGCCCAGAAACAGATTCACACACCCCTCCACAGGCTTCAAAACTGAGCCCCAAATCTAGCCCTCAGGGACTGAAAGGAAGACTTTGCTGTCAACAGTCAAGAGATGAGAAGTTTATAGCTGGAGAATGAACTGCTCCACCTTCTTTTTAATGTCAGTGAGCTGGAGGTACTGCTGAGAAGTAAGTCATCCACCTCAGAGGACAAACAAGGCCCTGAAGGAAAAGGGAAACCCAGGGACCTAGACAGGTCTCCTGTGTGTGATACGCTCAGCCACCCAAGCTGGCAGAAACAGAGACTTACAGGTATTACAGGAAAGGATGTGACCAGCACCCACTGCTGCTACCCAACAGGTAAGTGATCAGAGCTATGGCTCCTTCTGCCTGGGGAGGAGGAAAGCAGGATGGCAGTTCTCCCACCTCTCTCTAACTGTGACGGCTGCTGTGTGGACCAGGCAATAGCACAGAAACCACCTCCCAGCCAGAGGCACTGAATGCTAGAGGGTTACAGAGGACTTTGAAGTCATGCCACCACATGAGGGAAAATGATTGCCCTGCTCATGCTCAGAATGCAGCCAGCTGTTTGGGAAAAGCCATCCTGAAGGCCAGAGGGACATGCTCTTCATCAGTGGGACTGACCTTAACACAACCACATCAAGTTGAACTCTTTCTATGCAAGAAGCCAACACAGCTATTCTCTCCTACCTCTGATTTCATACTCTTCAACATCCTCTGCAGAGCCAGAGTCAGAGAGCCGCATGGAGCTGTGGGAGCCGAACTGTGACCCGCTGTCTGTTGCCACAAGACCTGGGAGAAAAGCAACACAGCCAGCCATCAATGGAAGTGGTTTGAAGGGCCACTGACGACTAAAAGAGAAGCTGATAGGTATGGCCAGAGCAGGGAGGAATGAAGATTGAGAATGGAAAACACTGCGGATTCAAGATGAAATTACATTCCATAACTCAGCAGCAGCAGCACACGAGTGTTATCAATGTACAGAATCAGTCCCATTATGGTGTTCAACAGCAGCAAAGTGTCACAGATCTCTGCAGCACCTTGGTAGCAATATAATTGTTTCCCATGAACAGGCAGAAAGGCAGGATGCTATAAGGAGAGGCAACAGACAGAAAACCCACATCCCACCCGCTGATGAGCCCAAAACACATCACCCACTGTCTGAGCCCATCTCCTGGCAGGTAGGGATCAGGTTCCTGGTGCGGATCTGCTGGCGACGTATGCGAATCTTCTGTTTAAGCTCCTGGATCTCCTTGTCACTGTCTTCCTCCTCCTCCTCCAGCTGCCGGTTCATCATGTTGCATTTCATCAGTTCAATGGCAGCGATCAGGGACTCTGAGATGCTGAAGTGGGCATTCTCCTGCAAGGCAAGTGCAAAAGCATTCATGGAAGACTTGGTAAAATCTTATTCCTCATGTGTGACAGGAAAGAGCTTATTACTCATGGAGGGTGCTAGCAAGACTTTAATCCCTGTTGACCCCACGAAACCTTACTCTTCAATGGGGACCTAGAAATGAAAACCTTCTCGGGTACCAGAATATTGACAAAGCACAAGGGACATCCAATGAAGAGGATGTGCAACACATCCACTCTGGGGAGTCAATGCACGTTCCTGAGGAGCCCTAACATGTTGCAAAACTGCTGTGTACGTGCTGGCTGGGCAGGCGCTGGCTGCCAGACACCACTGAGGAAGTCAACCTTGAAGTTCTGTGGTGCACAGCTGTGGGATTATCTTCCCATGGAGGGAAGTATCACTGAACCTGCATTAAGATATGTTCTCCAATGCACCAAAGGCTGCTGCTGCCTCCCTCACCTTCTCCAGGTCTGCACAGCTGCCAAAGTCCTGCTCAGAGAGATAGCTGATGAGGGACTGCCCTTCTGAGGGTCTTCTGAACATCCCTTCCCCCGAGCTCAGGTACTGTCCAGAGTCTAGAAAAGCAAGAGAAAAACATATGACGGAAGGACCTGCTGCTATCCCCATGCTAATGAGCCTTGCCAGTGGCCAGCCAGCATCCCACAAGCAAGTGTCAAAAGCTGAGGCCACTGCAGCTGATGGAGGAGCCTGACCAGGAGCAAGCATCCCTCTGAGGCTGGCTGTACTCACCATACTCCATGTAGAGGGAGCTGGGTGTGCTCAGCTCACTGCTCTGGTTGGAAGCAGAGACAGGCCCTCTCCCTCCACCTGGATCACCGTGGGACTCTGAAAGGGAAGATGACACCAGGCACACATCAGTATCCTGGAGGTGCCCAGCCACTGCACAGGGTGAAAGGAAAGGGACTCAACATCACATGGGCAGGCACAAATGGATGAGAAGCAAGGAGGGACATCTTCCTCCTCCATGCCATGGCTGAGGGTAAGCCCAGGAAGGGACAAAACTAGAAGGGCATTTCAGACAGGAGAGGAGAAGGGGAAAGGAGAAAAGCTCATGAAAGCCATGGAGCAGTCAAGTCCCAAGCCTTCCTATGTTTATCTCCTAGCAGAGCTGGGGGACACAACACACTCCAGCAAGCACCTCTGTCAGCACCTTCTTCCTGCTGGAGCGTCTCCAAGGGAAGAGTTATCCCCAGGGCAGAGTCAAGAGACAAGGAGAAACTTAAGGAGCCAAGGAATCTGTCCCCAGGCCTGCAAATCAGCCTGGACAACTTCAGAAGGAGGCATCTGAAGGGCATGCTTTTGCTCAACTAGAAGCCAAGGTTCCCTGCATGCAACCCTGGAACCTGGGCTGCAGTGCTCAAGGTGACCTACACAGGCTGTGGGCAGGGCTCTGCCACATGCACACAGCATGGTGCAACTCCTGCCAGGCTGAGCCAGTGGGGACTGCCGGGAGCTGGCCTGACCAGAGACCAACAATGGCTGGTGCTCGGTGGAGAATCACAGCCCCAGGGAGCACCCAGGCGGAGTGGCTGGGTGACTGAGGACTGCTGAAGGAGACTGAAAACACCCTGACCAGCTGACACCATACAAGTTTGGACACAAGGCAGGCATCAGCTGACGTCCTGAGCACAACAAAGGGGCAAGCCCATCCTCTCCACCTCTTACTCCTCTTTGCTCCGAGCTCCATACCATAACCTTGACGTGGTTGGAAGCTCCCAAGCCCACCAACTGCAGCACCTCCCTGCCAAGATCATGAAGCATCACCCACCAGGACAGGGCTTGGGACCAATCCACCCCACAGGCTGGGTGACAAAGATGACCTGGTGGAGTGGGAGGCTTTCCGGGTCAATCACTGCAGTCCGGCAGGTCTCCTGCAGCCACCTCAACCCTGGTGAAACCGCCATGGAAACCACCAGCCTAGGGGATGCCACATACAACAGAGCCTATTGCTGAAGGGCAAAGCAAGGCAGTGCCTAGCATCCCCTACTGGAGCAGGACACAGGGCTG
The DNA here is from genome assembly GCA_013400555.1 of Jacana jacana. Taxonomy (NCBI): domain Eukaryota; kingdom Metazoa; phylum Chordata; class Aves; order Charadriiformes; family Jacanidae; genus Jacana; species Jacana jacana. Next base: position 253,197 of record VZTM01038472.1, on the reverse strand, counting down.
GACACGTCTATCTGAAAGCCCACCGCCAGGAAGGGGCCTTCCTAGCCACAGAGCCCTCAGCACCCAGATGTGAGCTCAATAAACCTGGTACTGCTGCTAAAGAGATGCAAAAGAAAACAGCCTGATTTTGAGCTGCTCATTCCTTCTGCACATGGGGCAAATAGATGGCAACACCCCAGCACTTCTCAGGGGAAACCTGCCCTAAGCTCAGAAGAGCACCCAAGAGTCCTGGCTGTGGGTGCAAGCACAGCTGAACTCAGCCAACATCAATCCTCCGTGTGCCATGGATCCACTAAATGAAAGGAAAAATAAGATGTTCAAGCCCAAACCTGCTTAGCTGCCAGCTCTTATTGGCTAGGTTAGAGATGAAACCTCTCCTGGCTCCTGAGGCAGTGGGGTGGAGGAAAGGGCAGGGCAGGGGATGCAGCTCAGGGACTTTGGTGTCCAGTGCTCCCTAATGCCATGCAGGGGAGCTGAGCACCCTTCCAGGTCTGGTCCACTGCTCCCAAAATCCAACCTGGGTTCGTCAGTCAGGTCACATGCATAAACCTGACCACACTTCAAAGCATCAGCTGGGACATAGGGAAGAAAGAATTTTTTTGGTTTTCTAAATGGACACTAATGAGTTGATGGAAATCCTGAACTTGATGCAATGATCACTAATGAAGGGCTGTGTGCTGGCTCCCAAACCTGCCACTGGATCTTCTATTATAATGGTGATATCCCTGAGGCCTCCTGGGCAGACAGAGGAGGAAGAGGGCAGCATTAAGAGAGAGAAAACAAAGACAGACTGGTTACTACTCAGCAAGGACCTTCACCTTCTCCCATGGCAGAAGGCAGGACCAGTGGGGCAGACTACCACAAACTGGTTGTTCCCTCACATCCCGCTCCCCCCCACCCCATGCACTCATCCACTGAAGAGCACAGGATGGAGAACCCAGCAAGTTACCAGTAGGATGATATCCTACCAGTAGGATGAGCCCGAGCCCAAGCCCCAGCTCAGTGCCCTGCCACAGTCCCATGTCTCAGCGAGGCAAGGCCAGTGGGGAAGCAGGATGGCTAATGCCACAGCATTGCTTTTATTTTCAACATTTTTGGAAAAAGCTGCCAATACCAACAACAGAGTGGTCCAGGCTGTTCTGGGAAGCAAGAACACTCCCAGCATGGAGCAGGAAAGCTAAGGGCAAAAGACAAATTTCCCAAATGCTCGCCCACTGTTCCCCTTGCCAACCTAATCCATTGGGTCAAAGGGGTGGCCAGCACCAGCCTCCAGGTACCAGGGACTCTGACACCCCAAAGCCACCACAGAAAATTCATCCCATTACCGTGCAACTTGCCCGAAGCCACATTGGTGTCAGAGTGTGAGCGCACATGGCTCTTCTTGAGGATGCCCTGCGGAGCTGAAGACTGTCCCTCCGAGAAGCTGGACCGGCGCAACAGGCTCAGGCCCCTGCTTCCACCTCCACTCGCCCCCTGCTCCCCTATGGATGAGGCAGAGTCCAGCTTCTGGGAGCTGCTGGAGGAGAAGAGTTTGGAGCTGCTGCTCTTGGTGCTGTTGGTGCTGGCACTGCTGCATGCCCGGCCCCGGCGCCCCAAGTTCCCAATGGCCAGGTACTCAGGCCCATCGTTAGCATCACTTTGTGGATCATCCTGACTCCCAGTCCAAGTGTCTTCGCTCTGGCTGGTGGTGCTGGAGCTCATCTTGCTGGCCGGAGAAAAAGGGTCTTTGGATGAGGGGTCGTGGAAGCAGGTGGCAGAGCCAGGCTGCTCCAGAGGGGACCTGCCATGGCTGAAGGAGGAGGACCTGCTGGATGGGCAGCGTTCCTGGGGCTGGCTAGAGCTGGAGCTGATGGAGGAGCTCACTGGTCTGCTGTCTGGAAAGAGGCAGGAGCAGGATGTCACAGACCTTGGCACAAGCAGATCATTCTTACTGCTTGTGGTTTCACAGTGGCATGCCCACCCACCATGGGCGAAGGCCCAGGATCACTTTCCCAGCAGGGGCAGAGATCTCACACCCATCTAGCACAATGACTCCAAGACCAGAAAAAAGGCAAAGTCTTTTTTGGATCTATCCTGAGGTTCCCAGCCCACCCTTGTTACCTGAGAGGCCAGAGGAGGCTGGGTGCTGGAGGCTGGAGAAGGACCCAAAGCAGCGCTGCTGTGCGCATCCTGCAGCAGGGACGTACGGGGAGGCAGGGAGGGCAGTCAGGCTCTGACTCTTGGTCACCAGAGGTGGACCATCACTCCTTCTTGTAAGCTGCATAGAGGTAACACGATTAGAAATCAGCATTTATGGGGCTACACATCAAAGAAGCAGCAACGGAAATGAATTGACCTGTGAGTGCTCAGGTCACCAGCCAGCAAAGGATGAGGCAGGAGGATGGGGAAAGAAAACCACTGCAGGAAAGAAGGGAAGGGGCTTCCTTATTCACAGATACATGGCAGGCTCCTGTCAGGACATTACCAGGCTCTCAGTATAATGATCCAGGCAGCCCAGCGTCCCAGGCAGACGGCTCTCCTGTCTTTCAGAGTTGCGCTCACACATGCCTCTTGTCCCAGCAGAAGGACCTGACGCACACAGGGATGGCAGTGACGTGCCAGCCAGCTGAAAGAACACAGCCCCCATTTAACAATTAATCGCCTTCCTCTGTGGAGCTCTGTGAAAAGAAAGCAGCTGCTGTTCCCTCCTCTGGGGAGGAGGCAGCTGGCACAGGACTGCACAGGGGGTCACCAGTGTCACCAGCAGGAGTGGGCACCCAAGTGTTCTGGGGAGCTGCTCACCCCCTCTGAGAGTGGGTGTCCCTCACAACCAAGCAGATCTGCTTGCTGATCCTGAGGCCTGGAACTATTGGAGAGGTCTTTAGAGGTGCCTCTTACAAGGAACTGGTACTCAGGTTATCATACTCAAATCCTAGATGCCAGACAGAAGCAAGGTGCCCCACTACAGGCTGCCCACAGCCATCTCCCAGATCCTGACCCCACCAGGCTCACAAAAGGACCAGTTCACCACTCTCCTCCCCTCTTGGAGCTCCTTTTGTACTTCCAAGCCCCTTGTCCAAAGGCTCTGTGGGCCCTGAACGAGACTTCATATAAGCAGCCGCAGCCAGCCAACACTTGAGGAGAAAGACAGATGGAAAAGCTGGGACCTCAACTCACCATGGAGGTGTCGATCTGAGCCAGAAGCCTGGGGTTGTTCTGCTCAACAGCCTCCAGGCACTGCAGCATGGCCGTGACGTGGGCGTCACTGAGCAAGAAGGCAGTGTCTGGGGGGAGAAAGCTGCTGCTCAGGGGGTGGTCTCTCTCACTTGCATGGTTTGACTATGCCAATTGCTCACAGGCAAACCACCTTTTTTGCCACACCCCCCCTCACCCACTTGGAAACACCACCAGCTAGAAATTTTCCTAATAAGGAGGAAGAGGCCTGCTTCTCCTTACCTGTGTAGAATTTCCTGATGTACTGGTGGTTCCCCAGGAGTGGTCTCAGCTGTGCTGACAGGCAGTGGCACTGCAGGCTGTGCTGCAGCCACAGCTGGGCAATGGCCTGGTCCCCCAGGCCTTCTGGATTGGGCTCGCTGCTCTCCTGCAGGCTGATGAACTGGAAAGGGATGCCAGGCACAGGTTAAGGCATGCGAAGGGGTTGTTCCACCACAGCTTCGGTTTTCCACCCCAGTAACAACAGCTTTCCAGTGCTGGTCACCATCAGCGGGAAAAAGGACACATCCCAGCAGCTCCCCAGCCACCAGCGAGGCAAAAGCACAGGGGAGGAACAAGGCTTCAAAGGTCAGCCAGCGATCAAAGTCCTCCGACAGTGCCCAGCACTATGAATTTCTCCTGCACACTCTCCTACCCCTGTGCCTTGCCCCTGACCTGGAAGGACCTCACAGTCCCAAATTCAACTCAACCTTGATGGCAATGGTCAAGTTCTTGCTGACACATTAACTGCGGAAGGTGAACACCTGAGCCACTGCAGCTTGAAGAGCTAGACTGGAGTCACACCACATCCCCCCCAGCAGCAGGCTGGATATAGGGACCATCAGTGGTCAGTCCCTTGTGCCCAAGGTGGGGGCTATGGATGTTGGTGCAGGGCAGCCAAGGACTGAAAGCATTCCCGTGCATGAGCAGTCAGCACCAGCCAGGAACAGGAGGACCCAATGCAGGATCAAGGCGCAACCCAGAAATGGGACAGCTCAGGCTTTTTAGAGGTTTGCAGAGAGGCATGAATCATCCCTGTGCACACACAAGCGCTGCTTGTGCCAGTTCCCTTGGTGATGCCCGCTGCAGTCAGCCCAGCCGAGCTGGAGACTGGCCTGGAGGAAATAAGCAGCCAATTGTCTCAGTACAAGCCACACCGAGTTCCCAGGACATGGCTCATACACAAACACACGGCTGCTTCAGCCTCCACAAGCCATGGAGCTGCTTCACCCAGGTCAGGCCAACAACCAAGGCACCACTATCCCACCAGTGGGGCTCGCAGCCCAGCTGCCCTCTCCCCTCCCTGCTGGGCACACAAGGCCACCCTGCCAGAACCCACCTTCTCCAGGTGATGAGCAGAGCCAGGACTCAGCCAGCGAATGTCCTTCACGAAGTGCCAGTAATCCTTCTGTCTGCAGCACACCTGCTCGGGATGGGTGCAGTTAGATACCACCACTCAAATCCCAGTTAAATGACAACATCCCCCATTAGTCCCTTGCTACCATGAGAGGACAGTCCCTAAACCTGGCAAAATGGGCCAGAAAATAAAAGAAGAGCAGCACTGCTCTACAGAGGAGAAACAACACAGGTGTATAACCCAGTTTTGTAGATGAAGGGGCCAAGTCAAAAAGCACTGGTTTGATATAGGTAATTTGTCTCCTGCCCCTCCCAAGGTGACCTCTCAGTTGTGGTCAGCCCACAAGTAACCAGACAGCAGATCCCCTGAGCTTCTCTTCTTCCACCAGGCAAGATCTCAGTCCATCACGCCATGGAGACAGGAAAGGTCTAGGGAATGGATCTTGCATGCCAGCTTCACCCACAGCAAAGCGTGCTTGGGGCTCAGCTCTGCCCAAGTCCTCCCAATCACTCTGTGCAGTGTCACACATGTATCTCTTCTCCTTTGAAGGTCTGCCAAGTTCAGGGTTGACCAAGTTTCCACATTACTGTTCCCCTTCCTGCTGGAGCAGGACCTGGAGGGGAACCCTGGCTCCTCAGCACCAAAGAGAGTCAGACCTCAGCAAGGAGACACCAAGGGCAACATGGAAACACATCTTAGCGAAACCAGCAACCACTGCTGTCTCCTGATGCAAGTCACCACCAAGGACATCAGCAGGGCTGAGCACTCCAGGTAAGAAATCTGGCGCTGCACTTCTACCAGCTCTTTGCCCCAGCTTTATTCAGACAATGAGCTATTTTGGTCTTGATTATTCTTCCCTGTAAAGAGGAACTGCAGCAGAGTTGCTGTTTTTCTCACCACCCTATTGGGTATAAACACAGCCTCAAAATGTCCCTCTTTGCCAAAAGGCTGATTATTTTTTTCTTCCATCTCCGTTTCCTCTTTCACAGGCATTAGAGGAATGGGTTCTGCTTTGCAGTTTATTTGTTGGGGTGGGTGGCGGTTTGGTTTTTCAAGACTAGAGAACTAACATTGCAATTTTAGTCCTCTAGGTTGAATTGGGGTTTTCTGGACAAATAAAATTCACCCCAAAGTTTTAAAACTTCATGCCCAAGTTCTCTTTCAAATGTTGTTTGTTTGGGTTTTTTTTCTAATTTATTCCCATTGGAAGCAAAAAAAAATGATAAGGAAATAACATGTAAAAGGAAGTGTTTTGCTGGAGCCACTAAAAATTGCTCTTAGGAAGCTGTATTTTTTACAGGCCTTCCTTTGCAGCTCTTATAGCTGGATTGGTGTCACACGTCCCCAAATAATGGAGACATTTCTAAGTAAAAGAGCTGCCTTTGCCTATAGTAAAAGCATAGAGGAAGGCAACACACCACCCTGATTTGCAGGTCTGGCACAAAGTGTTACCAATAGAGAAGTATAGATTATTTAAATCTCACTTCCTGAAGCCTATTAATAGCACATCGATCAGAGGGGAGCACTGCACTCCTCATGTAAAAGGCAGCTTCTCTCTCTGTGGATCTCCCAAAGAATGTCCCTGATCCCTGCCACTGGGGACTAAGGGGAACAGAGCAGCAGGGCAATGAGCTCTGACTGCACACTGAAATCCAGGGAGCAAAGCACCCTGCTGGGACGACCTGCCAGCCTGGCTCTTCCAGGAGGCTGATTAGCTCGGGTGCAGCACTGCACAGATGCTGTTTTCCTGCTTCTGGACCCAGCTGGCCTTTGCAAGCTGCCCAGGGCTCCTCAGCATCACCCACTTCTCTGCATGGCTCTCTGGGTGGCAGAGGAGCCAATGGGAAGCCTGCCCTCCGGCGTGCCCTGCAGACTTGCTTCAACTTTCCACCGTAAATTAATTGTGCTGGTAATTGTTAGCTGAAGGGGAGACCTTCAGCCCTGTGCAGACACGTGGGAAAGAGAAATTCTTCCAGGCAGCCATGGAAGGGGGATTGGCTGGGTGAGAAACTGTAAGGCACGATGAGAGCCTGGAAAGAGAGATTCCATTCACGCAGAGCGTGGATTTGGCTGCCAGCTCCCGTTATTAACACAGTTAACCAGAAACAGTAAAGATGCGAGGTTTCTCTTGCCAAGCCTTGCTGGGGAGTTGTCCAAGTGCAGATGATATGGGGCTGACTCATTGCAAATGCAACTTTATCGCTTGGCTGCAGCAGGAAGAAAGGAGAGAAGGGCTGGCCTCAGCGCAGGGGGCACAAGTACTTAGCACTGAAGGTGGATGAGGGAGAAAGACCACGCACCCAGATCCTTCTGACAACCACAGCACTTGCCAGTGAAGCTCAGTCCCTGCTTCCATCACCTCCCATGCTGCTACCAGTGTTGTACCCACTCAGTGCTAGGGAGCACTGAAGGGAGCCACAGCAAGCAGGATTGTCCCACCTGCTCATGGCAGGCACTGAAGCTGCAACAGACAGCAGTGCTGGCAGTACAGAACCCCACCTTGTCGTGGATGAGCCCATGGTAGAGGATGCTGTGCATGTCTCTGCAGAGACGTTCCAAGCCGCCATACTTGGACCAGACATTTGGGTTGCTGGTGGACACCAAACCTTCCACTGTGGTCTTCAGGTTGCCTAGCAGCTTCCAATGCTCCTTCCTGCAGAGGAACACAGCAAGTTGCATTAGGCATACAGCAAGAGGATCTTTGCAACAGGACCACAGTATTGCACTCTCTCCAAGGAGACTCTGGTCAGGCTGAAACCTTTGGTGACCCAGAAGTGAGCAAAGATGAGCTAAAGGACTTTATATCTCCCTGTGGTCTCCCATCCGTCGTTTATGTACAAGAGGCCGTATCGTAATGATTCTTGTGATGACAGGTAGCCACCACCAATGCGGTCTCAGGGGACAGCCAGAGCAAAGATTGATGGCTCCTGCAGTATACCACTTGCTTAGTATGGGTCAACAAAGCTGGAGGACATCTTTCCAGCCAACCTCTTGCTTGCTTCACTCGTGCTCTACCAGAGACTGCTCAGAACAGCAGCCAGACTAGAGTACAGCAGCTGTAAGCAACAGAATGATGTCCACCACATTTAGCAGACACTGGCCATGGTGCCCCCACATTTACAGACAGCAGCACTCCCCGAGCAATGTGTCCCACACTGAACACTCCAGCACCATCTGGATGCAGAGGTGCTCCACTCCAAGGCTGGAAACTCTTCATTTGCACCTCCAACTGTGCAGCTGCTCTCTGAATCCCGAGCTGCTGGAGGCCCAAGTTGACTTTCTGGCAAAAGAGTTCATCATGTTCTGGACAGAGATTATCAAACTGCAAACTGCAGATGTGCCCTAGATCTTGCACAGCATTATTCATCACTGTCATCCCCCTTAGCTACCCTGCATACAGCAAGGAATCACCATTATCTGCCATAAAGCAGGAGTGACACTGCAGAGAGGTAACATCATTTGCCTATGCAAAAGCAGCTTTGGGGAAGGAAGCTTTGGATGACTGAGGTTCCTGCTCAAGCTGCTCCATAGTGTTGCCAGAGGAACAGCACCCATCAGAAACACATATTCAGACAGGTGCCACCCTCTTCGATGCAACAGGAAAGTTGCAAAATACATTTGGGGGCATAAATGCCCCCCCCAAAATGCCTCTGCAGGGTTTGTAACAAAATCACCCCAGGTGACAGCTTAGAACAAAAGTCCAACCTTTCCACTGGCAAGAAACAAGCCAGAAAGTTTTAGCTGTTAATCCCTCCCTCAGCCAAAAACAAATTGGATTTCCAAAGCTGAAGGAAGGAGAAAAAAAAAAACACCACAATAAAAATAATTTAAAACTGCTCTCATTTTCATCCCTTTGTGAATGAAAGTGTGGGCTGCACACTTCTGCAGCACAGAGGACACTCAAAAGTAATATCATCAAGAAGGAAAACCAAGCTTTTCTTGCCAATATTCTCTTTTTGAGACTCATCTGCTGTAGCCACACTGATTAAGTGAACAGGCAAATCATCACGTATTGGCTCTATTCCCAGCTCCCCTTCCACTGCCTTCACAAGGTCTCCCCAGGGAACCCCACCACTTTCAGTGCCCACCTAAGATTAAACCATGCAGAAGCCAGCCCGTCCCACCAGCAATGCCTGTCACCCTGACAGCACAGGAGATCTAAACTAGACCTGCAATGCATATGGAAGTACGTAAATGTTTATGATGCACTTAGCCTAACAAGCACGGTCAGGGCGTTATCTCAGGAGAGACCAAAGAAGAAAGTACAGATACAAACCAAAGGCAGCTTCCTGAAGGACATCCACCCTGGGGAGACGCAAAAAACTGATCCAACTCTTCTGAATTTATGGGCTTTTCCCATCCCTGGCCAGAGGGATGTAAATGCTCTTTGACCAGGGACCAGCAATGCCATTCTGAGCGTCCCTGGATGCCCAAATGTGAGCACCCATGGATGCTCACAGCAGTATCACACGTCCCCAGTAAAAGAGCATCTGCAGCCACTGAGCTCAAAACTTCACCAGCTCCTCCCCAAGATATTTCTAACACTCAAAGTTAGGAAATGCAAGTGAAAGCTCAGACGCCCCGTTGATCTCCCAAGTCAGTGAGTCAGGGGAACTCCCTCCCTACTATAAAAAGCAGGCGATGTACACAACTCTCATTAATGGAGTTGTGCATCTGCCCAGAGGTAGGAAACCAGGATCCAACAGACTGGAGGCACAGCTCCCTCCCAGTACAGGGAAACAAAGGTTAAACAATCCTCAAACAAAATAACCTCTCAATGGTAAAATGTTTAACTCTTAAGCACGTAGGGAATGAACAGCACAAAGAAGCTATCTTTGCAGAAGAGATGCAGAAGCTACCAAAAGTTAATTAAATCCCTGTAAAGACACTAAGAATCCCATGGGACTTGTTGGCCCAAAACAGTTCACAAGGTAGATGCACAAGTTCCTACTGATATGAAAAACCCAGGTGTTTCTGGGTTGGAAAACGGTGTCTGCTGAAAAGCATACAGTGACACAAGGCTGAAGACATGAAGACCCATAGAGCTGTCTGCAGGTGGTAGGGAAATGGAGGGAGCGCTGCTAACCACATCCCAGCTTTGACCGGACTCATGGGTTAACCCTGAAGCCATGGCAGGGTTTGCATCCTTCCCATCAACAGACTCTGAGCCTGAGCTGCCAGGAGGGATCGAGAAAGCCTGAGTCACAAGAGCACTCAAGTTCCCCGTTTCATCAGGTGTTTGGAGCAATACTAAGAAATCTGATTGTTTTTTCCTGCACAAAGAAAGTTCTCCATTGCTCGTGCTAAAGAAAGCCTGACACGGGGTACGGCCAATTGGTATCACCTTGTGAAAACACCCCAACTTACAGGAAGGGCAAAGTGAGCAACACACCCCAGAAAGGTCACAGTACACGAGCAGAGATTTCCCTGCAAGAACCACACATGCTTCTGTTCTCCTGTGCTACCACAGCCTGGCTCCTCTGGCCAGGAGAGCCGAGGGTGTTTGCAGGGGCTGAGGCTGGTAGATCATGGGTGAAACCTCAGCCCATCACTCTCCTTCCTTAAAGATGACCTTGGATCCAGCCTCCAGTTTTAACCAACCGCTCCACAAACTCTCCTTGCTTTAGCAGCACAAACTCTATCCTCTATCCTCAGGGACAGCAACATCAACCCACCACCAGGAACTGCCCCAAATATAACTGAACTTTCTGCACTGGAGTGATAAAAGACAGAATCCGGCCTTGGAGCGAGAAACAGCTTAACACCACTGCTGCTGACAGCAACAGGGAAAGGCTGCTCGCTCAAGGCCTTCTCAGCCCCTCCATGCCAGCTGGAACTTCTCTAAGTCCCAGTCAGCAAAGGTGACTCACAGCAGAGGCAGGGAGGGAGCCACGCTGCTAACTCAGGTGAACTTCTTCATCTAAAATAAAGCCCATCCATACCTACTTTCCAAAACAGAATCACACAGGTAGCTAGTATTCATTAAATAAATAACGAAGCTCATATTTCTTGCAAACAACATCTGCTGTGTGTCTCCCCATGCTCTGCAGAAGGGACATAACAAAGGCTGCCCGAACGCTGTCCCAGAGGACAGGGATCCTGAAGGAGCCTCTCAATCCTTCTCAGCACATGACAGAGGTCAGGCTGAGAAAGTTGAGGTCACAGAGGGACCTCCACCAGATCACTAAGGACATTCCCGTGCTGGCTGTTGGTTCCTCCTGCAGATCTCAGTGGCTGCTGTGCATAGCCTGCTCCCACCTTGCCATCCCCAGCTCTTCCTGACAACCAGCAGCCCCTTCCTCTGGGGCTCCCCCCACCTGCTCCTCCAGCCAGCTTAGCACCGCCGGGAAAAGGGATTAAAAGAAAGGCAGGTTTCATGCAATTCATCTGCAGCCCTGGGGAGTGGCAGACGAGGCAGAGAAAACCAGAAGAGCTCTGCCTGCCCAGCAGGTCATCCCTGCAGTGCCCAGAGAGGAAGGGCCAAGCAGGGTGGCTAGGAAACCAAACCACAAGGTGGCTTGTACCAGTACCAAAAGCTTGCATCAGTATAAAACACCAGGCACAACCACAAAGCCCTCCCCTGGAAAACACAGCCCAGAGCTGCTGCTTGCTGGAGCGCTCCTGCTCTGCACTGCCAAGGGATAAGGGAAGAAAATGGAGTTTAAAGGTGTTTTTTTAGCCTCCTCCCAGCATGGCAGACAACTCCTACCTGCTCATCCTGGTGAAGCCTCCCTTAAGCAGACGATCGCAACCTGTGGACCCAGGATTCTGTCCATCAGGCTCCAACCTGCCCAGGACCTGCTTGCGGCAAGCAAAGCAGCCCCCCACTGCATCCCACCTCCCTGGGACCAGACACTCACCTTCCCCCATTGCTCCCAGCACAGGTTCCACCCCTTAGGGACCCTCTCCTCTAGCCCTGCTCTCCCTGGGGGCCTTGCTGGTGCTAGAGCCAAAGGTGGCAGCTCTTTTCTATTCTACCCAGATGACCAGCAGCTCCTCTGCTCCCCCTGGCACCACTGTGTCCTCCGGACCACCCGCCTGCTGTTCCAAGGCACTGAGAGCCCTGCTCTTTGCCCGGTAGAAGGAGAGCACCAACCTCCCCACCATGCCTTGACGGACATCAGCCTTACAGCTCCTGCTCCCCAAAACATTCCAGACCGGCTCCTCAGGAGGAGAGACAGCAACACACAGCGTGAGACCCTCGTTTTCCTCACCAGAGCTGGCAGAAGGGTGGACTTCACCCAAATAACTTTTGCTTCTGCGTTTCCCCATGATCCATGGGAAGATGGATGCAGTGACCTCCATCCTATCACCATCCATCACAGCCAGACCACAATCTACAGTGACACAGCACCTTCCTGGGAGTTAAAACACCAAACCATTTGCACAAAGGACAAAGAAGGGTGTGCAGGGCCAGGGTCCTCCCCAGTGCACCACTGGTGGACAGGACAACATGCAGGACCTCTCCTGTGCCAGCACCTGTGGGGATGAGTCCATCCTCATCCCCGGGGGTGGCACCACGTCAGCCCTATTAGTCACATCCAGGGTAGAGCCCAGTAGCACAGGAATTGCACTTGTAAAGGCAAGAAAATGCACAAAGATGATTCTGGAAAGAAAAAGAAACGGATGGAGACAATTCCTTCTGCTCTTTCCCAACCTGCTGGGTCTGAAGCACGAAGCTACAGAGGGAGAATAGCTCAAACCGTGCAAACCAGATGGTGTCCCAGACCTGGGCTGTGGCTTTTGAAGCCAGTGGCATCCCCCCCCCAATATCGCTCCCCCAGATAAGGGATGGGTCCTTCCCTCCCGGATCGGCATCCCACTGCTCCACGCTCCCCGGCCAACACTCCCGCACCCATCCCGTACCCATCCCCAGCACCAGGCCACGACCAAAGCATAAAGCAAAGGGCCGAAGACATGCAAAAACCCGCAGAGCCTCGTGTGGGTGACAGCGGCCACACGCCGCTCTAACAGCCCTAAGCTCCCCCACGGAGGACCCGACCCCCACGCTCCACAAGCACCGGTCCCCACTCGGCACGGGGGGCGGGGGGGAGGTTTGCTTCCTCTCAGATCGCCCCTAAGTTCTGCCAACCGCCCCCCGCCCTGCACCTGTGCCCTGGTGCTGTGTGTGCACGCGCTCCCATGCACGCCCACGCGGGACAATAGCTCGCCAGGGGCATCCCGGGTACAACCCCCCCGCCCCGCACATCCCCAGGTACCAAGAGCCCACTAGCGCTGCTGCCCACCGTGTTCTTGCGCGGGCGCCCCGCGCCCGAGATGACTTGCACCCTCCCATCCACGCCTGCACCCCTGTGCACACGCACGACCGTGTCTCGCTCCCTCCCCCCCC
>VZTM01038472.1:216323-240275 GCA_013400555.1 Jacana jacana | reverse complement strand
GGCGAGTGCCCCGCCCCGCCCCGGACTACATCTCCCGGCATGCACCGCGGGGGCCGTGCCGCGCCGAGGCGGGGGTAGGTCGCCATGATGGGAGTTGCGCTTCACGTCTCTGTTCTTCCGCTAATCGCGACATGTTTGTCGCCGCCTTTCGGAGAAAGGGTGCCCTTGACGCCCTGTGTGACGAGGTGAGGAGGGAGTGATGGGCCATCAGGTTTCCTGGCTCTGCTACGGCCGGTGTGGTGCTGAGATTGAGAGGGGGAGGTAGGGGGGGCCGTGCTGTGGCGTCCTTCAGCCCAGTGGGTACAACCAAGCCCTGTGGGGTTTTGTCTTTGGCTGCTGTAGGGGTGTATATATTTTACTGTTATGGCCCCTATAGGATGCGTTGTTCTCGGCATGTAAAAGTTGAGGTGCCAGTTGGGTTACTGCATTGGGGTTCAGCTGCACCACACCAGTGTACAGCTAGAGTATTCACTGCCTGAGCTAAGCGCTTAAATCCTGCTCCAGAGCTGGTGAGAAAGCTGCAATGGCAACAACACCCTGAATCCAAACAAGTAATCAGTCCCTGAGAGGCAGCTCCTGCACTTAATGTACCAGCAGAGAAGGAGAGACGCAAAGAGGTCCTCACTTCCCACAGTAAAGAGGATGTGAAAAGTATTGCTGAGTTGTATGTATTTTCCACTAAAAAGCAGTGAAATTCAAAATGGAAAAAGTGATGCTGCTGCCATCGTGCTGAGAGCAGTTTGTGACAAATCATTAAAGGAGATGAAGCCTAGAGACGTCTCTGGAGCCGTTTGCTGCCTCGGAAACCAAAGGTAGTCACTGCACAGTGGAAACTTCCTAGCGTGTTACTTCCAGTGCTGCTCACTGACGCTGCATACGTGAGCACGTACCCCTTGACCTGACACCGTGTACCTTATTTTACCAGTACCTTCAGTGCCTTCAGAAGACAATTAAGAGACCAGAACTCCCCATAGATCCTAGTAATCATATGCAGGTAGAGACCAATAACTTAGTATGGTTGTTGGGCAGGCAGAAGTTCTCTGGCATGGAGCCTGCTGCACTGACTGCACAGGTTGGAAACATTGATGGGTATTGGAGCAGGAGACTGTGTTAACTCTCACAGTAGAAATGATGGAGACATTCAAGTCATCAGAACTATTGTGACCGTCATTAGATGATCACGCCTGGTGAAATGGAACTTGCGGGTGAAGCTGACAGATCTAATTTAGCTTCTAAATCAGGGATGACAAGATTTTTCTAGCTCCACGAGTCAGAAATAGCCTGGATGTTGCATCACAGCAATTTTTAAAATTTCTTCAGAAAAACGTCTCCTTTCCCCTGGTTCATTGTGTTCTTTTGCATATGTTAGTCACAGACAGTGGTTGCTTCACTCTTGTCAACGCCTAAGTCAATTTAGAGAGCATGTAAAAATAATTCTGTCAAAAATGAGCCTACGGTCACACACGGGTGCTACCTTCTTCGCTGAGACTAAACTGGAGGTGAATCCTCCAGTGTAGAACCTGGGAAGCACCAATAGCAGTCACACATATCCGTGTTCTTTCGCTGAACAGTAGCGGAGTTGGGAATCTCACAGACCTGAATGCTGTTTGGGGAAGATTTGGGTGACACAAAGTCAGTTTTTGACTCAGTGCAATCTCTTTACTCATTCTAAAGAGAAGGCAGAGTGGAAGGTTGTGGTAGATGGCAGACAATGTAATGTCAGGAATAAGAAGCTGTTTTTCATGGGGGTAGTGCCTGTGCCCCCCAGGAAGCAGAGACCTCCTTTGGAAGATGCACATGGGTGGCTCTGCTGTTTCTGGGCTCGGTGCAAGTTTGATACTCATCAGCTCCCAACGTGCAGCTGGGTCTGGACTGTCCCCTCTGTCTGTAAGTCTGTGAGTATGTTTAGTACCTGGTTCTTTGGGGTCTGGCTTCTGCTTGGGAAGTTTAACACCTCCTCCCAAGAATTTCAGCCAGGATGTTCAGCAGGTAACATCTAGCCTGCAGTTCCCCTGCAGCGTACCAGAACGACAGGGGACACCAGGCAGCCAAACCATGAGGTCTTCTGTCTGTGAGGAGCCAATGGGTGTTGAGGAAGAGCCTGAGAGGCCCAGGGAGGAACCAGCCCCAAAACTTACTACAGCTTGTGGGTGCTTTACACATACTGTCTTCTTGTGGGGGATACAGACTTAGCAGGACTACAGTCCTACAGTGCTTCAGGCAGTTAAAGTACAAGTTCTTGTAATTGTTGGTGGCATGTGGAACCCTTGTCCCAGCGCTTGGTGGTGACACAACCCAAAGAGCCAGACAGAAAACCAAGAGCGTGGATGCCCCCATGATCCCCACGGCATTTCAGCCATGCTGAACGCAGAAGGAAGCTACTCTTCAGGAGCAGCACCTTAGGCTGGTTTTCTGTTGTGCTGAGCAGGAGGCAGCTGGTCTCCTGCCTGGAAAAGAAATGTGACCCACGGATGTGGCACAATCTGGATTTTGTTCGGTTTCCACCTGTCAGGAGGGCAGGCAGCATCTGCCACTTCTGGAGCTGCCCTATTTGTTTTGGGTAAACAGAGCCCTTGTTTATCAGTGCGTCACAGTCACCGGGCAGAGCTGCGCCCCACGGCACCCTGGGAGCTTGGTTCAGTGTCTTTTTTAAAGTGTAACTTCTATTTGACAGCGCTGTTACTGGCATTTATTGGTCACCTGGTGATAGCAGCTTCCCTTTAGAAACATAGCCTGACTTTAAGGCCTTGGAGTCCCACTTGTCATCTGGAAGGAAATGCATAAATTCTGAAATCCATGGCTCAAAGGCTCCACCTCTCAACTTGGAGAAGATGGAAAAGAAAAGGAGGTGGAACTCGCAGCTTCCTGCACCACCTTCACGAGCTCCTTCTACTCTCACAGGCAGAAGGGATGTCCTGTGACACAGTATTTTAGGGAATGAGCATATGGAGTACGTGGGCAGTGAATGAAATGTGGGATCGGTCCAGCACAAGGAAGGTCCTGTGTATGGAAATACTGGGTCCTGCTCAAGGATGGTGGCGGTGCATCCTCTGGAGCCTGTGTGTGGATCTCCCCCTTTCTGGCAGCAGAGCCCCCAACACGAGCAGTCCTTTGGCCGTGTTGCAGAGGAACATGGGGGAAAAAATCCCAAACTGTTCGCTAGATTCCTTATTCGAAAAAACCCCAACCCAAGTAGGTAGTGTCTCTCCTGAACGTCTGAATCGTGGAGACCTGACCGAGAGCTGGAGGTGCGCTGCGCCTGCTCCTTCTGGCCAGCAGAGGGCGCTGCAGCAGGGCCCGGCCGGGAGGGGTGGGAGAGGCGAGGCGCGCTCCTCTTCGGCGCAGGAGTGGTTACTGCGCATGCGCCACCTTCGAGGAACTGCTACACGCAGCCCCCGACCGGGGAGGGCTGCGGCGCATGCGCGGTCTCACCGCGCATGCGCACGGCTCGCCGGCTGAGGCGGCGAGGGGAGGTGGCGGTGGTGGTCCTACGGGCAGCCATGAGTGGGTTCGGGGCTGCAGCGCCGCTTTCGGGTTCCTCGGCTACGGCGGGGGCCCGGAACGGCAGCAGCGACAGCTTGGAGAAGATCGACATGTCCCTCGGTGAGGACCGCGCCCGAGGCCCAGTGCTGTGGAAAAGATGAAGGGGTGGGGGGGCGGGCGCGGACTGAACCAAACGCTGGGGCCGGAGGAGGGTTGGAATGAACCAACGGGCTCTGCCGGGCACTCGCGCGGGCGGAACCAATGGCGGACGTGGGGAGGGGGGCAGGACCCTACCATAGCTACAGTGTTACGAGGGGCAGAACACGAGGTGGCTTCGGGGAGCCTGTGGGCCAGTCGTAGCGGGCACCGGCGGCGAGGCCCGGCTTCATCCCCGGGAGCAGCGGTGCTGACAGGGGTGTGGGCCCGGGGGATCGCTGTAGCAAAGGAGGAGCCGGGTTCAGCGGGGTGGGTCCCCTTTGTTACAGCTGAGTGCCTGGAGCAGGCTGGGGACTGGGGCGCTGCCTGCATTTGTCACCAGTCAGGCTCGCGGCGGCCGGGCCCTTAGCTGGGTGGCCCTGGGAGAGCATCGCAGGGCTTGTAATTGCAGGGGTGGGGGTGGTTAGGTTGCCGGCCTCGCTTTGTCTTCCCAGGTTTGGAAGTTGGTAGTGGCAAGTGTCCTTTGCAACTCCTCTGCAGTAGCTCACCAGTCAGATCACCCGTGATTCTCTTCACTACTCGAACACGCAGTTTCCTCTGACAATCTACCCCTTTCTCCCCTGTCCTCCCATTGGTTGTGTGTGTCAGGAAGTTGCACAGCCTAGTTGCAGATCTGCAGGAGTGTGTCTCAAGTGTATCTGAAAACCTGACACACCATATGTGTATTTCAAAGAGGTATCTCAGAGTACTTCTGTTCTGGTCATGTGTGCTGAGACCCTTTAACATTTGGGGAACAAATTTGGTGCATTCCTGGAGTGCATCTTCCATTTTTGGTTTATATGAAAAAAATATTCGTATTGTATCCTCCAAGACTATTCTGTAACATTACCAGAGTATGGTAGATAGGTACTATCACGAAACTTCCTTCAAAAAGTGAAATAGAATGTTAACTGTAAACTTGGCCTTTGTGGACAACCTTAAAATAAGAGGACTTGTAAAATTTTTCCTTCTGTAAGTGATCCAGTGAAGTTCTTCATTTTGACAGTGCAGATCATTTGTGAAATGATGTTTAGAGTTTGTCCGAATATGAAGTAGCATTCCAGCATTCATATAAATCTATACATCTATTTTTACTTACAGTATAGCACACTAGGTCTTTGTTTCCAAGGTTACCAAGATTAATAGAGTTATTTTATCTGACTGGCTACTTCTGTTTCCACATATTGTAATGTTTTTACTTGACCAAACTAACCTGTCAGTTAGCCACTACTACATGTCTTGGCCATTGATAGCAGATTGCAGAGGACTGTTGTGGTGTCAGGGTGACCTTTTGTTTCAGAAGCTGTTGTGAGTGGGTGTGTCCCTTAGCCTGTTTAGTTGCAAGGTTAACTTGCACAACAACAGTGTCATCAACACCTACTGTCCCTAAGTTAAAGTTTTGTCATCTGGTGTCAAGATGCAATCCCACATCTGTCCTCATACCAAAAAATTTGATGCAGCGTTAATCTAGGAAATCTTAAGATTTGGATCTTAATGTTGAGTATTTTCTGATGTAGCGATAAAGATTGAACGTGTTTTTGTTGCCAGTGTGTAAAGCACCTGATGCTTTACTCTTATCTCCTGAGCCAGCTACCAGATCAGTGAAGGAAATCAAAGTGGCGTGGCATGATTTGCATTTGACAGACCTACTGTTAACTTTTCATGAGTTAATTATTTTATCCATATTCTAAACCGATTAATAATTTGTTCAACATCATTTCCTGGGACAATAAATAAGATGATTGCTTTGGGTTGCAGGTATCTGGGGAGAGAAGTCTTGCTTGCTTTATTTTCCCATCATGTCAACCTCCGTGAACACACAAAGATAACTCATAGGGTGATTTCTTTCTGTGTGATTTTTCTTAAGTAACTTGGGATGAAAGAACTTGAATTCTTGTACTGACATTTCGTCTGGAATCTGCAAAGTCTGTTGGTGGTGGGATTACCTTGTCTTTAATGGTATACAAACACTAATGTAGTCATTCCATTTAAAATGTCATGCTGGGCAGAAGCTTTCCAGTCTCTTGGATGCTGTGGATGTGTGCAACTGCTTCTCTTTTGCTAGGACATTAAACTATAAGTGAAGTACTATAAGACTAATAGGGACTGCATAATTAATGGAAAGATTTCTGGAACCTTGGCTTGTACGTGCTGTCTTTGCAAGATTAACTGTACCCCATGACACCAACTTGCTAGGGTTCTTTCTTCAGAACTAGAATATGTCTGCAATGTGTCAGATCTTTCTTTTTCATTTTCTGCTTACAGATGACATAATTAAACTGAACAAGAAAGAAGAGAGAAAACAGTATTCCCCCAAAATGAAAAGAGGGCTTCAGCAGAATCGAACTCGACAGTTCAGGACACCGAGCTCCAAGTGGGGAATCCAACAGCAAAAGGGTGTGTTTGTAAAACCTAATGTGGATTGTGCAATATTTGTTGTGTGTGCTGAAATGTAACCTAATGAAAATACAGGGATTGGCATCATCAATTCAGGTGTCTTTCAAATAGCATCACAGGCAGTTTTGTTTATAATTCAGTTCTTTTTTGATCTGTTTATGTTTGGTTTTGTTTCTTGTTCAGTGTGAGAAAGTCATTGATGTGTTGGGCCAACAAGGAGCTTAGGTGCTTGAGGGAGTCTATTGGAAGGATTGGCTTGCCTTCTGATTTTTAATATTTTGGTTTGGAAATTGTGTTGATATTTTGTTCCTTCCCAGAGGTGGATAGAAAGACTGCTTGTGCCAAAGATGTAGTGAAGCTCTGTAGGGGGAAAATTAGAAGGGCCAAAGCTCAAGCAGAGCTGAACTTGGCCACTATGGTTAAATAGAACAGGAAGAAGGTTTTTTAATATATCAGGAGGAAAAGGAAGACTAGGGAAAATGTAGGCCCACTGATGAATGAGGTGGGTGGTGGAAGACACAGAGAAGGCAGGGCTACTAAATGCCTTGTTTGCTTCAGTCTTCACTGCGAAAACTGTCCCCTGTGAATCTCAGACCCTGGAGACAAGGGGGAAGATCTAGAGAGAGGAAGATTTTCCCTCTGCGGAGGAGGACTGGGTTAGAGACCACTTGGCCAAACCAGATGTCTATAAGTCCATGGGTCCTGATCGGATGTACCCATGAGTGCTGAGAGAACAGGCAGATGTTATTGCTGGGCTGCTCTCCATCATCTTTGAAAGGTTATGGAGAACAGGAGAGGTACTGGCAAAAGGCAAATATCACTCTGGTGTACAAAAAGGGCAAGAAGGAGGACCCAGGGAACTACAGGCCGATTAGTCTCACCTCCATCCCTGGGGAAGGTAATGAAGCGACTTGTTTTAGATGTCATCTCCAGTGGTCAACACAGATTTAACAAAGGTAAATCATGCTTGACCAATCTGATAGCCTTCTATGATGTTATAACTGGGTGGCTGGATGAGGGGAGAGCAGCAGATGTCATCTACCTTGACTTTAGCAAGGCTTCAGACACTGTCTCCTATAACATCCTCATTAGGAAACCGAGGAAATATGGGCTAGATGAGGGGGCAGTGAGGTGGATTGAGAACTGGCTGTGTGACAGGACTCAGAGGGTTGTAATTAATGGAGCAGGGTCAAGTTGGAAGCCTGTAACCTGTGGTATCCCTCGGGTCAATACTTGGTCCAGTCTTGTTAACATATTCATCAATGACTTGGATGGAGGGACAGAATGTATCCTCAGCAAGTTTGCTGATGATACCAAACTAGGAGGCCTGGCTGACACTCGAGAAGGCTGTGCCGCCATGCAGCGTGACCTGGACAAGCTGGAGAGCTGGGCAGAGAAGAACCTAATGAGCTTCAACAAGAGCAAGTATAGGGTTCTGCAGCTGGGGAGATTGAATTCTGGGCACTGGTATAGGTTGAGGGCAGACCTGCTGGAAAGCACTTCTGAGGAAAAGGATCGGGGGGTCTTGGTAGATAGTAAACTGTCCCTGAGCCAGCAATGTGTCCTTGTCACCAAGAGGGCCATGGAATTCTGGGCTGCACAGGGAAGAGTGTGGACAGTAGGTTAAGGGAGGTCATTCTGCCCCTCTGCATTGCACTGGTGAGGCCACAACTGGAATAGTGCATCCAGTTCTGGGCTCCCCAGTTCAAGAGAGACAGTGAACTACTGGAGACAGTTCAGCGTAGGGCAGCAAAGGTGATTAAAGGATTGGAATATCTCCCTTATGAGGAAAGGCTGAGAGAGCTGTGACTCTTTAGCCTGGAGAAGAGAAGGCTGAGGGGAGACCTTATTAATGCTTATAATAAGGGCGGGCTGGATGGAGCTGGACTCTTTTTAGTGGTTCCCAGTGACAGGACACGGGGCAATGGGCACAAGCTGGAACATGGGAAGTTCCATTCAAATATGAGGGAAACCTCTTTCCAATGAAGGTGCCAATGCACTGGAAGAGGCTGCTCAGGGATGGTGTGGAGTCCCCTTCTCTGGAGACCTTCAAGCCCCACTTGGATACAGTCCTGGGTAGTGTCCTCTGGGCAATCCTGCTTTAGCAGGGGAGTTGGACTAGATGGTCTCTAGAGGTCCCTTCCAACTCTGACGATTCTGTGATTCCATGTCTGAGTTGACTTTTCTAGTTAAGCCTTTTTAAGCTGATGTTTCTACAATGGAATATAAAAGTGAGAAAAAAATCATGCAGGCAGGGAATGAAGAGAGGAAAAGGGCTAATAACAGCTTTCCTGTAGATTCTCTGAGCAGCTGTCAGGGTTGGGGTTTTTCATTTTGATAAATGGGAGTTGTATTCTAAAATGATTCCCAGGTTATAGTCCAGTTCGTGACCAGCAGCTGTGTGAAGTATAGACAAGTTTTGCTTAGGTTTGATGTTGGAAAGTACCTTTTTAGCTCTGGATTATGAAATATGGAAAAATAGCTGTCTCATCAGAAAGCTTACCACCTCAGACCAAGCTAGTGCAGTGCTAGTGCAGTTAATACATGCAGTTTCTTGTTTATTAACATTAATTTAAAGCAAATGTACAACTCTGCTGTATTCACAGTGATCCCCATTTTATCTTTGCTGTTGCTTAGTATTTGTTGCAGCAGCAGCTCGTGGGTAGCATCTTAGACAAATGTCTTTGGGGGTCAGTGGGACGTCATGTTGCTGAGGGCTCAGAGGAGTTTTGCTTTTTATACAGGCCAAGATAGCAGTGTTCCTTACCTTGTGCATCTTCTGTAGATTAGTGACAGTGCAGGAAAGTGTTTTACATCAGTCACCCCCAAGTGCAAGAATGTGTAAGTGAATTTAAATTGTAGATTATAAAGCTAGTAGGCTTCTCTTCTTACTGCAGTTGTCAAATGCAATTGTTTATGAACCAAAGGGAGCAAAAGAAGCAAGATTTAGTTTTTTTTTCCTATCTTGGGACA
This sequence comes from Jacana jacana, assembly GCA_013400555.1. Lineage (NCBI taxonomy): Eukaryota > Metazoa > Chordata > Aves > Charadriiformes > Jacanidae > Jacana > Jacana jacana. The sequence continues at coordinate 231,227 of VZTM01038472.1, read as the reverse complement.
TTCTGTCCTTGCCTGCCCTTGCAAATTTATTTTTTTTTTTCCAAAATTGCCAGATTTGTGACATTGAAATGTTGTAAATAGCTTTCACTGCTCTGCTCCTTCCTATACAACACCACACATTTTCTCCCATTGAAAGCAAACCTCTTCTATGTGGTTTTTTGAGCAGAAGTTATCATTAAGTAGTTCTTCAGACCATTCTAGTTTTTAGTACTTTATGTCCAATAGATTTGCTGCTCCTCCGTTGTCCTTGAAGTTATTCTGATAAGTAGGAAATCCTCTGTTGTTTGTGGACGGCTACGGAAATCCCAAACAATCAAGAGCATTCAATTTGTAGGGGTTCCCAAACTCCCTGGCAAGAAGCGAGGAACTTGAGCTGGGACTCAGTTCAGCATTTTGAGAGGAGAAACAGAAAGAATAACATTGTTCATATAAATAAAAGTTGTCCTTGGTGATACACAGAATGCAACTGCACAAAACCCTGTGCAGCTAATTTTGAGGTTGTTGTTTCTTTGAGCAGAGATTGGTCCAGAGGGCTCGTGAGATCCCTTTCAGCCTAAATAACCCTGTTTCTCAGCTTTCCTCCTCAAAAAGAAGAGCATTTGGTAACTGTCCACAAAATGTGAGTGCATAGCAGTTTCTCCACGGGAAATTTATCAAAGCTGGGTTCTGATGAATGGCTCACCTCCTGTGATGGCTTCTGTCTCATGAAGAAGCACAGATTTATTATCAGTACTGTGAAGTCTCATACATCAAAGCTAAATGTGTCTGCTGCTGTAGAGCTGACTCCTTAATCCTAAATGCAGTCTGAGGTTCTAAGATGATACTTAAGGGATAAAACTGAAGCATGGTCTGTATTCATAGCATGAAGTGAAATGGCTCTAGACAGGGTTAACCAAACCCTTGTAACTGGAGATTTCAGATGTTTATGCTACAGGCCTCAGACTTATAAGCCTTTTATATTCAAAGGCTGTGTTCAATTCTCAGTTTCATCCAGACTGCCGTGCAGTTTTCTAATTGAAAACACTTCAAATGTGAGGTAATTCATACGCTGTTTAATACGGTTCTGTGGGCCAGTTGCTATATTCTTTTTTCTTAGGTCATGTCTTGGGAACCACTGATCTAAATAAATAAGCTTTGAAGTTGCTTTTTTTCTTTTCTTTGAATTGAACTGGTAATTTAAAGTTTGCTGAATGGGTGGGGAGCTGGGGCTTTTTTTTTTGTTGATGTTGGTTTGGTTTTATGTTATTCAGCACTTAATAAAGTTCAACTTCAGAGAACTTTGGTAATTTTTTATGCCAGAATGACTCTTTAAGCTGTCCCTGTAGAAATGTCAAATAACAAATTTTCCACAGAAACTGTTGCAATGAGCTAGAGCAAAGCTGTGATCTATCTGAGAAGCTGATTATTTTTGTGCTAGGGCTTGGGCCAAACCAGCTGAAATAGCTTCTGCTTTAAGGATTGGAAGCGTGCAGCCAAATAGCTTGTGTTGCCTGTATAGCATCTTAAAGGAATAAACTTCTTCTTTCCACAAGAGTTGTTGAACTCGTCGTGCTTATTGCAGGTTATGGTAAAAATCGTTTGGGACGCAGAAAGAAGGTAACGGGGAAGAGGCGTTCTTACGGAGTCATTACTGGCTTGGCAGCCAAGAAGGCAATGGCTTCACGCAAAGGAATTAGTCCTCTGAACAGACAGCCGCTTAGCGAGAAGGTAAGTGAGGAGATTCTAGCGGTTCACATAAGAGCAGGTTAAAAAATGAAACAGAATGGCTTCAGAACAACGGAAATCTAAACTGGAGACCTCTGGTACAACCTTTGGCTAAATGGAGGCTGTGTTAGCTGAGTTCTGGTTTGGTTTTGAAGGGGGTGGTCAATGACTAGGTTTGAAAGTTGTTCTTTTTTTAAGATCCCTTAAATGAGTGGCAAGTCATGAAAATTGACTTTCATTGACACTCATGGAGGTAGTTATGTATTTTTGCAGGACAAGCTCACTTACTGGGGTTTCTTGTCTTTGCATTGCTTTGATACAGACCAATGATTCTGGCACCGTGCAGGGATTAAGCTGTGCCTGCTACAAAGATGAAAGTTTTTGCAAAATACTTAACTCCTTTGGTAGACTCCTGCATTTCTCCAGTGCATTGTTCCCTGCTCCACCTCATTCTGTATTCTAGAACAGGGATTTCTTTTGGATTAGTGAAGAAGAGCAGTTTTAGAGATGTGTGGAGCATGTGCTTTATCAGTTGAGGGATATAAAGCAATCAGAAAGTAACTGTGAAGCTCTGCATTTTTTTTGTTGCTGCTGCTTTTTGCCTGGTAATGAGGGGAACATAGAATTCATGGAAGTGTGGAAGATATTTTCAAATTCAACTGTGAAAGGTAGGCAAAGCCAAATGTATTCCATACGCAGTTGGTAAATGGAAGTTGAAGGGGAAGTGTTGGTGTGTATGCTGTGTAGATAAATGCTATATATATTGATTGGGTTGTTTTTTTTTAAGAATGCACAGCGCAATTATCCAGTTTTGAAAAAGAAAACAAACCCGCAGAGACAATCTGAAACGCAGAGAAAACAACCTCCAGCCCTCAGGAGGCCCGTCCCGCTAAGCAGAAGGTAAAATAACAACCCTGCTTTCTGAGCTCTTCCTGATAGCTTTCCGTAGGGAGTCTCCTTTGGCAGGACCGAGTCCTAGAAAAGACAGTAGGTACTGGCCATAGTAATACGGTCAAGACTATCGTGTATGAAGTTCTACAAATCTGGAAGACAAGCTGGGGACAAATGTGGTCTCAGTACAAAGCCAGATACTCATTACCGTGTAAAGCACGGGAAGATGCTGCCACCTTCAGTTTCACCGAAGCGATTGCATGTTTTACCTGTGCTGGAGTTAAGGTCTCTGTTACAAACTGCATCTTAACTGGACTCCATGGTGAAAATTTTCACTATCTGACTACTGGGGAAACTGCAAACTTTCTTTATACATATCAAGACTGCTCCTTTATTTATTTTTTTAATCTAATCAGCAATGTTTAACTGGTGCTGGAGGATACTAAGAAAAGGAAAAAGCGGAATAAATGTACTGTCCTGTGATACAGTGCTGGGCTTCTGTGTAACAGAAGTGATGTCTCCACGTATGAGTAATGTGTTTTGTTCCTGATATACGAGAAGCTTATTGCAACTGAAATGTTCAGCCTCAAAAAGGCAGCATTGCAGGTGACCCTAGGGATGTATTGCTCGCTTTCCTGACTTTCATAGTGGTCTCTCAGGTGTTATCTCTGGAGCCTTTGATAACTATATTTTAATAAATACTACAGGAATAACATACCGTCCACTTTTGCCAGAATCGGAAACAAGCTAAATCAGCAGAAAGACACTCGCCAAGCAACTTTCCTGTTTAGAAGGGGCCTGAAGGTAATAAAAATTACTGAAAACAACAAAATTGTGCTGCAGGTTCTAAGTTATAACACTTTTTATAACACTGATATTAATGAATCAACTTCAGACACCCAGTCTGAGTGGAGTCTTCAGGTGGCCTGGGAAGTACGCATGGGTTCTACTCAGGAAATGTACTTGTCCTCTTCAGTTACTGTAACCCCTTGAGTCTTGCTTCCTGTTCCAGTGTAGCTGGACTGGTCTGAGGGGTATGGAGCTTGTCAGAGATTGAAGGTCGTTGCAAGCTATTAATTTTTCCTTTTAAAAGTAAATGTTTAAAAGCAATGTGCAGCTTTCAAAAAATGCATTCGGATGAACCACAGAGCAGAAATTTGTTTTAGAAACTGTTTATGGTTTTGGTTTGTTGCTTTGATTTAAGTTATTATTTTAGTTACTTCAAGATTTTTTAGTTATTTTGAGTAAGATCAAGAGAATAGGAGGTGTGCAGTGAATGATAGTGGTGTTCTTGGTTTTCATTTACACCCTCATTGTACATCTGCCATCGTGGTCATGGTAGGTAGTTGCTGTCTTCCATCCACATGGATTGCAGAATTGCAGACAAGATCAGGAGGAAAAAAAAATCAACAAAATAAAAGTCACATAAAACAGCAGTGGGACACAGTAGTATGTTGCATATTATGTGTGCTAATATCTGTCAGATTAGGGACTAGCCAAATTTTTCTTGCTGGCCTGGTAACACTTTGTGTATCTTGGTGAAGTATATGGTTACTGACATAGTCCTCAAAAACATTTCCCATCTCTTTATTGTTTAAGTTCCTTTCATTGATAACTTTAAGTCATTCTGAGTTCTTAGAGTAATTTCTTTCCAATGTTTTACAAATGTAGTAAGTTAGTTACTTTTGAAGTCCCTCTGAAAGTACAATCCTGTCTGTGCAGAGTGTACAAGCAACTGCAAAATTCTGGTTTTGAACTGCTCTGTTTCCAGCTGCTGTGATGGGAATTGAAACGGTATTCAAATCCAGTGTCTATTTTGATGTGTTTTCAGGTGCAGGCCCAAGTGCAGTCAACAGATGATCTTGATAATCAGACAGTAAAGAGAACTCGTCAGTAAGTATTTAGTTTGGAAAAACTTCAGTTTTGTTACTTGTATGATTCTTGTTTTAGTTCTGGCTTCCTGGCTATGATAATTGAATGGGATTTATTCCCCTGCAGGCGTATCAACTGAGTAATCTTCCTCCTATGTTCAGTTATTTCCTAAATTAACTTCTAATTTAAACAGGAGGAGTTTGTTTGCATAAGATGCTTGGCAGAATGAGGGGGAAGGTGGTAGCTTTAGAGGATCAGACTAGTCTCTGACACTCATGAGTACTGCATAGACTGGAAGAAAAATTCAAATGTCAGTGTTCTCCTGAGCTCTTGATGTAGTTTCCATTGTGTGTAATATACATATTAATCTATGAAGCAATCTGCAAATAAGCAAGGCAGGACACAAGGTAAGCACCAGTTCTCCCTCCATGTATTCTTCCCGGATCACTCTGTACCTGCCAGACTCTTCACAGCTTGTTTGTCGCTGACACAACAGGCTGTGTAAGCAGTGTATGCCACAGACCTGCATTCTGTCACCTCTTGGATTTGCTCTGAGGACCATTTTGGCCCCATTTATGGCAAGGAAACTGAATAGTTTCAGTCAGTGCTGTAGTTCTGGTACACCTTGCAGCATGTGATCTAGTACTCACCTGAATAGGCTTAGATGATGTAAAAGATACAAGAATTAAAGGCCAAGCTTCTCGTAGATTGATTGACTGCACATGTTCTTTGTGCTGGCCTGTATTCTGAAGGCTTGTATATTCTTTACTCCCCAGTGTTTTGAAAAGGCTTTTAAAGATACCCTGACTGAAATTTCTGCAATTTTTTTTCTAAGTGATTTCTGTGTTTTCAAACTAGGTGGCGAACTTCCACCACAAGTGGAGGGATTCTGACTGTGTCCATTGACAACCCAGGAGCCATCATAACCCCAATGTGAGTTTTCAAAAAAGTTCTGAAATGTTTTTAACATAACTGAAATCACTGCTCTGAGACATTAGCAAAGTTCCTTGCAGATAGTATTTCAGGTGACCTTAAGGTAAAGCTTCTTGTGAAAACTTCTGAATCTGTCCCCTTTCTGAGCATTTCTGAGCTGTGTTTGAATAATGGCACGAGGCATCTCCCAGTTAGGAGCTCGATGTGGTGTGTGGAGTTGAAGAGTGGTAGGCTGGCAGATTTTCACCTTGTCTGCCCCTTCCAAATCAGACTGTATTGCAGCTCTTTTCCTCCCATATCTGAAGGAAAGTGAATGAGCATCTAGTTGATGTGTGATGGTAATGGTTCCTCCCAGATTCCTGAAGATGTTACTAGAGTTGTGCTTGAAGAATGCACTGCTCTGATTCTCTTTGGGAAGTTGATGGTACCATTGTTTCATGAGGCATTTTATTTTTAAAATATCTTTAGTAGATTTTTTCATTGGTAGCATTTTATCTGTAAGGCAGACTGTACCCCTTTTTGTGTGTGTTTATGGGAATTATTAACAGCAAATTATGCATTTGTCAGTAAGATTGATTGATAAAAGCTAAGATCACTTCCTTTTTGGGGCACTTGCTGCCTGGTAACAATAATGAACACTACCCTTTTATAGTTCTGCCGGACTTTTACCTTCTTGAGTGTGTGCCCTTCAACTATTTAGCTAAGTGATCAAATGGCTTTGATGAAAGATTCATAGCTCTACCAGTATTAAAGCTTTATTGCATAAAACACATGTTCACTATGTCCTTTTAAACATTGTTCTTTCACAGTTCCCAAAAACTGCGATTAACTCGTACTCCTGTGCCACCATTCCTAATGAAGAGGGAGCAATCTGAAGAGAAGAAGGTGCCCAAAGGGGTCCCGTTGCAGTTTGATATTAACAGTGTGGGAAAACAGGTAAAGGTAGTTTCTTTCCTTAGCTGTGAAGTAGTTTCCAGTCGGTTAAAAGCCCGTGAGCCAGGTGCTTTGCTCCTAGACTCACTAGTGACAGAAAGAGGGAACTAGTGACTGCTTCTCGTTTCCACTTCCAGTTCTTCCACTAACTCGCTATGTAACTTCAAGCAAGTAACTAAACTCACTGTTCCTGTTTCTCTAGTTCATGTCTTGCACGCCCACATGCTTTAAATGGGATTTAAATGATTTAATATTTCTAAAAGCCTTCTGGTGTTCCTGCTGTACTTGCTTCAGCAACTGTGCGTAATTCAGGGCTGAGCTGCTTTCAGCTGTGTAACCTGTATGAACCCCTGCAGCTGAATTTATAAGGCAGCTTTTGCTATGCACCTAGGGAAAAAAATACTAAATGTGATGTGAAATGATTGCTGGAAAGCGAGCAGTGTTTCAGAAGTTTAATGAAGACAGGTGGTTTGGGGCAGGAATCTTAGTGCTGTCATTGAAGGAATTCTTACAGAGTGACAGTTTGAGGCTGTTTTGTCATCAACTCCTTAGTGCCAGCCGTAGAAAACTCCACGGGGTCAGGGCATCGGTCTGGATTTGTTCCTTCTATGAATAAGTAGTATGTCAAAAATAGTCTACTGCTATACTGTAAAAATAATTGGAACTTCTCGACTAGATTCCAGTCGACCTCAACTGGATGGACTGGAGAGCAACCTACATTAACACAGTTAAAATGCTGCATTTGTTGGAATTGCATAGGATCTATGTGGGGAGATGAGTGTAGTGAGTTCCCTGTATCAGTCTGTCTGTCCTCAGTTTAACTTCAAAAATTTAGCATTGACTTTCAGTCTTCAGTCTTGACATTGTGTACTGTGTGTTCTTTAGGATTTCTGAGAAACACTAGCTCTTGATGTATAGGCCAGTCTGATTTCTAAATGCTGGGGGAAATTGGGAAATGATGAAATCAAATCAAACCTCTTTTTTTGCGGGGTTGTTTTTTTTTTCCCCTCTCAGTGAGGCAATTAAGCAGTCACATGACAATACAGAATGAGGAAAAATCATTCTTGTCTCGATTACTTTGATTAAATTAACCTACCCTCTTTTAAGCCTATGGCTAAATGAGTTTATTTTTCAGACAGGGATGACGCTGAACGAACGTTTTGGGATCCTGAAGGAGCAAAGAACAGCGCTGTCTCAGAACAAAGGAAGCCGTTTTGTAACGGTGGGCTAACCTGGCAGGCAGACTTGGGCACTGATCCCGCCTACCTAAGAAGCTGAGATAAAAGTGGGCAGAAGAAGACAGCATATGACACTGAAATTCCCCAGACTTCTTGCTGAGGTGGTGGCAGAGTTATCGATTTTATTTCTTTTACTTTGAGTGGTAAAAGACGCAATGCCCTGATGGGGAAAGTGGGGAAACTGATCCGCTCAAATGGCACCATCACCTGGTTGGAAAAGATTCTGCTGCCCAGCTGATGAAAAACACTGAGTTCTGGTTCATCTTGCAACCAAAACACAAACATGAATTTTAAAAGGATTTTGGTTTTTCTGTTGGTTTTTGTTGGTTTGTTTAGGATTGCTCAGTATCTGTTCTTTGACCCCTTCTGTTATGGTAAAGATTGTGAGTTTCATTACGAACCCCATTTTAGGGTTTTTTAGGGACTGCCTACGAACTTCCCCTTGGGCTGCAGTTTGGCACAGAGCCCCAGTCCCTGAACACTTTGATGGTGATGTAGCAGCAGTTGCTATGGGAGCACTGGTTGTATTTCTTTGTGCTTTTGAAGTTCAGGTTTTTTTCCTTTCTTGAAAACTTAATGTTTTGCATCTTTACTTTCACAAGTAAAGCTGTTAGCTGAGACCCAAAATACATAATTTGGATGGAGAGACTATTCTACTCTTATCCTTAAAAATGGTCCAAATCCTACGGGAGGAATACTGCCCAGGCAGTATGAGAGTAATTTATATTGCAAATAGCTCAGTTCATCATCCTCCTCTGTCAATTGAGTATGTCTCTCTCCTATATTTTTTCTTAAACTTTTGATTTCTGTCTCTTTTTGTGGTGTTTTTTTTTTCAGAAACCTAATGCAATAACTTGATGTTTTTGAACAATTTCATAAGAATAAACACAACAGTTGACAAGGAAGCCGGTGGTACGGTAGAGTTCCTTACCCTCACACACGTAGGACTCGCATCTTGCGTGCCTCGCCCCAGAGGGGTTTCTCTGGCTCTTACAGAGAGCCGGAGGCCAGCGATCTAATGGCACTTGTTTGTACATATCAAAGAGAGGTGAGGAGCGAAGCTGATCAGAAGTGCTCAGATATCTTGAAATTAGCTGAAACTGGGGAACGTTGCTGGATGGAAGCCCTCAGTGTTCCCAGCACGTGTAAGGCACTAAGCAGGAGCGTGTGGTCACTTGGTCCTAGCTTAGCTGTGCGCATCAGAGTCTGTATTGGTGACAACCAGGGCATCCCCAGTCTGAATTTATATGATCCCTACAACTGAGGCACCCGTTCAGAATTACTTTCAGACCAGGAACTGATGAACTTAAGGCTGTTCTATAGCAATGAGATGGGGGTGCAGTCAGGTAAAGGGGAGATGGGCTTGCTGCATCCAGAAATGCTTACGGTGTTTGAAGTGGGTTTCATTCCTTTTGCTGTTCTTGAAAGAAGTTACATTTGACTTCTCACAGAGTTGGTTTCCTTGCGTTTTTATCTCAAATTCCAAGTTAACTAGCATTTACTGGGAACTTCAACGCTGAAGAGCATTTGGCAGTAGTAGAGCTTTTGTTTCTATAGCAGTTTTAAAGTCAGAGTGCATCCTGATGCTACATAGTACTTAAACCCTTATTTTTAATGTTGGCAAATATACCTTAGCAGAAGCAAACTAAATGTAATGGTCGTTAAGGATTTTTCTTAATTAATAGTAGCAATTTTTAATTTTCTTTTAAAATGTCCCACTGTTAGAATTTGGGTAGATAAAGTGTTGTCAGTCATCCTGTTTCAGTGTATACATTTTCCATGTGCCAGGATGCAACAAAAAATTCTTTTGCATCAACATAGATGCAAAACATTGATGCAATGCATCAAAAAATGCTAGTTTGTATTTAATGAGAAGATGCTTTACACTGTACCTTTTGGTATTTTTTGGAGAAGTTACTACATTTGATCTATTCTGAAGCTGTTAATTTTTTTTTTAAATAAAAAGTTACAGGTTTCATACTGTCTTGTTCCTGTTATAACCACCCCAGCAATATAAGGGTGATGTCCATTTTCTGATGTCCTACAAGGGGTACTTGGTAATCAAATGCTTATGAAACATTCTGGACAACATGCTGCAAAGTCACCTAATTTAAAGAGGGCTCGTGTTCGTTGCCCAGCTTAATATCCTGGAAATCAAGCACTTCTTGGAGTGGCACTGCATAAGCTCACCTACACTTAAATTTGTCAGCTTCTAATGTGTTTCTCAGTAGCAGTATCTAAAGGGGGGCTGGGTTTGATTATGGCACCAGGTCCCTTCCCCTGTGCGGGTGTGCTGGGACACGTCCTGGTGAGGTGTTGCTGGCATCCAAGCCTGTGTTGCAGCCTCGGCACAAACACCCTGAAAAATGACAGTTGCTGTGATTTCACGGAATTGTTAGGGTTGGAAGGGACCTCTAGAGATCACCTAAGTCCAACTGCCCTGCCAAAGCAGGATTGCCCAGAGGACATTACCCAGGACTGCATCCAGGAGGGGCTTGAAGGTCTCCAGAGAAGGGGACTCCACACCCTCCCTGCGCAGCCTCTGCCAGTGCTCCAGCACCCTCACCAGAAAATTTTTCCTCATATTTGAATGGAACTTTCCNGTTAGGGTTGGAAGGGACCTCTAGAGATCACCTAAGTCCAACTGCCCTGCCAAAGCAGGATTGCCCAGAGGACATTACCCAGGACTGCATCCAGGAGGGGCTTGAAGGTCTCCAGAGAAGGGGACTCCACACCCTCCCTGGGCAGCCTCTGCCAGTGCTCCAGCACCCTCACCAGAAAATTTTTCCTCATATTTGAATAGAATCCATGTTCCAGTTTGTGCCCATTGCCCCTTGTCCTGTCACTGGGAACCACTGAAAAGAGTCCAGCTCCATCCTCCTTCAACCCCTTCATCACTTATAAGCATTAATAAGGTCTCCCCTCAGCCTTCTCTTCTCCAGGCTAAAGTGTCCAATCTCTTTGAGCCTTTCCTCATAAGGGAGATGCTCCAATCCCGTATTCATCTTTGCTGCCTGGTGCTGGGCTGTTAATTCACGGTGCAGGCAAAAAAAAGGTACTGCCTGTCCGTTTACCTGCTGCGGTGTGACGTGCAGCGGGAATACCGGGGTAGTACCCAAGGGTAGCACTGGAGTACGGGGCCAGCTGCGGTCTGTTGTCCCCAAGCAAGACGGGCATTCATCTGGACACTACAAAGAATGAGACCTTTTAAGGATTGGTGACATCAAGTCAAAAAACATGACATCGATGGTACCTTTCCCGCCTGGGCAGAGATGTGCCCAGCAGCCCCTGTCGCGGCCCACCTAGAAATTTTCTGAATTTCAGAAGGTATGTGGGCGCTCCAGCCCTTGGCAAAGGGAGGCGAGCACCCTCGCACGCCAGGTTACCGCAATCGGGCGGAAACACGGGCCTCAAAAAGAGGATGTTTCGGGTTATTTCGAGGTGTCCCGCGGGCTGGCAGCTGCGCATGCGCACTGCGAGCCCCTGTCAAGGCTGGCGCATGCGTGCTGCCTGCCGGTCACTGGGCTTCCCCGCGCCTGCGCAGTGGCGCGCAAAGCCGCAGCAGCACCAGCACCAGGAGCAGCGGCGGTGGAGGGGGGGAAATGGCGGCAGCCGTGCTGTCGGCGCCGGAGGGTGGTTCTGCCGTGATGCCGTCGGGGAACGTGTCGTCTTGTCCTCCGCCACCTGGTCCCTCCGGTCCTGGTTCGTGGAGCCGCTCTTTGGACCGAGCCTTAGAAGAAGCGGCGGCCAGCGGTACCCTCAGTTTGAGCGGCAGGAAGCTCCGTGACTACCCTCGAGCCAGTGCCGCCAACCACGACCTCAGCGACACCACCCAAGCCGGTGAGAGATGGAGCCTTGAGAGGAGGAGGAGGAGGAGGAGGAGGGGGGAAAGGGGTGGGCAAGACAGGGAGGAAGGGGGACAGGGCTGAGGGTGGCCAGTGTGGCGGGGCCTAGGGGCTTCCCCTCAGAGAGGCCTTTGGGGGGGCTGGTTGTCCTCCCACCGCCTCCGGCAGCCAGCCCCCCACGAAGTCTGGCTGAGGCGATCAATTTGCTGTTTCTTCAGTAAATGGAAGCTGGATGTATGTGGAGGAGAAATTTCCTCGGTGGATGTTTGGGGGGCGGGTGGGGGATATCCTCCCCGTCACCCTTGAGGAGCGTGTTGGGTGGGTCTGGAGGGGGGGTTTCTCCTCGCTGGAGCTGATGCTTGGCGGATCTCCGCTTGGGCCGTCTCACTCCTTCGTGCTTTGACCTCCTCCCTTTGCTCTCCGCCCTTCCTCTCCTCTGAGAGAGGAAGGCTGAGGGGCAGGATGGAGGAGAGCCGTGGCAGGGTACTCCTCCTTCCTCTGCCCGCCCATGAGATCTCTCCATTTATTGCGTTTTGGGGTTGTTTTTTTTTGTCTTCGCCATCTCCGACCTAGACGCGTTTCCCTTGTGTGGGGCTGTTTTAAAGAGAGTTGTGAGGCTTTTCTCAGTACTGCTGCTCGCTGATGTGGTGTTAGCCAGGCGGGCTCTTGTTCTGATGTATGCATTATGTGAGGGGGGGTGTGTGTATCCACAGATATACGTGTGCCCCCTCCCCGTCTCTCATCTTGTGTTGGTGACGGGGAAACTGGCTTTCCAAGCAGGGCTGTCAGGTGTGCATACGCTGAAGACAACCCTTTCTTGTGCTCTTATCCTACTATTGTCATTTCTGACAGCCATAAGCAAGATGTGAAAGGTACTGCAAACAGAATCACATCCCGTTTCTTTTTTCCTCCCGTATATAAAATATTGAGGATTTTTAAGAAATACTTTAGAAGTCCCAGTAAGCAATAGTGTTTTTTCTCTTTGTCCCTCAGATATATTAAAAGGAGTAGACTAGAAATGTATACTTTCCCTGCAAGTGCCTTAATCATAAGCAAAACCACATTTGTGGAATATGTTTACATGTTATGGTATTGAACAGACTTGGGAAATGATGAGGGTTCATGTGGGTTGTAGAAGTAATGCATTATGTAGAGCAAATGTGGTATATATTAATTGTCTAGTTGCGTAAGTGACACTTTAAAGGTGTCAGCATGCCATTTGTTTGTAGCTTTGATTACTTCCTATGTAGTGATTTTGTTTTTTTAGTGTTTTTTGTTGAGTTGTAGCTTAGAAATAAACTCCAAATAGTGCTTTGTGAGAGTTACCATGTCTGTCAGTTTGTTGGTGAACTGTCAGTTAAGCAATTCAAAACGGAGCTGCCTTTAAAATTGTCTGACTGCATTCTCTGTCTTGTAACATCCTATTTGTGCAAAAATCATTCACTAGTACAAGCAAAACACAACACCCAACCAAACCTTGAGACAAATGTGATCTGACTTGAACACAACTATAAATAGAAAAGGCTTCTTGTTAGGGTATAAGAGGTTATTTGTCCAAAGGGTTTTCTACAGATGCAGTTGCACAATGAATGTGTAGTGGGTTAATCTGTAGGCAAACGCAACATACACATTCGTGAGGGATTTGGGCTTTTTGTTTATAATGCTATTCATTTACTGTACTTTTAAACAATTTGTGGGAATTCTTGTTTCCACTGAGGTTCCCATCTATTGTGACGAATATTTGCATTGTAGTTGTTCAAGAAGCATTAAATGCTAATAAGCGGCTGTGCATGCCATACCTTTTTGTGCATTTATCATCACAATGAACCTTAGAAAATAGCTAGAACTGGTGTTAAGTTGTAAGAAGCAAAGCTTATTGGGAGGATGATTTCTATTTAACTTCTCTGTTTTGAAGGCTGCTGTGAATAACTTCATCTTGTGCCTTATTTAGTGTGGTCTGTTCTGTGACTCTCTTGTTTTGACTAAGGCTGGGCAGTGGAGAGAAATCCATACAAGCATTCCTCACCCCCAGTTTTCGGTTGAGTGCTCAGTTATGCATTTAATCCACTTCTTTCCCCATGTCAGTTTCTTTCTTGTGTAACTTCCAGTTCTTTGGTATGGCAGTAGCCACAAATAACAAGGTGTAATGTATGTTGTGTGTTAGGTGTTATAAACACTGAGAATAAACACTTTAAATAACCCCCGAGTGCCTTCCTGCATGCAATGCTGCAAAGACTCAAAGCACATCAGGTGAAGTTAAAATAAAAATCATTGGAATTACTCCCAAACTATAAAACTGATGACAAAACAACATATATAAAGCAACTCTTACTCCTTGTTATGTGCCAGAACAGATACCTCTCTAGTGTGGATCATGTTATTCTAGTATAGCTCATTCCCCTTCTTGTAGTAATGGAAGTAATTGCATGTTACTGTAACTGCATTGATGCTAAAGAGGTGGGAATGAATCACATCCCTCATTAATGTAACTACACTGCTAGGAAAACCAGCATCCAGCATAGCCTTAAGCCTTAACAGAATCACTGGCCTTGCCTGGAAGCTGTTGATAACACGGATGAAACAGAAAAGCGGGTCAGCAGGATCAGGGTGTTAGAGATTAGATGCTACTAGTGTAGTAGGGTGTTCTCTGCAGAATTTTGAGGTTGATGATGGGTGAGGGCAGAATCCCTTTATGTAGATGTCAGCCATAAAGTATAGTTTCAAACATTAAATCGATGGCAAGGTCTCATTTCTTTGGAACTTTCATGGGTTCAGAGTTGACAGTAATACTAGACACCGGTGCTCAAGCTTCTAGGTACTGTTCTTAACAACACACTAAATAGTTATCAGAGCTGAGTTTCTGGCAGGTGTAATTTAACTTTGGAAAAATACTTCATAAACAGATCACAGAATATCTCGGGTTGGAAGGGACCCATAGGGGTCATTGAGCCCAGCTCTATGCTCTTCATGGGACTGCCTAAAACTAAATTGCATGACCAGATCAGGCTTGCTGCATTTTCATTCTGGATGTTAAAGGTAATATTTCTGTTAGGCATCAGTGGAAAAATGAAGTTCCTCATTAATCATTTGCCTCAGTCACTAAGATTTTCATGGAAAAGGAATTCTCTAGTAATGTCAAAGCCTTAGCTGCTGCTGAGCGCTGCTGTTGAAGACCCACAGGTGGCTTTTTAAACCAAGATCAGTGCTCAAGGTCATTCTTGGAACTGAGCAGGTAACTTCAGCAGGCATTGAAGTAATAGTGAGTTTCTGGATGTTTTGTGCTTTGTCTGGAATTAAGATCATATATTATAAAGGCAAATGGAAGATGGGATGGTTTATGCTTGAGAACTTTGGAATGGATTAGTGGGAAGGTAGCTCCCCGCAGCGTGTGATGCAGTAGTCCATCTAATGTTCTTGTCCATGTGGGATGGCTCGTGTACAAGAAATCCAGTGTAATAAAAACTCAGATACTGGAAGAGGGGAAACCA
>VZTM01038472.1:190010-204621 GCA_013400555.1 Jacana jacana | reverse complement strand
CAAACCAGAGGGACTTGCAATGCAGTGGGCCTTTGGGGAACTGAACTTCCCCAATTTAACCGGACTTGGTGAGCTAGAGACTCTTGTTCATTTCCTCAGTGTTAGATCTCTTGCAACACTGCTTCTCCAACTTTCGCTTAGTTTGTTTGGCTTTAGGTTTTAGGGTTGTTTGAAAGAAAAGCATGATTATGCTGTTGGCTGGATGCCCAAGTTCGGTGAGGAACAGGAATGAAATTGCTGGAAGAGAGAAATCTGGGGAGGAGGCTGGGGGGGGGNGAACAGAAAATGAAAAATTATTTCCTGACTGGGGAAGAGAGTCCATAGAAGGGAAGTGTGTCTTTCCTGAATAATATGGGACAGGACCAGCTCAGGCCTCTGGAAGCAGAAATAGTGGAAAGCGCTGATGCTTTTGGTGAGAATATGCCCGGTTACTGGTATTTGTTCTCCATGAATCCTGAGTGTAAGAACTGAGAAAAGCAGATGTCTTAAATTAAAACAAAAACAGATGAGGACGGAATACAGGAGGAGAGGTGAATTCCTTATTGTGTGTGCTGGGACTGAGGGCCTGAATCAAAAACAGCAAGTCTGAACCATGTAATGATTCTGAGTAATGGTGTTGCAGAAAAACATTTACAAAACAAGCTTAGCCTCCTTTGTTTTAGCTGAGATGGTTGCTTAATGCTAGAAGAAAATAGAATGCCTAAGTAATTAGAACTTTGATTCAATTCCAAGTAATATCTGCTTAGAAAATCCTGATTAAAGAATTACTTTCAAAAGTTGTTTTTTTTTTTTCTTCTTCCCTGTATTTTTCTACACCTTTTTGTAAAGGCAAGGCTTCAACTTGTTTGTCAGTGTGCAGAGAACAGCTACTTTAAGGAGACTGTGCTGCCAAAGGAAGTCACTGCCCTTCTGTATCCACTTGAGATACAGTTCATGTAAGTTCTCCCCAAGTTAGCTTCAGGCAAAATTTTCAGAAGTATTTCAAACAACTTTTTAAATTGTGTGAACTAACTTGACTGGTTTTCTGCCTGATATGAATTGGGAAATGCTCAGGCAAGCATTGCAGGATCAGTAGCTTACAGCAAAGGGCCTGTAAGGAGCATCCAATAAAGGTGATAACTCTACACCAGTGTAGTTGGATCCAAGGGGGTGTATCTCTGAGACTTTCAGATACCATTTTAAACTGTATTGGTTAAACTAGTATGAAAGGGTAGATATGCAGGTTTCATGATATGATTTTGTTATTTATTTTTTTTTAATTTAAAGTCAAGAAGGAGTAGTTTTGGGTCAAAGCCAAACAGCCTCCTTTAAACCGGGTTTATCAAGGAGATGCTGTATGCTGCCTTCCCAGCTTTGTATGTGTAATCCAAAGGCTGCTTTCCCTGGAGATAAATGCCNTGGGGAGGAGGCTGGGGGGGTGTGGTGGTGTCTACTAGAAGTAGAGTATACGTAAAAGCTTTTTTTAACCCCAAACCCCATAGGAAGGGGTTAGAGTTAATCCTTATTTTCAAATACAGCTGAACAGTTCCACTTCGTGTCATCTCTGCTGTCACAGCACATGCAGTTGCAGTTTGTGTTCTGTCTGTAGTCTTTCCTGTTGTTCACTGACCAGTCAGAAGGCCCAGTTGGTAGGTCATATGACTTCCCGCATCATGCCTCCCTTTTAAAGCCACTGTATTCTCCTCCCTGCTCATCTGAAAACTGGTTGCATCTCATTCCTGAAATGTTTGTTTTGCTCCACTGTGTGCTATCCTTGAAATGTTACGCTGTGTCCACAGGCACATATATGTGATGTGGAAAACTTGGGAAGAAATCCCTGATCATCACCTTGTATTTGCTACTCTGACAAGAACTCTGTGTTGTGCTTCATCAGAAGTGCATGTGTCAAAGAACAGGAAGAGTGCCTTTCATGGTTATTGACCAGCTAGTCCAAACCCCAGCTACTGTCAAAAGTCATAGTCCCTTTCTTCCCTACACACGCAGCCACATTCTGATCCTCTCCCTTACATTGCTGTTAGAGATTACACAACTGCAGCATGAATCAGATCATGCCTCAGAAGGGCTGAAAACTATTTGTGGCTTTGTTTTTTTGCAGGACCTTTTTCTTAGTAACGAGACCCAACTGGCTGTTTGGCTGCACAATCAGAAGTGCTGGTGCAAGGGAGGGGATGAAAACACATGGCCAGTAAGGAATCATTCCCTTTACTGGTTTAGAGTGGCTGACTGTAAATCCAGGGCCTGCATTGAAAAATAAACAAATGAAACTTGACATACCAAGCTGATGCATTTAGGCTACTGCTTTCTTGCTCTAAACCCAACTAGAAGAAAAGTGATGGGAGTCCATGGAATGTTAGGAGTTCTCGGTTCCTTGCAGGGACGAACACTTGTCAGTCTTGCTTGTTTGCCAGTGACCACAGAAGAACAACTGTATAATGGTGTTCTATAGCTTCTACTGTTGGGGTTTTTTATTATTTTTAATAAACTAGCAATATTCCTTGCAAAAGGAAAATGAAATTATTTCTCAGAGGAAATAGCATTGTATTCCAAGACATTATTCTGATTGGACTGTTTATCCTCTTCTTGCAGTACTCAAGCAGTCTACTCCTGTGAGAAAATCATGCTTTCTTGGGATGTGCTTTCTTGTCAGAGGACATACAGCGGCTGACATTAAGTGCAGGACTATAAAATAGGTGTTTGTGTCTGGTCAGTGTTTTTTATGGTGACACCTGTGAGGCTAGACTATGGCAAATAGGCATTAAAATCATGTGCAAAGAAAGAAAGGGAGGGAGAATGAGAGTTGGTGCTTAGAATCTTCTCTGTTTTGCTCTTTGATCTCCAGCATGACTGAGTTTTCTTATTTACTGTAAGTAAAGTTCTTGCACATTTTTGTACATAGATTTTTCTAGTCTTAACAGAGAATGGTTAATGTTTTATTTTAAAGAAGAAGAGTTGAAGGGGTAACTTTCTGCTAAAAAACCCCAACACAGTGTAGTTCAAGTAATTAGGAAGCCAGATTCTGCAACACTCCCTTCAGTGACTGTGTTAAGGTGCTCCTGAGTTGAAAACTGAAAGAGCTTGCCAGGTTTCATTTGGTAATCTAGGTATTGAAGGCAAAGGTAAATGCTTTGGCCATAGTTCTCACTCACTAAAATTGCTTCAAGCAAGAGATTTGTGAGAGTTCTTCAGAGAAGTAAGGGGTTTTCTTGTTGTTTTTTTTTTAAAACTTTGGCAAGAAACTTTGTTATTTGTATTGAATGCTCCAAAATAAAAGTGTAGCCAGAGGAAATAGCGTATGTGAAACTTTGATCCACGCATCTGAAACTTGGCAGTGATTTGAAGCAGGTTTATGAAGGGCGATGTTAAGCAGCTTTGGTTAAAAGCTACAGACCTTGTTGTTAGCGCACAAGGCAGGGAATCTAGAGGGCTGATTTCAGTGTGAAGTGTTACCTTTCAATTTGTTTTGTGTGTTTCTTAGGTTGGTGAAGCAAGCTTTGGTGGTAAGCACCTCTGCGTTCCAGGCATAGCACCATCAAGTTGACATTTGGAAGAAACCACTGACTTTTGAGTCATTTTCTGTAATTGCAGAAATCACAGCCTGTTCATGTTGCAAAAAAAACCAGCAGGTTGGAGATTCTTGGTTACAAAATGTTAGTTCTTGGAAATGGTTAAAACAAAATTGAGCGGTGCTGGTACTGCTGCTAAGTAGGAATGTGATCATACATACCAGGAATGGATGTACTGAGAACTGAAATGTGGTATCAAAGCCAGATCACCTGTCTGAATCTAATTTTCCTTCATGAACTATTGGAAATTAAAACAAATTATCATGGAATGGTTTGGGTTGGAAGGGACCTTACAGATTGTTCTAACCCCTCTGCCAAGGGCAGGGACACTTCCCACTAAATTGGGGGATGTCTTTCATTACAGGGCTACAAAAATAACGTAGGTGAAAATAGTCTTTGTTATCCCTGTTACTTCGGTGTTCTCACTTGGGCAGTGGTGCTGTCGTGTCAGGGATGTGCGTTACCGAGGCAAACCAAAGAAGGAATGGCCTTTTTTTGGTTCAGTAAATGCCACCTTCTTCCACCTTTTAATAGGTGTACAAGAAGTGTGTCTTAGATACGTGGCAGAATAATTAGGAAAAGTTCAAGTTTGACAGGACTGGCAGGTAGGAGGTGAGTCAGGAGATGACATTTCTGAGGTTTGTTTTAAATCAGGGTATGACAGAAGTGGTCACATTCTATCACAGCAGGCAGGAAGAGGTAAAATCACCTGCGTCAGGTGTCAGGAAATCCTCCAGGTGTGAAAGGAACCTCAAAGGATGCCAACTTTTTGAGTGCTTAGAAAGGAAAACACTCCCAGGTACTGAGTACAGAGACCAACAGCATCAGAAGTGTACCTCTGTATTCTTTTATTATGATTTCTGGTTTTCTTGTGCAGTAAGAATCAATACAATGATACCAGTAGCTCATCTGCTTAGGGCTGTGCTTTCATTTATTTTCTTTCAGTAGCTTTATGGGATTGTTTCCTAAAAATCAGCAGGACGACAAGCATTGGTCTTCTCAGATTTTCATTTCAAGTTCTGAAGTGTTTGGGAGGTGGAAGAATCAATTCATAAAACTGGGATCAGTAGGAATGAATGTGTGTGGTTAATAGAATGAATGACAAACAAAAAGCAGAGTTAAAGTTGATACAACAGTGTGTTTGGAAACACATCTGGAAGCGTGAGTCATGGCTCTAATAGAGTTGATGGTAAACGTCGTAATTGAGCAATCAAACGCATCAGCTTCCTCAAAGGATCTGTGCAGTGACATTGTCCAAAGGATACCTGTAACCTTAATCAGTTCATTTCCAGGCAGCAGCAGCTGTAAATGAGCTGTTCAGGTGAGCTGCTCGCCATAGCTGCAAGATTACATCAGCTACCTCAAGGATCTTCTCAAGTGTTTGACGAGAAGCTGGTGATTGCGGTTTTATTGTTATCATTGTGAAACTGTGGAGTTTGCTTCTGGTCTTCATGTTGTGTATTTGAAGAGGGGGGAAAAAAAAAAAGTCTGTTTACACAGTTCCAGATTTTGAACTTGCTCTTTCTTGAGCAGCTGTACTTTCTCTTACAGCAGTTCATTCAGCCTTTTTCCTTCTGTCACTGTACCGGCTGTCAGCCTCCCGGTCACTGGTTGGCTTAGCTAATTACTGGTAGGAGAATAGAATTTTGTCTGTAAGCTGCAAACTAATATATCCTAGTGTTGTTTGCTATAAAAGGAAAACTGTGAGCCTGCTTTTACATTAAGGTGCCTGCTTCATAACTTTAGGGAAAACAGAACGTTTTCTTGCCCTTGAAATGAAGTCATCCCAGTTGAGGGCAGTGTGCAGCAGCCGGTGTCACCTTCGGGATGCAGATCCATCCCCAGATAGCAGGATTGTTGCACCTCTTTCCAGGCTGATGTCACACAGCTGCGACTGGGTTCTTACAGAAGACATGGTACATCATGGGTGGGAGCCCCCGGTTCACAGCTGCTGACATAATGTCACAATCTCTCTTACGTTAGCCTTTTGCCAGAGGGTGTTATGGTGGTTGCTGACTTCTGGTTTTGAACAGATGGCCAAAAATCAAGGCTTTGCTGGTTTGCATTTAAAAAGAAATAAAAAATAAAAAATTAAACGTGTGTGGGAAGCGCCTGCAGATCTCTGGTGACAAAAGGCAGATTTTTATCAACAACATTTTGTAGCAGGCCGGGCCTAGGACCAGCCCCCATTGTCGTAGCTCACTGGAAGGAGCCGAAGCGTATTCCCATCACAACAGCATTAGTGGGCTGATCACATTGGCATCTCGTGATGAATTGGAATTCACCACCGCCCAGCTGGTGTGAGCCCTAGCAACAGTTGAGCTGCAGCTCCCTCTCTTTATGGTGTCTGTGGTGGGTTAAAGTACTCCGTACCTTAAATGGTGCATCTTTATGCATCAGTAATTTTCCAAAGTGTGTGTTACAGCTTAACTTAAAGATGTCTGAACAGAGCCCTGCTAACGCTTGATGTTAGAGGAACATTCTTCTCTGGGCAGGAAGAGTTTACAATTTATCCCAAATGATGCAATTTTAAACACAGTGTATTCTCTAGTTGCATTTAACATTGGATTTGCTGGCTTTCCCAGTGGAATCCCAATTAGGACAGAAAAGGTCAGTGATCTGACTCTACTCTGAGATCTCATTTTGTAGTTGTACTGTTGGCTTTTTTAAATCTTTTATAAAGAGCTTAGCTCCAAAGAACGCTTCCCCTTTGCCAAAATTCCACATGATCTTGCCTTCAAGGAAACACATCCATTTTTAGCAGGCTAGAAGAACCTTTTTTAAAGCAGATTTCTGGCAACAGCAATTTTAACCCATGAAATGTGAACACAAACAAGTCAATCCTAGTTGAAATTATAATAGCCATATTTCACTCCTGCTCATTGGTAATGAAGTTCAGTGTTTGTGCTTTTGGCAGGAGAATTAGTTGTTTGCTCTTTGCATTTTATGGTATGTCAAGCGGCAAGGGTGTGTACATACATATGAAAGTAAACAATCTGCATCGTGCTGATTACTCCTTGGTTGATTTAACAGTGATCAATTGCTTCTTAATTCACTGTACGGGATTTAAAACAAACCACATATATTGATATAATTATCTCCCAGCAAGGTTCTGTCATTTTGCAGAGAAATGGAGAGAAATCTTTGCATAACTTTTAGTTTGCACAATAATTTTTACTATAACACCTTTTTATTTTCTGGTTGTTGCTGTACAGTTATGGATACAGGAGCAGAAGAAAATCACTAAAGCAAGTCTTAATTGATGAGATTTTCAATAAAATACCTTAGTTTTTGTTCCTTTGCCTCGCTCCCACTTTCTTTTCTGGAAAAGCAACAGCTACTGCTGTATTGCAGGGGTAGCCTAAATATAAATATATATTCAGTCACTGGAGTGCTTTCTTCTCTCCTGGTTTTGTTAAAGCTGTTCCTTTCAGATATTTTTAAGAGGAAGGTGGGGAAGAGGATGGAGTTGTTGAATGGTTTCATACAATGACTGCTCTGCTCTGCCCCTATTCTGGTCCCATTTAAGGTCTGCTTTCTGGAGTGGGGGAGGGTTCCAGAGAAACTGGCAAAATAAAAAATGTCACCGAGTCTCAGGGATGCTGTGTTTGGGACTCTGGGAAGTGTAAGTACTTGTTGGAGGCAAGGCACAGACTGCAAATAACCAAAAGCAGTTCTTCAGTTGCAGGTTCAGAATTCACACTGTATTTTATCATATAGTGCTTCCATTTAACTCCTGAGGTGTCCTATTTTACAGTACAGCTTAGTCTTTTCTGTTTTTTTTTTTTTTTTTTGGTAGCACTTGCCTCTTTTTATGGTCCTGGCAGACCCTCCCTTTTAGCACAGGAAAGCACATTTGGACATATGAAATCAGGGCTGCTGTGTATAGGATAGCATCCTCGTGGCCATCACGTGGCTGCAATCTTATTAACCAAGTTTGTAATTGGTTAGACCTATTTTGAATGATTTAAGAGACTCTTCTGCAGCATCAAAGTTGCTCAGATTTAATCCGCTTCCCACTGATCCTGCTAAACAGAAATGCCAAGTTTTAAAAATCACTGTTGGGTTGAGGGAAGTCTGGAAAAACTTAGTCATTGTTGCTAACCAGCTTTGGTGTCTCTTTTCCATCATGCTATGAGCTCATTTGTTGTTTAAAAGTAAATATTTTTGTTTCTTCATACATAATGTTGTGTTGCAGGGAGTTATTTCTTTAAAATTACTAAATCACAGCTCAGAATACATGAAGGTCTTTACTAGTACTCCCATGCCTTGTGGTCTGAACAGTGTGTAAACAGTGGGGTTTAAATACTCCTTGATAAGATAAAGTGAAACAAAAAGCAACTGAGAATTCTCATGTTTGTGGTTAAACCCTTTCCAAAACAGAGTTGAAAGAAACTTTTTTCAGAAAATAAGGCTCATTACTTGGGAAGCCCGTTTCTTTGTTAAAATGGGTAGTATTAGAGCAGGCTCTGCCACCACAGCTGTGTGCTGAAGGAGTGGATTGGAAGGTAGGTGTGGAATTCAGTTCCATCCTCCGGGGTCCCTAAGAAAAACACACCTTACAGGTGAATCAATATTACAGTGATTCTTTAAATTAAACAGGTGTTAAATCACACTGTGGAAGCTAAGTATTTTTTCTAAATTATTGTTGCTTGTTTCTTGACAACTCTGAAACAATTTGCATCCTTTTCCGTTTCTGACATGGAAAGATGCAACTGTACCGTGAGATTTTATGGAAAGTGTTGTGTATTTCAGATAATTCCAGTGATTGCAAATACTACGATTGGCTGCACTTACTTGACATTTTTCAGGATACATAATTTCTGTTTGTGTTGGGACAGTAGGTTTGTTTGGAAATCACTCTCCTCCTGTTGTGTTTTACAACAATTTTGGCACAAGAGGGATCCCATTGGGAAGGTCGCAATTTGGAACATCACATTGTTGCATAGTTTTAGCACTATTACCCTGCTTTAAGCCTACGACAGCTGTACAGCTTAGGAGGGTTGGAGTCTGCTCTCATCTTCATTTAAACATTAATGAGAATTAAATTACGGAAGCGAAGCAGAAGAAATGCTGGGAAAGACTGGTGTATTATGGGAGATGGCTTGTGCAAAATAAATGTCCAGTGAATAAATTCCCTTGAAAGTGTATGCTGTGTCCCTGCAGTATTTACACTCTGTTACTATCTACACATTTTTAATCAGGTTCTGATCAGTCTGATTTCATCTGATCATTTGCTGTTTCCACTTAGGCTGGAGCTCATTATGTTCTTTAAACCAGCAAAGTATTCTGTGCCACTAGAACAAGGGACTCTGCTGCCTACACCAGCATTTTTCCCTGGTGCTGGCATGGGGCTTATGGGGTGGTGTGATGAGGCTGAGGGGAGACCTCATCACTCTCTACAACTGCTTGAAAGGGCACTGTAGAGATATTGGTGCTGGTCTCTTCTCACGGGCAATGAGCGATAGAAGGAGAGGGAATGGCTGCAAGCTGCAGCAGGGTAGGGTTAGGCTGGACATTAGGAAAAGGTTTTTCCCAGAGAGAGTGGTCAGTCAGTGGAATCAGCTGCCCAGGGAGGTGGTGGAGTCACCCTCCCTGACTGTGTTTAAGAGCAGATTAGATGTGGTGTTGAGGGATCTGGTGTAGGGGAGAACTTGTAGAGTAGGGCTGATGGTTGGACTTGATGATCCCAGGGGTCTCTGCCAACCTAAATGATTCTATGATTCTATGATTCTAGGTGATCAAAAAACCCTGTTGTATTTAATTCCAGTCAGTTTCCCGCAAACTCTTGACAACAGGAAGGGCCTGGGACAAGCAAGAGTAAGAAAACTTTGAGTTTGTCAGTAGCAGGAAGCAGGATCCATCACTGTGGTCTTTCTTTGCATTTGAGGCATTTCTCTGATGTTTTATCTGGGTTAGCATATGGTAAGATTAGGCTGTTTATGGAAGCTATCTTTAACAATCTCTTAAGTGCTGGGGTTTTTTGCTCTTAGAAGAAAAAAAAAAAGGGGGGAAAGGGGGGAAAGGGGGGAAGAAAGGTTGCCTGTCTGAAGAAAAATAGAAAAGGGGGGCAAAGCTCTCAAACTTTTATGTCAAGAGGCAATTAAGCAATTCTTAATGCTGATGGCTTTATTATTTTGTAGTTTTAGCTGCCACTGTTAGAGATGGTTGGTAACTTTAACTTCAAACTGTTGGTTTGTTAAAATCAAGTTTGGATAACTTTAAGCTAAGATCACATTTGAGGCTGACACAAACTGGGAAGAAGCACTTAGCAGAAATTTTAATTTCTTCTTTAATACTCCTGCTGAACAGAGAGTTAGGTTATGTCCCATCTAATCTTTATGTATTGGTGGATGAGAAGTTTCCATCGTTTTCTGGTTTCCCTGTGTGCACCCTCCAACGCCTGCTGAACTTCATACCCATCACAGGCTCTGCTTCAGTCACAACCTGTAGATTGGATAATACAGTTCCTTCCCACTGGTACATTAAAGTACATCTGGTGGTTTTTCTCCACAAAGTTTTTCATAGTGCTTCTTTCTACTGAGATTTTTAATTACTGGTTATTTATTAGTCATTAGCTTGTGGCTTGTTCTAAGCATTGGCATAGACCTAGAGTCAGTTCCAGATGGAGTCGGAGTGACTCCACATGCAGCATCTGTGGGAACAGCAGTAGGCAGGATACTTCTGATGAGGGCTTTTTAAGTCCAGAAAAGCTTCCATTTAAAAAATACATAATAATAATATCAAGGCACACAAGACCCACCTGTATTGGCAGGCATTAAAAAGTTCCCTTTATTGAATGGTTCCTGTGTCAATTTAGTGTATATGTTTTAGGGTGGGAGCTTTTATCCTCTTAGGCTGGTGAGGATGAATTGAAATTCAAAACAAATAAAGACAACAGCAAATAAATTTGCAAGATTTTTTAATCCTTCATGATATGCATTCAGGTTAGATGGGTTTTTCTGCCCTCCCTTAAGAAAACGAAGGTGAAGCATCAGTTTATAAAGCAGGCGGTATCTCCATAGGAATTCCCTGCTGACGCAAGGTGCTCCTGGTGTGAGCATAACTCCTGCCAGAATTAAGAGCTGGGTGTGTTAGGAAGTAGGAGCTGTTAATGTGAGTTTGTGAGAACTGTCTTTTGGCATTTATAAGCGTGAGCTTCCCTTGACCTTTAAAGAAAGAAGAACCCTTTGCCTTATTTATCATAATGCAGCTTTTACTCCTGAAGGAGAGTAACACTAACGGATAGTTTATACCTACAGACTCATAATTAGAAGTAGCTAAGGGAAAGTACTGATTCCTCAAACATTTGGTAGTAGCCTTGGTTAAGCTTCTATCTCTTGCTAAGCAAGGAATGGACAATCACAAAGAAGCAGTAAACCTTACTGCTAGCAGCAAGCAGAGCATTTCTCTGCAGCTGGGAAGACCCTTTATTGAAAATCCTTCCATTGCCTGGTTGAGATTAAAGGCTTGAACTGGTGTGTCTCTGAAGGAGGGAATGCTTTGGCTATAAGGTATGTGCTTTGTGTTTCCCCTTTTGGAACTGTTACCTATAAATATGTGTGTATCTAAATGAAGTCTTTATTTTAGACCAGAAATCTGAGGCTGAGGTTTCCACATACCCTGGTACCTGAGCCAGGGGGCTGGGACAAAAGTACTTTCTGATTCTTTTCATTAGAGCACTGCCCACCCAATACCAACTCCATAATCTAAAGATGTTCCTGCAACAGAGATTTGAGACTGGGCTTCCAGCATCTGAAACCGCTTACTCTAAGCACAAGGCAGTTCAGGCTGTGAAAGTGTGAATGTTGCATCTGGCTCTGTTTTTCTCGTTGTGGCTGTTAGATTTTTAAAACAGGTTGATGTATTTTGTGCATCAAGTGAGAGTCACTTCGTAATCATGAAAATTTTGCAGGCTGATCCTGGTCTAACTGTTCCCACTGTGTGCCAGCAATTCGACAGAAACGCTTGTCCTCGTGGAGTTTTAAGATGGCTTTACTGAATGCTGCTTCTTTCCTTCCCTTCAGACTTGTCCCGGAACAGACTGTCAGAGCTCCCGGCAGAAGCGTGCCACTTTGTTTCCCTCGAGAGTCTTAATTTGTACCAGAACTGCATTCGATACATCCCGGAGGCTGTTTTGAACTTACAGTCTTTAACGTTTCTGAATATCAGGTAACAATTGTCCTAGAAATTTTGCCTTAGCATCAGTAGTCTAGGTTTATAAATTTTGATGCATCCATGAGTAATGCTAACATGGGCTGTAATCATCAGGGTGTTATATTGTATGTATGTATGTGTGTGTGTATATAAATATATATATATATATATTTAGGGTAGAACTTTGTAGAGTAGGGCTGATGGTTGGACTCAAATGATCCCAAAGGTCTCTTCCAACCTACATGATTCTATGTGTGTGTATTGAATCAAAGCAACCTGAGCCAGTCTTAGCCACTTAGGTGGATCAGGGAACACAAGGATTAAGCAACTACTTGTAGAAGTGAATTCTGAAGAAGAAAGCCAATTCCAATGTGAAGGACTCACAAAATTAGTAACAGTATTTTTCATGCAGGATATAGACATGCAGACTGAAAAGAGAACATAGAACTTTTGGATAGTCTTTACAGTTCAGCTCTCAGCAGCTGAATAAGACTTACACAGTTCCCCTTTACCTTCACTCTACCAGTGGCTTTTAAAGACCTTTCTCAAGCATTAGTACTTCTCTGCCAGCATTAAAAACTAATTGCTGTAACTTAGCAATTCTGTTGAAGCAATTCCACTGTGTACAGCATCCTCCATTTGTAGGCGGCCTTTTAAGAGGTGTGGAAAGTTTCAGGCTGTTTCCTTCTGGTGGTGTACTCTGGCCAATTTAGTATGTTTATGTTTCTGTATTTTTTTCATTGATGGGGAGAATTATAGGAATAGCACATGAACCAGGTCTGGGTTTCCTGTTGCTATCATTTCTTAATAGGTGCAGTTCAATTATCCTTTGAAAAGCTACTCTTGGCTTGTCAACTGATCAGTAGTTTGGGTTTGTTTTTTTTTCTTTTTAATAGTAGGGAAATCTAGGTTTTAAGCATGAAATAATATAGCAGCATATTTTGGTAAATGTCAACACCCAATCAAATCCTTAACTAATTTCCTAGTAACTTTTTTTCTAATAATCCAGTTACCCTTCCTTGTTATGTTTTATTTTCTAAAGGGACTCTTTCTCTTTTACAATCCGTTCTCATCCTGCCTGATTCTCACTGGAGGCTGCGGTCCAGTCATGTGACCTCATATTTGCTTGAATGGTAGTGTATTATGAAATGTCCCAAACTGTTTTGGAATAGTGAAATCCATCATTCTTGATGGATGGGTTTCTTGATTCTAGACCCACGTGTCTTACAGAATATTTAAAGTGTGATCCTAATTGAGTAAGGAATGACTTTCTCTGTGGCATTTTGTACGTCCTGGCCTGCAGTACCACCTATCAGAAAGGCTTTTGCACACTGTTCAAACATACTTACTTGTGGCAGAGGATGGCCAACTATCAGACACACCTGAAAGGACATGAAGATATCATATTCCCCAACATTGAATTTGAAAGCATCTAATCAGGCTTGATAGTTGATACTCAGAGTTCATCTACACATAACTAGCTAAAGCAAGTAATGAAGAAAGACTTCATAAGAAAGACTTACTTCTACAATAATAATAATTTAAAATACTGAGTTGATCATGCAAATGGAGTGTGGTTTTTTGTATGTGTCTTTCATTGCATTAAGATGTGAGGTGATTTCTCATTAGAGTTCTGATGATTTTATTATCTTTCTGCCCAAAAAGTCGAAACCAGCTGTCAACATTGCCAGTCCACCTCTGCAGTCTACCACTAAAGGTTTTGATAGCGAGTAATAACAAATTGGTTTCAATACCTGAAGAAATTGGGCAGCTCAGACAGCTGACAGAGCTTGTGAGTATACAGCTATTTTTTAACTATTACTATTCGGTCTTTAATTTTTAATTGATGTGTTTAATAGGTTCAGAGGTGGTTCAGAAGAAATAACAATCTTTGAAACTGATCAAAATAACGCAGGAATTAGGATGCTATCTGGGCATGTCCAAGATCAAAATCCTGTTTCTCATTCTACTGAGAGTTTTGAGACTGTAAACCAGTCACTTGTATGCAATGCACTGTAATGCACATCAGCAATGAGATTTAATGAATATAAGGATCTGAGGAGAAAATAGTTGTCTTTCAGTCCCCAAATAAAGTGCTACATGTTCTAGTTAACAGAGGCTTAACAGAGGTAACTCATTCTTTATTCTGGCTTCGTAGGATGTGAGCTGTAATGAAATACAGACAATACCTCCACAGATTGGCAATTTGGAATCCTTGAGGGACCTAAATGTCAGAAGAAATTATTTGGTGCGTTTACCTGAAGGTGAGATAAAGGCTGTGAGTGATAACAGCAAATGCTTCTTTGTCTTCAATGTCTTCTTCCCCCAAGAGCGAGAAGCAACACACTTAATTATTTTGTAAAACACATTTTTATATATTTGCTTTTTTACACTATTTTAATCTGCTTAATTGTATGTTTATTTTCTGTCTCCAGAGCTCGCTGAGTTGCCTTTGATTCGATTAGATTTCTCCTGCAATAAAATAACAACAATACCAGTTTGTTATAGAAACCTCAGACATCTGCAGACCATCATGTTAGAGAACAACCCTCTCCAGTCACCCCCTGCACAGGTAAACTGCAGTGAGGAATTCAAATGACTAGTTCAACTAAAAAGGGCAGAACAAAATTATAAACTGAAGGATTATACTACAAGCTTTAAGAACAAGATGACATTAAAGAATTTATATGTTCTAAGAGTGTTAAACGACACAACTTGAAAAATCCCTTTCTCTTTTCTTGCTTTACTGCATTAGTGGTCTCTCCTATGGGGTATTACTAAGAATTCCTCTGTTGGCACTGTACTCAGGTTAGCTGAACATTTCTGCTTTCAGTGGGGGAGAGAGGAAGCTCTGTTAGGCAATTCTGTGCCACTCAGATGTCGAAATTTTG
>VZTM01038472.1:108792-189985 GCA_013400555.1 Jacana jacana | reverse complement strand
GAGGCCTCCGTGCTGCTGTGTGCTGGTGCACTTTGCAATGGAGTGCTCAAATTGGCCTTTGAGCTAGAAACTGCAGTATGGCCACTGACTCACTCCATTTTTCATGTGGGTATACGAGCCCTGGAGTGTTACAGGTTCTACTGTGAGCTGCAGCTTCTGAGTCAGGAGTGGCACTTGCTAAGACCTGTAGTTTCCATAG
Organism: Jacana jacana; assembly: GCA_013400555.1. NCBI lineage: Eukaryota > Metazoa > Chordata > Aves > Charadriiformes > Jacanidae > Jacana > Jacana jacana. Next base: position 189,786 of record VZTM01038472.1, on the reverse strand, counting down.
GATTTTGCCTCCCTTTTGAAAGCAAAGGCAGCTGTTACTTGCTTCATTCACTTTAAATTTGAGCTTGCTTTGGCAGTCTGCCACTGCCATTCAAAGCTGGGCATGGGTGGGATGCATCTGTTCTGATGCCAAGGGTATAAATTCTACTACTTGTAAATGCTTGTGTCTTGTTTGCATGATGAAATTTCAGCATCCAGCTGACAAAGTTGCATGCAGAGCAGATGGATGTGGAGGACAGCTTCCACTTGTCTATCCCAGGCATCCCGTGATGCCCCGCTGTAGCTGTCTCTCTAAAATGCAGTGAGATTAGAAGAAAAGATCCATCAGTTGACATAAATGTGCACATTTATTACTCTCAACTGCAGATGAAATGTCTTTCAAAATGTATTCTCAGATGATACTTATGTAATTTTTTTATTTTTTTTTAAGATATGTATAAAAGGAAAAATTCACATATTTAAATACTTGAACATAGAAGCATGCAAGATAGCTCCAGACTTGCCTGACTACGATAGGAGACCCATGGGATTTGGATCTTGGTAAGTTTGGCACTAACCAAGTTCCTAGTTTTGATGACATTCAGGAAAGTTTTGTGAGTCTGAGGTTTTTTTAAAAAATAGATCAAAGGATGGTTCTTTGGTAAGTGCATTGATACAGCTGGCTTTGAAGAAGGCCAGTTGTGTTACTCATACATTCTAACAAAGACCAGTTCAGAAGAAAACCTGGGCAGTATCATATGAAAGTCAGTGAGCTGATATTCAGTAAGAGAATGTTGGTGTGTTCATAGTACGGGAGGTGTCCTCTCATGTGGTTACCATACGAATTCAGTTTATAACATCTAATATTCTTCACACACTTACTGAAGTATATCCCTGCTGTGATTTTTAACCTTTTGTACAGAATTTTCTAACTGCAGTGATCAAGTGGCAGGTGTAAATGCTGATCTCCACCCTGTTGGTAAACTGCTGGTTTTGGCTGGCTTTCACTTGGCACTATCACTCAGCGTTGTAACACAAATATTGGAACAGTCAGCCATATCAGCTGCTAAATTAAGATGTCTAGAGAAAAGCAGGAGGTAAGATTTATTTTGTTAGGTGATATAAAGGAAGAAAGAGTCAGTAAAGTAAAACTAAAATATATATAAAGATTACCTCAGTCATCTTGGAATGTAGCAAGAAGGTGCAGAAGAATTAAGTTGCTAACGGAGGTACTGCTGTCTTAGCAGCAGTACAAATCAGAGGCCTCACAATAAGTCATCTTTTGAGTCAGGTTTGTGAATAACAATTTGCATGAGGGACTGACAGAGTGATTCCTCATCAGCACTGAATATCTTAAATTATTTTTCTGCATTAGGTTAACTTCTGAGCATTTTGAGTATTACACAGTTTCCTAGAGTATAAGCTGCTGCAGAAGGTTTCTCCATAATACTGGGGATACTGTCCTGTTGCTGAAAAGGCTCAAAACGATAAAATGTCATCATCTGATTAGCATAATTTATTTTTTTAAGAGAAATTCTGACAAAATCAGTGGGCTATGTGTTCGCTGATTTCTTGTTGGCTGCTGATGTATATTTCTATGGAAGCTTTAATGAATTGTTTTTGTGAAATGAGAAGAATAAATTTATTTTAATCATAGCTTGGAATTATGAATGTGAAAACAAGTGCAGAACAGGTGGAGGGTGCTTTCTCTAGAGTTACTTCCAGATTCAGCCATATGAAATGAGCTTCAGCAGGCTTTCCTTTAGCTTTATTTCCACTCCCCACAGGAGGTAAGATTTAGTGGTAGAATTAGTTCTTGTTGCCATGCTGTTTGGGACATTTAGTGCTGCGGGTGATCCCTCCTGTCTTCATGTACCTGTGGAAGAACTGTCCCTGGATCTGAGAACATTAGGAGAAAATAGAATGATCCAGTGGAAGAGAGGATCCCAAATTATTATATTCTTCTGGAATTTGGGATGAGAGAAATAAAAGCATTCATCTACTATACGGTTAATATTTCCAGGCGAGTCACAAGAGCTTTATGTTTATCTTCAAAGGTGACCAACAGCAGTAAGATACCAGTCAGTACACCTAGGCTTGGTAGCTGTTTTATCTGGCAAGCTAGGTGAAATTCCATGGAGGTTAAAAACTGAAACTGAGTGGTAGGGTTTCTTAAAGTTTAAGGAAGTTTGACTTGTGCTGCAAGTTTACCATTGATCAAAATTATCTTAACTAAGTTGTTAATACTGCTATAAAACAATCTGCTGTGAAACATTATGGCAGAAAGTGTGGTTTGGAGGTCCTAGTGCAGCTAATTACTTAGTTTAGCCTTGTCAGATTATATCAAACTGATTTACCAGTCCTTTCCTAAACGTAAGATGTGTGACATTTATCTTGCAACGAGATGTGCTGCAGCCAGTCTCTCATTCACAGCACCACAGTTCACAGCAGCTGGGGTTTGTGCTGGAGTAAATGGGATTGAGAGGAGGCAGAGCTGCTGAGCCTGAGTAACAATTCTTTTGGCACTGAGGCAGATTGGTATAGTCTGGAGTCACAGGGTTTAAAAGACAAAGTACTCATGCATGAACCACTGTTGTGGGTATTCTGGGACTCAGGTAACTCTTCTTTCTTACAGGAGATAAAAATACATGTTTTAGTGTGGCTTTGAAGCTGTGTCTTGGAAATGTTGGCAAGTTAGTGCCTTTCCTTTGGCTGGTGACTTTGCCAGACATTTAGCTTCTCACCCATTGATTCTCATCCTTACACAGCTCCCCAGTTGAGTTGTATTTGCCCTAAAATACTCTTATCTTTCCAAATGTCTGATAGTTGTTCCTTATAGCTTGTTGGTCAGGGAGGAATAAATATTTTAAGGCTCAACTGATTTGAGGATGGGTGCTGTATGATATAAACATGCAAAAGCAACACTGAATAGTTTGTTTTAGATGTGAGAGCTGGGGAGGCAGAAAGCAACTTCTGTGTTAAAAAGAAGAGTCCTGGCAACAGTGATTATGAATTTTTGAGGTTTCAGATAACCCTAGCACTAGCTTTTCGAATTCTATAATGGAAAAAGAAAGCTAAAAGAAGAAAAAGTGTATCAATTACTTCTCTGTTTTAGAGATGTAGCCAAATAATAATTCTTATGCTCTTCATTTCACAAGAGTTGTTGAATTTACAACAGGGCTCTTGAGATTCTGTAAATAATGGTGCATTTTAAAAGGAATTATTGTGCAGATGGATTTTAATTTTCTCTGAATCGTGTTTTAAATCCAGCATTTAGGCAATTTGAACTCTTAGCATAAGTATGGTTCTGTTATTAGTGATACTCTAAATGTGCTGCATGATTTCATAGTCATCCTGATATCGTCCCCACCCAAGAGAAGAAAGTTGTTTTTCTTTTCCCCTTATTTCTTGCTGGGGACATAGTACACAGGTGATTGTTCTCTTCCACCTTTATGGCCCCTGTATTTGAACTCTTGTGTTGATCCAACTCCATGCAGGGACAAGAACTTCCCTTTTGGTGTATTTGCAGAATCTAGATCTGCATAGAATCAGCTGTACAGCTTAACGTTCCTCATCTGTAGCCCTCCATACCTCCTCTTAGTTTTTTGCTCTTTGATACTGATCTGGAAATTAGAATCTCCCAGTGTAGCAGTCTGTTACTGGTCTACAAAGTCGCATGCGTGTACATGGTGCTGCATAAATAATAATAGTAGTAATAATAGTCATTTGAAAATATTTCCTGTAAAGGTGATTTTAGTGGGAGCAACAACTTGAGAGCAATACCAGTGAGAAGATGCCCTGCAATTTAGTTATGATGGGGGTGAAGCAATTAGCTTCCTGAAATTCATTCTTCCTTGTGCATTATGTAGTAATTACTGCTGCAGTTCTCCCTGGGGCATGGAGTGCCAGCGGGACAGTTGAGCCATTGTGAAATGCCATCTGCAGTGGATCAGACAAGTCCCATTGTCTCTCTTACTGCAGCAGTTGCCAAACTTGACATCTGTGATGGCTGTACTGCTGAATTATGTAGTTTCTGAGCCCAGAAACTTAGAAGAACTGTATGGCTGTTTGGTTATGCGTGTTGTAACACCAGGCACTTGTCTAATGCCTGTGTCTAGACATGTCATTGACAGAGTCAAGCTCTGTAGATGAAAACTACACTTCTATATTTATTATATTATGAATCATTTGAAATACTGTCCAGTGTACTGCACAGTTTTGTAGGTGATTATGATACAGAAGATAGTTCTGTAATACATTGTGCATTCTTTGGTGTAGAAGTAGTATATTTTGATATACCTAAATTTTTAGCGGTGTTGCTTAAGCTTAGGCTTGCTTCTGAAAGTGTGTGGGATTGTTTTTCAACCAAAAAGTGAGCAGTGGAAAACGAATGTTTGACTTGTTAAACAGTGAAATAAGAGACCACTTTGCAGTTTCCTTGGTCATAATTTCTGCTTGGGAAATGTTTGGAGTGCAGATACATACAGTGGATCGGCTTAGCTCCCGGGACACTGAGCAGAAGCAGGTGGGAACTGACCGGTGAGCGTGTTTGTAGTTGTGAGCATGTGCCTCTTTTCCTACGTGGCACATGCAGTATGTGCTGAGCTTGTGAACACACAGCAACTGCACTTGGTGGCTTATTCTGCTTTTCTTCTGTGAGAGCTGAGAAGCTTTTGGTGGTGATTGTATTACAGTAACTAAAACTGTGTGTTTGACAGCCATGAGGAACTCTATTCCGGCCGGCCATATGGAGCACTTGATTCTGGCTTCAATAGTGTCGACAGTGGAGACAAAAGATGGTCAGGGAATGAAGTAAGTGTTGCAGCTTTATATTTGTTGAGTGAGTATTGTACAAGAAAAACTAGTAAGTGTACAGCTGGAAGTATATTCAATATATAACATGTATAGGCTAGTGTGCACGTTGCCTTGAGCCAAAATTATTTGTTGTTTTATTGGAGAAAATCAAGAGTAATTTTATATGGGAGGGACATAAAGTTGGAAGTAATAAGAGAAATTTATAGAATGGTGCATGACAAATTGATTTACTGGAGCATAAAAGATGGGAAAAATGGTATTCCTCATTTTAAAAAAAGCTTATAACTGTATCATATTAGAACACTGTGTCAACTACAACTGCTCCTGAGTTGTTGATCCACTAAAATAAATCTGAACATGAAAATTAAGCTTCAAATATGAGACAGAAATTTCTTCTTCTTCTTTATTTGTAGCTTGTTTCATATGTTTAAAATATTTGCTGTTTAGAAGCAGGAAAATGGGATCTCTTAGAAAAGAGACTGTGTCAATTTCCTCGTGGGACAGTTAGAAAAGGCAGTAGCCAAGACCGAGAGTACCTCAGTGAGCTATATTCCATACGAATGCTTGCACTCCAAGCTTGGCTTTTGAGAGGGTCCCAGGGGATTCCATTCTGGGAAACTTTCAAGCACTTGTAGATAGTGCAGGTAAAACTGTAAACATGCTGACTTGTTAAAGAAAGCTTAAATACATTATTTTTTAAAACACAATACTCAGTAGCTGTATTTTGCTTTAGCTTTTTTTTGTTGGTTTGTGTTTTGTTGGTACAAAACAGGATGGTTGAAGTAAAAACACAAATAAAGAGGTAGTAGCTTACAAGATGATGTTTCCAACACTGTTTGTTTGTTTTCCAAAGCCAACAGATGAGTTCTCAGACCTCCCTTTACGTGTGGCAGAGATCACTAAAGAACAGAGACTGCGAAGAGAGAGTCAGTATCAAGAGAACCGAGGCAGCACAGTCTTAACTAACGGTGGAGGTAAACAGTGATCTGGCTAACAGTATTTATTGCCATCATTACTAAAGTTCCAGAATATTTGCTGTAAACAGTAGATTGTCTAAAGAGGAAAAAGAAAGATCTGTGTGGATTTTCACAAAACCACAGTTGTGTAAACAATCTAAAACCACTGTTGTATTAAGGCTGTTACAAAGCCAAATCAAATAGCATCAGAATAAGGATTATCTGGGAAACATTGTCAGCCTCTGTGTATGTGCTATTTTAAACTCTCCAAATGCTCCAAACAGTATTTTTGAATCCTGAATTTTGGTTCATGGGAGTTTTGCTGCTTGAGTTACTGGGGAAAATTTACAGCAGTAGTAGATTATCAGTGCTCTTGCAGACTGTCAGAACAGGATAAAGAATTTTCTCAGGGAATTTCATATTTCCAAGTAGCAAAAGTGCCTCATTCAGTAGTTTTGTGTTTTAATCCAAACCTGGAAGCCATCTAGAAGGGACTGGTATTTCTGAGTGATGCTGGTTTTTTGCATCTTCTCAATCTCTTGTCCCGAAGTCTTAAAAGTAGCACCCTTGTATTTGTTCAAGAGGTGACAGCACTTCTGATATTACCCCATTTACTTGGATTCATGTTTCTTTTTTGTCAGCTGCTCCCTGTTTTCCATTTCCCCAAACGGCTTCCACTCATATTCCCTGTCAGAGTATCACTCTTCCCACTTAATTTAATCTTCTGTGCCCAACTCCCAATTTTCTTTCTTCCCTCCTCATCCCCCTCTTCATCTTTTGCCTTTTTGTTTTTTTTCTTGGTCACACTCTTGTCTGTCACAATGGTTTGCTTTCTTTGCCACCTAGAAATACCTGACGCTTTTTGGTTCCCTCATACTCTTTTACTTAGTAGCAGCCAAAAAATTCAGTTCAAACAGTTAAATTCTGGCAGTTGGAAGAATTGAAGACATGGTGTTATGGGAAGCCGGGGGCAGCCTTAATAACAGGTAGTGCTGCCAGCTCTGCCTCTGAGACTGACTTCATTTTGTTCTTTGGGCTTTGTACACCAGGAATTTCAGAATGTCTCACTACTCTTTTAAGACAGAACATAGTCAGTTCATGAGTAGGAGTATCCGAGAGGGGCACAAGCCATAGCATGTGGCTGTCAGTGATCCAGGAGATCCTTTCCAATTTCGTGTTCCTAACATAGCTACGAAGGGCTTTCACCCTCTACTGTATTATTCTTATTGTGATTTAAGTTTAATGAGCAAGAATGGAAAGAAGGCGGGGCTTGTTTTGATTTGAGATGGAGATTTAATGAAGCCAAAGTGTATAGAGTGCTGTTCTGCATGGTTGTAGTAGCAGAGGAGGTGGCTTTGGCAGTAACAGTTGCTAGATTGTGTGGTGAGGCAAAGAGCAGTCTGTTTTAGACAAGCAGGAAAGGGACGGGGGAGGAGAAAAAGAATGTCTGCAAGGGAGTCTGGAGCAAGTTTGGGGAGAGTTTGAAGAAAAATAAAGCTCTAGTGCTTAGCTAGGGGAGCTTATGCTTTCCTCTGCATCCTCAGCGCAGTATTTTTCCCCGAGGCAGTTTGCTCAATATCATGACACTCAGAATTTAGTGCAGAATGTGTAAAAGCAGTGACAAGTGAAAAAATTGCCCTACATAGTGTCACCCAAACAAGGGAAAATCAATACCAGCCAAACTGTGCTGTTTCTTGCTCTTGTTTCAGTGGTTCCCAATTTCTTCTTTCATCCCTCTTCTCAAAATAAAATTGCAGATGCTTTCATATACTTTTAGAAGGACTCTGTTATTTTCTGTACTGTCCTTCATTATGTCCACATGCTCTTTTTATATTTACAGCATTTGCATCCAGATAACTTGGACACACTGTGTTGTAGTAGTAATGCAAAATAGTCAAAGTGCCTGTCGTATCCATTCTAATTTTTCTGACAGAGGTTAATTAGGACCAAGAGAAATTATTCAAAATATACACAAATCATTGTACAATCTAGCTGTTGATAGATTTTGACAAATAGTTTTTGAAGTATTGAAGAAAAAAATAGTATTGAAGAAAAAAATCACAGTGCTGGCCATGAGGCAAGAATTCTTCCCAGCAAGAGTGGTCAGAGCCTGGAATGGGCTGCCCAGGGAGGGGGTGGATTCCCCATCCCTGAATATGCTTAAGAGTAGATGAGATGTGGTGATGAGGGATCTGGTGTAGGGGAGAACTTGTAGAGTGGGGCTGATGGTTGGACTTGATGATCCCAGGGGTCTCTTCCAAACAAAATGATTCTATGGTTCTATTTACTTTACTTTTTCAGTCACTGCAAAAGTATCTGTGGCCAGCAATTTAAAGCTACATGCTTGATACATGTTTCTCATTTCTTTATCTAAACCATTACTTTCATCTTTATTTCAAAATCTGACATTTAACAAATGGTACTGGGCCAGGCAGAATTCAAGAGCTTTCAGGCTGAGCTTTCCCAGACAGAAGAATAACAGCAGGGCCTTGTTTTCTGACGTTGCTATTGTGTTGGGCTTTTCCTCTCCTGTTCATTATCTAATGGTGGCTGTTTTCTATGTGTATGTATGTCAAGCGGAACACGATCTCGATCAGATCGACTACATTGATAGCTGTGCCACAGAAGAGGAGGAGGAAGAGGTGAGGCAACCCAAGTGCATGGACGCAGACAGCCTCAGCTCACAGTTCATGGCATATATTGACCAGCGGAGAATCTCTAATGAGGTGGTGCTTTTACTTAAATTAGATAAATTCATATGCCCCAGGAAAGCCTTTGTGATGGTACTAACACTTCTTATCCTCAGAGNCACAAAGGAAAAAAAGTTGAAAAAAGCCTAATACAGGGGAAGAGCACAGTGTTGTGCTTTGTGGAGGGGCAGAGCTGGAGTGTTGAGCTACTCCCAAGTGCCCTTTGGGATTTGTGGAATAAGTCTAAGGCAGCCATAGTGTTTTCTTGTCATGTGGGTTCTTGCTCATTAGTGCTTTAGCCATAAGTGAAGTAAATGTTTTTTCCAAAGGAGTTCTCTCTTCAGAAAACACTGAAGGTGATGCTTCCAACTGGTGATTGTTGATATCTAGAAAACTGTTACCCTCTACTTGCTTGTACTGAATACATACCAGCTTTTTCAATGGAAAGATGTTGATTGTTATTAGTATAAAGATTTAATACAAGAATTTTGGAACTCCATTGTTTTGACTGTTTGTGGTGATTATAAGTGATTTCCCAGGAAACTCACTGTTTTGAGCATCCGTTTTAAGTTCAGCCTAACTTACATATTCTGACTTTTCAGGAAGTCTGCTCTTTGCAGCAAACTATTTCTTTCCCTCTTGCTATTGAGCAAGGCTTGAACCTACAGGTACAGACTATGTATTATGTACATAGTCACCTTTCTGAACAAAAGCCATCCCTAGTTTTGAATAAACCTGACCTCAAACTGTTATTAGTCAGTAAAAATGTACAGCTAAATGAGCAATTACTGAAATTATTGCTAGACAGGTTAGAAAGTTTTCCAAACAGCTTTTTACAAACATCTAGAAACAGACCTGACTATCTCTGGATATTGCCCTACTCTCTCCTCTCACAGGAAAAAAAAAAATCATCAAAAAAAGGCAAAGTAGCCTTTCTGTCCTTTTTTCCCAAAGGTCTAAACAGTATCTTTTCCATTCTTTTTTCTCAAGTATCTTTCTGTTTGAGCTGATATGTAACACTTGAACTGGAATGCTGTGCTTCAGAAATCTCAGTAACAATAACTGCTGTGTAACTCCTGAGAGCCAGGATTTGTGCACCCATTTCCCTGTAACACAGGAAGGAAGTTTGTTTTCACGTATTCATTGACAGTGTTCACAGTACTGGCTGCTTTCATTGATCCCTTACTGCATCCAAATAGTGGCCTGGTGCAGACGAGGGCAATGGTTGCAGTGAAGTTACCTTCGCTTTTCTTTAGCTCATGTCATTTCAATGCTTTCCAGCTACAGAAGGATGAGTGTGCACTTTAATAAAATCCACTAGAAACTCTTGAATGTATCAGAAAGCGTATTTAATCTTAAAACTAAGGTTTCTTTAAATTGCAGGACAAATTAAGTGAGCTTGCCTAGTGGGAAATGAACACCCCTGCCTTGTGTTCTGTGGTTCTTTGGGTATTTTGAATACCAGTAGTTACAAATGTTGCTTTACAAAGAGATTCTTTGACATTAATGTGCAGTGTTCTGAAGAAGTTGCTAATGGTCTTATGTGTTATTTTGCTTAGGGCTCACCAGTAAAGCCTGTCTCTATCAGAGAATTTCAGAGAACAGAGGATACAAGACGATATTTGCATCAACACAGGTAAGGATATGGTAATGGTATTTTTCTCCAAAGTTCCATGATGAATGCAGAGCACATTTATTGAATGTGTTTAGAAAATGAGATGTGTATGGCCCTTTATCTATAAGTTATTGCTCCAGATTAGGAATTTGTATTCTAATAATGACAGTGACCAAAAAGCTTGGCCGTTCTAGGCCACATCTCAGCTTTAAATTGGCTAAAGCGTGTACTTTTACACTGATTTAATACCTGCTTTTCCTTAATTAATTTGTGCTTTGATTAAATAGTTGACTTAAGATAGATTATTCAAAGGACAGAAGGGATAAACGTACCATAGGTGTAGGGGAAACATAGATAGTTGCTATGGAGTATGTGATGTGCTGGGAGGTCACATGCTTGGTGGACTCTTGGTACCTGTAGTGCTGTAGGGATTTGGTTTAATATAAGATGTGCATTTCTGTGCCATAATCATTAGCTTGCATCAGGGAAAGAAGAGTCAGAATTAGGAATCAATGCGTGAAAACAGGTCACTTAGTTTAATGAAGTAGATTTATTGATTTATGTCCATACTCTCTAATGATTACTTGGCTTATTGGAGGGAATGCTTACCTGTAAAATATGGCTCAGAGTTCGGATATAAATCAGGTGCTTGGGTTTGAGAGTTTTGGGCCCCTAGTTAAAAGAACAGAAGATAAGCAAGCATATAGCTTCTTGGTAATGGAGCTAGGATTATAATTAATGGAACCTTTAATATGCCTTTGAAGCATTCAGTATTCTGTGGAGTGAAAGTGAATGTGCAAGGACTCAGCAGAAAACCAAGTGTATTAGGAATGTTAAGAAAAACCTCAGCCAGACAGCTCCTAGCTGTGGCTTTGTCGTTACTAACGCTGTCAGTAGAAGTTAATTTGCTGTGGCATTCTAAAATGGTATTGAAAGAGAAAATGAAGTCAGGAATACTGTGTAAACTTTTTCCAGAGTTATGACAACATTGTAATAGGCGTTTTGAAATGTGCAGTAGATGTGCAGATGCGGTAGCTAAACCGATAAAAAGTAGAGTAACTGCCTCAGCATATATTGGTATTTGTTATCCTGTAGTGTCTCCAGGTAAGGCATAAGATAATTCAGCAGTCTAATGTGTTCTCCCCAAATAAAATTAGTGCTGTTGTTTTGTTTTGGAAAGACTGATATTTTTGTTGTTGATTTATTTTTCTAGTTGAACACTTGTGGTCATATTATGGAAGTAATTAGAGTTTACAAACACTGGATCCCATGACGTATCCAAAGGAAATGAGAGAAGGCTTGTTAGCCAGAGGGAGCTGCTGTTTACATAGGCAGATTTTAATGATAAAGGAAGCTGTAGTTCACCAGGGTATCCAGTGTTTTCAGAATTGAACGTGAGGATGGCAGCAGATCTCCGTGTGGAAGTAGTTAATCAAAGATCTAAATGAATTGTAACTTACTCATATTATGCTGAGTCAGAGTGAAATTCTTAATGAGGCATTAAAACCAGGTCATATTGTTGTTGCCTTCAAAACTGTGTAAAATCAGATGACAAGGAGTAACTTTTTATATTTTAAGCTTGTATTAGTCAAATATTTCATTTGTGGCAGCCCCAAGCTGCAAACTGCTTCCACAGTAATTCTGTGCAAATGCCTTGGCAGGCAGGCAGCCTCTTTTTTTCTTTTTTTTTTTTTGGTTCAGCACGCTGGAGCCGTTAAAACTCTTAAAGGGTTGGATGTAGAGCAGACTTCATCTCAAGAGTACTTCACCGTGGTGTATTCCAGTCTGTAAATAAGAGTTTGTGCCTCTGGGCAGACTGTGGTGCTGTTCTGATGCAGCAACGCTGTACACGCTCTGGGCTGAATATGCTTCTTGGCACCGAGTTGTACCCACTCACGTCCACTTCAAACAGCTCAGTAACGCTTTGTCCTGTGTATCGGTGCTAATTTAAGTAACAGGAGACCTGTAGCATCTGGGACTTGTACAGCTCTTAAGCTTCTCTGTGCAGAATAGGTAATAAGTCCACACGCAGGCAGCATGCCTGACATTGTTTGGAAATGCAGTGGTGTGTCTCCATTCCATTGCTGTCCCTGGAGAGAAGGTTGCAGAGTGTAGGCTGTCAAGAATAAGCTACTCGATTTCCATCTACTTTCTTTGGAAGAAGCAACATGGCAGGGAACATGCTGCAGACTATGGACATTGGGAACGTTTCAGTGCTAGCAGCTGCCTGCTAGCAAAGAACCCACTGCAAATTTTCTTTTATTGTTGATATGATGTGTAAGAGACAGATCAGTTACCGTTTACCTTGTGACTTTGATGGCTTTTATCACTGACAGGCAGAAAGTCACCTCTTGATTGGCGAAGGGAGCACATTTGTTCTGAAAACATCAGAGGATCCTAGTGTTTAAACCTAATTCTTCCTGAGCAGAATAAGGGCCACAGTAACCAAAATCTAGTCTGCAGAAAGTTATATGTATTTGGTTATGAACTGTAGTATTTGTGATCTGAGTTGGTATCACAGTGTGATTTCTTTAGTCTTCCTACGTTTCCCCTTTGTTATCCGAAGCGAAATGTCTAGGCAATTACTCATAGAAAAACAGTTGCAATCTAGAGAATAACTCATCTGACAGGAGTTCCCATGCATCAGTGGCCAATCCCCCTTCCACCTGGTGTTTACCCACAGGGAGACTGATGAATTACGAAGACCTGAAACTCTAAATTTGATGCAGGACAGAGAGCATCACCAAGTACTAAGGAGTTATGTGGACAGGACAGAGAGGTAGGGAAAAGAAACATGTTGTTTCTACTGATTAATTTTATTTCATTTCCCCCCCCTAAATAGCTGTAGTAACCAGATCCTCTAAATGAGAATCATCTGAAAAGCTCATGCTTAACCAGCTTATATAGAATGGGTATAAAGTAGTGGCTATCTCAATGCAATAGGCCAAACCTGCAGTCCCGATGATAGATCTTGAGCTGCAGAAGAATTTTATTGCAGTTCAGGAGGGGAGATAGAAATGCCTGCACAAAATCTGCCATGCACAATGAGTGAACTCGTTATTGCAGCAGCTGGTTCAACAGCTTAGCTTAGTAAACAGCTCTTTTAGATTTGATGAAATACTTCCGTGTTGCTGACAACTCATGTATGAGAAATTGTATTTAAGATAAGAAATGTACTTACTCTCTGTTCTTCCATTCATCAGAACCCCGGCTGATCCATCTTACTTTCCCTCCCTATCAAGTCATCACAGTCAGGTAACTCTACTATTTCGTTCTAATTGTAAAATCATTTAAGTTGGAAGAGAGCTTTAAGATCATTGAGTCCAACTGTAAACCCAGCACTGCCGAGTTACCACTGACCCATGTCCCTCAGCACAATGTTTATGCAGCTTTTAAATACTTCCGGGGATAGTGACTCAACCACTTTCCTGGGCAGCTTGTTCCAATGTTTGACAACCCTTTCATGAAGAATTATTTCTTAATATCTCCCCTGGTGCAACTTTGGGCCATTTCTTCTAGTCTTGTTGCTTGTTACTTGGGAGAAGAGACTAACCTCCATACCTCCATCTCGCTACAACCTCCTTCCAGGTGGTAGGAGAGCATGATAAGGTCTCCCTTCAGCCTCTTTTTCTTCAGGCTGAACAACCCCAGTTCCCTCAGCTGCTCCTCACAGGAATTGTTCTCTGGACCTTTAACCAGCTTCATTGCTCTTCCTTGGACACGCTCCAGCACCTCAGTGTCTTTCTTGTAGTGAGGGGCCTAAAACTGAACACAGTATTCAAGGTGATGCAAAACCAAACTTACGTAAGCTGTGAGGCATGGGCTGTTCCTCCATAAGCCAGCTCTTGCACCCTGTGTAGCTCTGTCCTTACAGCCTGATGCAGCTGCGCTGTTGTCTTCCAGGTGACTAACACAGACCCTGAGCAGCACCGCAGGCACATAGAGCGTACCCGCCGGGAGGCCCAGCTAGCAGCGCTTCAGTATGAGGAGGAGAGGATGAGAACCAAGCAGATCCAGAGGGAAGCTGTCCTTGACTTCGTTAAGGTGCCTACTTGACACTATCTTTTCTGAATCCCTTATTGAAAATTAATTGCCAAGGTCGTTAATACTTGTGTGTTTAACTCTTTGGCGTGGATGGCACTTTATAAAGAGAAGGGAGAAATGACATTTAATTCCATTCAGTGTTGGTGCTGCAGCTTAATCGAGAAAACTAGAACTGAGGAGGAAGGCAGAAGAGATTTATCCAAGATGTGGTTGTTGTAAAGAATTCTGGTTTTACATAGTCTGCCTCGTTCTTTCAACGTTTCACTTGCACAGGTGTGACAGGATTGGTATAAGGGTTTTTATTAGGACTTCATTTTGGAAGACATAGAGGCAATTTCATTTTGAAGCCAAATTTCGCAGAGAAAGAAGAGTTATACACACAAGAAGATAATGTTGGGTGATTTGTTTTGGTGTTATACAATGCATAAATAAATTACCTCCAGGTAAATAAAGCACTGGTGCAAGTATCTGGGACATCAGATACTCAGTGTGCCCCGTGTCTTCACTTCTTCTTTCCCTGCAGTCAGTAGGAAGTATTCTGCTGCTTAATGTGGAAACTTGCTTGTGTTCTACTTGCCTTAAGTTTATTTTACTGTTTGCTGCTCTGGTGACCTACCCAAATCTAATGAATGCTACGGTTAATCCTGTGGGTTTAGGGTGGTCTGCAGAGAGGAAAAGAATGTTACATTCCATTTATGTAATGTATGAAGGTAATTCCAAGAAGGGTTTTTAGCTGCCTGAAACTGGGCTTTTCATTAGCACCAACTAATCTCAGGCCTCTGGCAGTGTTTTCTAGAAAAGCCGCTTCTATTAAAGATTCAGTTCAGTCTTTCAGTTAAAGACTGTAGATATTTAGGATGCAATTTGTTCATTGATGAGGCTTTGGAGGTTTGGGATTTTGGTTGGTTTTGGTTTGGTTTGGGATGGGTTTTTTTGTTGCCTTTGTTATTCATGAGCACTTTATTCTCAGCAATTGAATTCCTCCCTTGGGTTATATTTTGGGTTTATTATGCATCTTTAATATGCAAAAACAATTTGTGTGTTTTGATTTTGTATGGAACAAAAGTTGGTTTTTAAGTAATAATATCAGCGGAGTTTCAGCTCAGTGGAGACTTGAAATTTCCCCAATGTGTGTTTTATTTAACAACTAAGACTTCCTGTGTTTTAAAACACTTCTAAATTCTGTTGCTTTGTCCTGAGCTTTTGTTTCTCTGTCACATTCTTTTAAATCAGTCTTTCATTTTTCCTTCCTCTCTACAGCAAAAAGCATCCTTAAGTCCTCAGAAGCAAAGTCCTCTGGACAGTGAGGTAAGAGTCCAATAAGAGTATTACTGGGCATGTCAGCACCTGAATTCTTAGTTCCATCAGAGATGCTTTCCTGACTGTGGAGAACTCTTCAGGACTGGGTTATAGCATAGTTTGCATAATTTTTTCACACTTATTAAGCCTTGGGTTGTTTTTCTTGCTCGTGGAATGAGTCTCATAGTTCCTTCTGTTCATGCAGATTGCCTGTCCAAGAGTGCTGCTGTGTTATTTCTCATATGGTTTTTATGTTCTATAGAGAAAATACATTTCCTATTCCATTTTAAGATGCTCCTTGTGAGCAGTAGGTTTCCTTTCAAACAGGAGTAGTCAGACAACTAGTGTGTTGATGTCATCCTTCATTGGTCTGTTTTCTCCCAGTTTCCGATCATGAGATCACCAGTTACCACAGAAAGATTAAGCATTAGAATCTTGACGGCTATCAGAAAAAGAAATAAATAATTTTAAAAAAAATTTTATTCTAGTGAAGTTTTATAATCCAAAAGAGTAGGAGACACAAATTGTACAAGGCTCAGACTTCTGGAATACCCAGTGCTGAGCCAGTGATACCTGTTCATTCTGCATAGTGATAGCTCTTCCACTGCTTTCCATCCCCACCTCCCTCCAGGGGAAGATAATTCACTTGGCAGCGTTAATCAGATTAAAACTTTTAATAACATAATGAATATAAATAGTTCTTTACAGCATTTTCCAACTAACTCTTTTGTTAGAAAATTACCAAAACATGGGGTAATTGAAATAGTGTTTGCTCCTTTTCCTTCTTAATGTTCTTCTGTTCTTAATTTGCTCTCTTAGAGGGTCCTTTGTTCTACCACAGTAAGAGCTGTGAATATGTAGTTGTCTTGAATTGCTTGAGACAACACAACAGCAGCCTAATTGCTTCCTTAGGTTACAGAATGCGCTGTAAGTCATGGGCCATGTGCCTGTAGGTTCCTGCAGAGTTATGTAGACTTCCTGGATTTTTTAAAAAGTCTCACAATGCTGTAAACAAGCAGTATGTGTTCCAAAATGTCTGTCTGTTCACATACCATGTGTTTCTGACATTCTGTGTGTTTCTGACATTACTCCATCTCTCCCACCTCCCAGTGTCCCTTTCCATCCA
Source organism: Jacana jacana (assembly GCA_013400555.1). NCBI lineage: Eukaryota > Metazoa > Chordata > Aves > Charadriiformes > Jacanidae > Jacana > Jacana jacana. Next base: position 173,263 of record VZTM01038472.1, on the reverse strand, counting down.
GAAGGTCTCAGCATACTGATGATAGTGCCTTGTTAGTGGTAAGATCCTGCACGCAATGGCCTTTTTACGTGGCAGATTCTAGAGCATAGAAATAACAATGTTCTGATTGTCTCAGATTAGACCAACTATTTAGAGCTAATCTAAATAGCATAAAACATGACCATCTCCTTTGAAAAGTAGTTTAGCTGCAAACTTTAATATTATGGATGTGTAGATATTAATAGTCAGCCATTTGTTTATAATACAGTGATGGTTTTGCACAGAATAATTAATGGTTATCGTTTCCCGAGAGCAGAAGAAAATTACTGAGAGTAAAGAACAGCTTCTAAAAATAAAATTTCAGCTACAGTTGTTCTGGTTTGATTTCTTCTCTGTTTAACTTGCTTCCTAACTGATGTGCTCTTCAGTGTCAAGTGAGCCATTTCAGTGCTAGGAATACAGCCTTCTACTTCAGTTGTCTGCATCCTGTGGTTAGAAATACCTAGTGTTTTGGTAACCACATCAGAGCACAGGGGAATACTGCTCTCCATAGGATGCTACAAATCATGAAATGTTCCTCATACCTTTTTATTAGTTACTGATGAAGAAGTCTTAAAAATAGATTATTTTTGAACACTTATGAAAAATAAAAACTTTTATGTACTTAATTCATGTTTTATGGGGCCTAAACCTTGATGACATCTTGTACAGCTATGACAGCTATGTAGCATAATGTACAAATATAATTAGTGACATAATTAATATCTATAAAAGAGAAATACACCTGATTTGCTTGTTGTTGCATGACTGCATGCCTGCCTGGGGTTTGTTTCCTTAATTCGTGTGCTGCCATTATCTGCCTAAACCTTCTTAGGCGGTGCTCTTGGTTAGCATCTCTCTCTCCAGAACACGTTCATCGAGACACTTGCTGTCACTTCATTCAGAGTTTTTGGATTTCCTGCTTTCCCAAGAGCCAGTGCTCAGGGGGGGCAAGCAAGCTTATAATAATAGAGGGAGACTCGGCGATGGTGCACGTGCCTGTTTAGAGGAATCACAATTAGCATATTAAAATGTGCTTTCATATTTAAATAAAAAGAAACAGGAGAATAGCAGTGGTTTGGGTTAAGTGTTGATACTCTTTGAATTAATCTTTGGGATGTGTTTGAAAGACACCCTTAAGGACCCCATGTGATCCCATGACTTTTGTTTGTTCCTTTGTCTTCAACCAAATTAGGTCCCTGCTCTTCACGGGAGTGAGCAGGCTGGTAGGGAGAGATTGAACTAGATTTGTAAACAGTCATTTCTGTGCTCATTTTCCTTTTGATTCTTTGCTCTTTTCAGCAATGCTTAACTGTAATAATATATGAAATTCTGGGTTTTCTGAACTGCTGAAGGATGACATGCAGCTCAGTTTTGTAGTGGAAATACCCACCATGTCTCATAATGACATATGCCAGGGCAGCTGTTTCTGGCATGAATTTGTAGCATTTTTGTTTCTACAGACGTGTTTTGTATGGTAAAAACCTGTTCAACAGCAAGGAAATGATCGGTAGTTTGATTTTTAAAAAAAAAAAAGCTTCTGTCATAAGAGTTGAAATTGCTTTTGCCTATTTATGTTCCATTGCATTTCATTTGATGTTCTCCCTGTCCTTCATGGATCTGAAATTTAACTAATTCTAATTTCTGAGGATGTTTTTTTTCCTCCATCAAAACATAGAGGCATTTCATATCAAAATTCAGTTCACCAGTGGCAGGTTTCAGGATGCATCCTCCATTTACACGGTTTCCTCTGCGTCCTCTTGTTCTCTCTACATAAACACTGCCTGCAGTAGGGTCAACTCTTCCATACAAAGCATTTGGGCATTGAAACTTGCAGAAGGGCTAGTGTAAAGTAAAATAAAACATTCTGCTGCATTTTCCACTGATTGTTCTAGCCTTACGGTGTGGGAATAACACTGTGGCGAAAGAGGAGAACGTTCCATAGAGGTACAGTAACAGATCTTTTGTTTCACACTTCCCTCCTTACATCAGAGCTCTCTAAACTGAGCAGGAGCTTTTCTTTTACTCCAAACGATGTTTTCAGCTCAGAGGTAAGGAAATGGTTATAAAATTAGTGAGTCTAATATGGAGAAAGCAAGTGAATTTTATTTTACTGCTTCCCTTTTCTGATATCGTTACTGCCCTAACAAAAATTATCTGAAAACCAAAATTTAAGTTGTGAACCTCCTTTTCTAAATCCTAACATCATTTTTCTTTTTGTGTTCTCCTTGTTGTCTTTCATCACTAATTAAAATGTATTCACATTGCACAGGTTACTCTGACCGTTGCCTTCCTGTTAGGCAGACAGGACAGTCTGTTTGAAGTGACAAAATCACTGCCCAAACTTTCTGTGAGCGTTAGCAGTTCAGTTTAGTTGTATTTTTCTATCTAAGTGCTTGTGATCAGCAGTGAGGTGGAGTTTGTAGTGCTTCCTTGCACACTGGTGGGTTTCTTTGTGTGACTTGTAATATCCAGACTGACTGAAATGCTGCTGAAGAAATGTAGTCACTGGCCTCTGAGAAAACGGGCTGTATGCCTCAAAGTTTTCTGTTAGTCATATCCTGCTTGCAATTCTCCCAAGGGCAGTCCCATTCCTTACATTGTGACATTACTTGTTGAGACAGCATGAAGGCTTCAGACTTGGCCAATGACTTCAGCCTTGTTTGCTTATGAACCTCATTTTTCCCCAAATACCTTCTTGTTTTCTCCCAAACTGTCCCTTATAAGGTGAGTAACGTGGAAGGAAAACAAAACCAAAAATACCAACCAAAACAACCTCTCAGACTGCTGCTCAATTTCTCTGTTAAGAAGCCCGTGAAGCACTTGACAAGCATCAGGCAGCTGGTGCAACCTCTTCCCTTTGTAACCTTTGAGCCCTTGCTGCCTTGTGCTCCCCAGCTTCTTGCTCTGGTCTCAAAGATGGCCTGAGGCCATTGTGGTGCTGTTGGCATGTGGGATCTCCGAAACGTTTTCAGCTAAGGCTCTTGGGCACCGCTCTGTTAGACGTAATGACGGTATGAGTAAAGTAAGCAGGACTTGACTTATGCTAACTTGTGCCCTGGAGCTTTCTTTCAGACCGTTGGCATCCAGTTGCCTATTCAAATGTTTAATAATCAGATTCCTTTAAAATACCCTTATTTGGTTGGTGCAGAGTTCTGGGTGGGCTCTGCTTTGGCAGTCCCTCTATCTACCGTTGTTTCTGGCACAAGGAGATTTCTCTGCCTTCCGTGCTAAGCCGCGGGCAGGCTGTGCAGCAGTGTCGTACGTCTGAATTGCAGCATCCTGGTTCCCTTTGCATCACAGCTGCCTGCTCGTACGGTTGTTCTCTGCCTCACTTCTTTCTTTCTTTCCTCCCTTTCTTTCCTTGCTGTGACAGAATGGCTTTGAGCCTCTCTTTGTCTTTGAGATTGACAATAACACCAATACCATTAAACGAAGGCCAGGGACTCGCAAACAGGTGAAGAGCATGCGGTGTGTTGCTGTTGTGATTGTCCTCCCCCGTGCCGTGTTCCCCCTCCCTTCGCCCACTGCTGGGTACGTGGATGGTGATGACTTGTTGTCTGTGGCAAGGTTCTATTCCTCTTTTCACACAGGAATAAACAGTTATGTTAATGTTACAGACCCCCTACTTCTGGTTTATTTTACTGTTCTCCTATACTAGCTAATGTTTTGCCTAAGACAAGTGATATTTTGAAACTTTTTAAATTAAAAAAGCAACACAGAAATCCACAATTTTTGCTTGCATTGCTGTGGAAAAAGAGGCTGTTTTGAGGATCAGCTGTTAAGACTGTGCAGGGCCTGAAGATGTTTGTGTGCTAAGGCTTGCCCTGAGTATAACCTCTCCTCCTGGTCCTTCCTGGCTCTGCTGTGCTGAAGTGGCAGAATAGTTGAGGGTGTTTGTGTTTTAAGCAATTCACAAGCGAGCTGTGAAATGGTTAAAACACAAACGCTCTCAAGTGTGTCGCTCGCATCCATAGAGTTTCTAGGTGTTATTTGGTGGTCTTTCCCAGTCCTGAACTGCCACTTTGAATGCTGCTTCAGAGGGGATGGCTTCATTCTTGAGCCATTCAGTTTGCAAGCATTGGCATTTTGTTTGTGGTTTCAGTAAGACAGAATTTGAACCTTCTAGATCCACCCGTCAGTTGGAGCTCCCGTTCTGGAAACATGAAATTGCTGTTTGGTTGGTTGGGTTTGATATTGGTTATAATTGAAATTTGGCAGCACTTCATCTGTGACAACACTGTCAGTCTTCACACTGACGTTTTCCCCAAGAGCTAGATTCCATCTATGGAATTTTAATTTACTTTGTATGTAATTTACAAGGATTTGTGGCAGCTGCAGAGTGTGTATGCTTCAGCTCATTAGATGTGGATTTCTCTGATTTTACAAAGTTGGTTGGAAAATAGCTTACTAAAAATGCATAACATACTTGAAACGCTAACAAGAAAGCTATTTATTTTTCTTGTCTGATGTAGAGGTGCTACATTAGGTGTTACTGATGAAGGTTTTGCCCCTCATATTGTTCTTAGTTCTGGGTTTGATGTCACTGTGTTGTGTATAGAAGAAACATGGCGCCTCCCAAGAGTATTAACCCAAAAGTTCAGGAGGGCAGGAAGGCTCTACCTGTGGCTCAGCAAGTGTGTATTTGTTGCCTGTTGAGTGTTTCAGAGGATGTGACCGTGCTCACCTCTTCCTTTCCGTCTGCTGCATTCCCTCTTTGTGCGGGACCTGTCAGCCGTTCTAACACCGCTGCTGCCTTCTCTTTCTCTCTGCATTCAGTCACTCTCAGGGCTGAGTCAAGAAAGCTGTGCCACTGCCCTGCCTAATGCCTCTGCCTTCACTCCTCTCAAGGTATCTCTTGCTATTATCATTCACCACTAAAGCCAACAACAAATCTCTTGGAGCCACACATCTGTTCTAACAGGTGTTAGTCTGTCAGCTGCTAATCAAAAGTTCAGGTAGGGGATGAATCCCATTTCCCAGATTAAACTGCAGTAGCTATTACCTCATCTTAGCTTTAGGCTGTGTCTCCAGGAGGCCTAAGTATATCCAGACGTGGCAACCAGTCCCTGCTCCCAGGGGTTCTTGGGTTTATGGGTTTCTCTTGACCAAGTAGAGTTCATCAAAAAGTACTTTTCTTGTGTTTTTTACCAGCTTGCTTTCACAACTGCATACAGATACCATATATTTCTTCTGTGGATACTGCTGTACTAAATGTATTCATCACCAGAAATTATTAGGCTGCAAGCTCTGTAATAAAACCCACTGTGTTTCACCAGGGAGAGTGATGTTCAGTAATGAAGAGTTTTGCATTAGCAAAGGTGTCAGCGAGGTGTATCCTTATTGGTGCTGCTGTAATACCAGTTCTGCGTTTTATTTAATTATCTGGGTTTCTGTGTCCCCTTTGCAAAGGATACTTAGATGTTTTGGTTGAAAAGAAGAGTAAACAAAGATCTATCATTGCACAGTCAGTGCAATGTTCCATCATTCTTTTTCCTTGGGAAAATAAAAGCAATCGTGTCATTTCTACAAAGGAAAAAGCTGTCACTTTCTGCAGAGATGAGACTTGGGGAAAAACATCCTGTGTTTTGTTGTATTTCTGGTTTGGGGTTGTTTTTTCTTTCTGAAACATGTTTAGATGGGTGGAGGCTTTTTTAGAACACCACAAATTAAAATGTAGCCACAGCTTTTCCAGATTAGGAGCATTTATACTCTTCTGTTTTTTTTGTCCACAGAGTGATGACAGATCTGCCATCTCCCCCAGCTCACCCAACGCTCAGACAGGTAACAGGGAAGGGAAGAAAAATTTCTGAAATACAAGATCAAAATGCCTGTTTGCTTCTTTGTACTGTGAAGAGAAGGGAGTGTATGTTCCCTGTGCCTGAGAATGTACTCAGTTATTCGGGTCTCCTGAGAAACACTTGAGGGAAGAGGCAATGGGTAAAGCCTGTCCTCAGGCAGGGTGTAGGGTTTGGCTGCTTTAGGCCTTCACACAGGCTTTGGCAGACAGATGCCTTCAGCCACAGCCAGAACAGTTGTTGGAATTGGAATGTGGAATGTGCTTTGCATGCGAGTGCCCTTGGAAGTGCCTTTCCCTGCTCTGTGCTTTTATCATGCATGGCTGTAATTTATTTTGTCATTATTATATAAAAATTTTTGGTTTGTTCTTTTTAATTACCACATTGCTGAACCCATTTCCTATTTAAACTCTAACCATTTTCCTCTTCCTCCTTTCCTTTCCTGTGCCTTTTGCACACTTGTTTAGTCCACCTTTCCCCTCCATGTCCTGGTCATGCAGCCCCGCCTTCCTATAGAAACCCTTCCCAGCGACCTGAGAGTTTCCTTTTCCGAGCAGCTGTCAGGGATGAAGCAAACAAAGGTAGGTTACATAGCTCAGAAATTAGCTAGTTTTGCTACCTTTATATTAACATCTGAATCACCTGGGTTTGCATTATTCTGGTACTTCAGGTCATTATCTCCAAACTACTTTCAGAGTTCTGTTTGTAAACACATGGCATTAAATACTCTGTGAATAAGCGTTTTTTTATTTAGAGCTGTCAAATGCTCTTTGGTCTTACTTGTGGAAATGTGGGAATTTGTTCTTCCCAGTCTGTGCTTACACCTCAAAAGATACCAAGGGAATGCCACAAAAGCCCTTACCAGCTGTTGAAGGTAGCTTAATAAATTTTGCACCGTACAGTCACATGTAACAGAATTGCAATTTCTGTAGAAGACCTTCAACCTCCCTCAACCAGCAAAACCTTGCCCTCTTTTGGGGAATGATTACTAGCCCCCAGAAAGAACAAAATCTAAACAGAAAGGAAAACGTGTTATAAACCACCTTGTTTAGATTGGTAGGCCATTTGCTTGATTAATAACCAACTGAAAGAAACAGATTTGTGAAAAGGAACACATTGTCGCCACCCTGGAACCCTGTGTGTGTGTGTATAGCACAGCAGGGAAGGACAGTCAACCACACCATGCTTAGTGATTTCCTTTCGTATGTGTTGCTTTTTCAGTTGTTACTTCATCTTCTACCCGTGCCTTGTCTCCTGCTAACGATTCTGCAGACTCCAGAGTAAGACAACACTCCAAACAGCGAGAGGAGGAGCTGGAGCTCATAGAGCAGCTACGTAAGGTAAGTGCTGCTGGGAGCCAGGAAGTGGACATGGTAATCAGTGCCTTGTGTGCACCCTGCTGAAGCTGTCCTTGGGTCTTGGACTGCTTTCACTGAACCAATATGCTGCCTGGCTGATCAAAATTGCGTGGCACTGTACAGTCTGGTTATTTTGGGTGGATGCAGTGGTGTTCCCTTTGGCTTTTGTGGTGGAGAAAGTCAGCTTCAAATTCCTTAAAATAAACTGTGCTGACTCCTGCTGCTGTGTGTCCCATGTTCTCTGCTTTATAAATGAATATGTGCTTTCTTTCCTCCTTATCAGCCTTCACACTTGTAAGGAACTCCTGGGAAAGTTGCCTCACTGTCTTCCTTTTAATCTCTTTTTTAAAACCCCCCTTTGCTGTAAAGCCCACAGAGGAGCAGATGGAGTGCAGGGTCTCCTGCCAGTCACGCTGGCAGCGTTGTTTCCTTGTGTGCTCTGGTTCCATCTATTGATTCTTGCTTTATCCTTAGTTAAGCACAGAACATCTGAGGCACAAACATTCCTTACACTTGTGCTTTTTGCCTGTTCACACTCCTGGTTTGTGCCCTGGTACAACGACAGTACACGTGAATGCATAAAATCCCACATGGCATCCAGGTGCTGCTCTGCTTCGCCCCGGAGTAGATTCTGGAGAGCACAAAAGGATTCCTTGAGATGCTCTTAATTATTTGACCTGTCTCAAAACCCAAGAATTTCTCCTCGTTAAAGCTGATTTTAAAAGCCATAAACAACCCAGATGGACAGAAACCATTCCTTCTATTTGTAAATTTTTAAGTAAGGACAATCTTCTTTCCCTAAAAGCAGAAAGTTACCTGAAATAAAACAAAGCAAAACTTGGTGCTGTTTGCAGAGCCGTTCCCCTGTTACCTTAAACTGCTTTGTACACAGCCTGATTCTTCTTCTGCTTCCCAGATGAGCTTAAATACTATTTTTTCATGCTTAAAACCAATTTAGATACAGTGTAACGACTCGGTGAAATTCACACAGCGTTTGAAATAAGATTAAAAGCCTGAACTAAATTTTTATGTATTCCCTTGCACAAATGCTAACTTACCTCCTTTTCATAAAACCATTAATGCTGAGTACTTCAGTCTTTTTTTTCTCAGGGAAAAATGTTGTCTTGACTTTTGTTAATTATGTTGTCCTCTAAAGCCACAGAGACTATTATTTTCACTGCTCCTGTGAGAACCATTATATGAGAACACATAGGATTGTAGGAATAGTGGTTTTAGACCCTGCTTTCCATTATTTTTGAACGGTTGTATGAGTGCCCTGTGCTGCACAATGAACACTGTTTATCATCTGACTCAATTGCTCCCAGGTTCTGGCCAGCTCGTGGGCCACAGTGGTGTACAAAGCCTTTCCTAGTGTTACTCAGAAAGATGCTGCTGTTCAGAAGTGCCACAGGGATGGGCAGAGAGTCGTAACACAGGAGCTTCTGCCTCTTATAAGAACATTATAAAACTCTTATAAAACACCTTGAGTCTTGTGTCCAGTTCTGGGCACCTCAACACAAGAGAGATATTGAGGTGCTGGAGCGAGTACAGAGGAGGGCAATGAAACTGGTGAGAGGCCTGGAGAATAAGTCTTACGAGGATCGATTGAGGGAGTTGGGATTGTTTAGTTTGAGGAAGAGGAGGCTGAGGGGAGACCTCATCACTCTCTACAACTGCTTGAAAGGGCATTGTAGAGAGGTTGGTGCTGGTCTCTTCTCACGGGCAATGAGCGACAGAACAAGAGGGAATGGCTGCAAGCTGCGGCAGGGTAGGGTTAGGAAAAAGTTTTTCCCAGAGAGAGTGGTCAGTCAGTGGAATCAGCTGCCCAGGGAGGTGGTGGAGTCACCATCCCTGACTGTGTTCAAGAGTGGATTAGGTGTGGTGTTGAGGGATCTGGTGTAGGGGAGAACTTGTAGAGTAGGGCTGATAGTTGGACTTGATGATCCCCGGGGTCTCTTCCAACCTAAATGATTCTATGATTCTATTCTATGATTCTGTGGTTCTGCAGAGTGGAGCAGCTGGAGGAAGCCAGCTCTTACCTTTTCCTGTCTCCATGTTCGCTTTTCTGCAGAACATAGAATCCCGGTTGAAGGTGTCGCTGCCCAGTGACCTCGGAGCAGCTCTCACCGACGGCGTTGTGCTGTGCCATTTGGCTAATCACGTGCGTCCCCGCTCTGTTCCCAGCATCCACGTCCCCTCACCTGCTGTTGTAAGTATGCAGTAATGATAGTGTTTAAGAGGTGTCCAAAGTGACATCCAGCAAAGTTTTCTAACTCAGGCAAATGCTAAATTCAGCGTTATACTCTGTGAACATATGTGACAAAAAATGACCACCTGTTCTGTGAAAAAAGGGTCCACAGCTTCCTTCTATTATGTTTGGGGTTGTTTCATTTAAATGAAGTTACTTCTGAGACAGATTGTAAGAAAACATTAACATTTTCAAGTCCTCCCTGTGTTAACTTGAAAGCTACTGAAATATGAGACAGTTCAGCATGAAAGCCGAAATAGAATCTTGCAAAAGATCAAAAGGTCCAAGAAGGTCAGGAAAATAGGTAGTAGGGAAATGCAACATTCTCTGCAACATTTAGGATCCCACTACACAAGGCAGTGAAAACAGGCAGAGAAGACAAAGTTATTCCTGTGTGTGCTTTGCAGCACTACACATTCCTCTGCTTAGGAGTTTTAGCAGAGCACACTCAAGCTACTTGGAGAACAGCATCTCCTGGAACAAAACAAATTCAGTCATACCTGTGTGATAACAGGAAAAAAGGCTGTTGTATTTGGAGACTGTTCAGAGCAAGGAAGGAAGCGCACAGAGAAGACTGAAAATTGCTCAAGTTGTTTCTATTCCCCTGCCCAGCTGCGGTGCTTCTGGAACGCAAGGAAGATGGTCTGTTGGTGGGTGCCTTACTGTGTACAGTCTGGGGAAAGCACAGGATTAGAGAAAGCTCAAGAACTGTGAAATTACAACAGATTATTTACCTAACCTGTATTTGTGGAAGTCAGAAAATTCAATGAAAATATTTAGGGTCAGCTACTTAAAAGTGGCCTAGGCAAGCAGATTGCTGGTTATGTGTCTTTAAATTGGATGAATAAGGGGAAAAAAAAAAATGAAGATTGTTCCTGGGGGAAGAAGCTGAAACGCATGTCGTGTTTGCTTTTCCTTATTTTGGAGCCAGTCTTTCTGCTGGTTGGAATCTGAACTGGCACTTACAGGGCTGCCCGCTCTGTCATTGTGGTTCCTCTCCCTTGGGCTTCATGTGAGCAGGCAGACACCTTTGTTATTTTGAGAATGACTGAATGGGACACGCCAGCGTTTTAGGCAGCTCGTGGCCTCGAGAAGAGCAGGGGCAAACAGCTGCTGTTCAGCACACTTGCGTCATGGAGATCTTTTCAATGGCCTGGTCTGGTGTGCTGTTGAACGTTCTGTGTGAGGAATTCAATCATGGCTTTGTCAGAAATCCCTAGGAGGAGGCAGCCTTCGCGGCTGCAGGAGCAGAAGGGGCATCATGGCATTGCTCAGTCACAATGTGATCTCTGTGTTCCCTCCATCCTTCGGCAAAAAGGAGTCAGCACCAGCCTTAAACCTGCTTCCTTGGTGGGGAAATACGGCACATGGAGGGGGCAGCACAGAAACCCCACCACTTACTGAAACCTATTGAACCCACAGAGGCCACTGCCTGGTGCCACGGGGGCTGTGGGCAGCTTCTTCAAAGGTGCAGGAAGCTTGAGTCTCTTCAACCAGAAAAGAATAAGCTTCAAGAATAGAAAGAAGATGGTGCCTGCGCCACGGTGTGTCTGTGTAAAGGTGTGAGAGCCAAGTGTGGAAAAAAGCTTGCTTGAAAGAATACCATGAGTGCAATTCAAACAGCTCCATCAAACCCGTCTGCAAGAGCCTTACAAGCAGCAGGCTCCAGTTTCACTTGTCTTCCATTAGTTTCTGGTTTCATGTAGCCTTTTTTTTTCTCCTCTCTGTTAATTGAAATATGGTTTGATATTTATATGGGTTTATGTTGTAGTAATACAGAACAGACTCCAGATTGCTTCCTATCATGAAATTGCTCTGAAATCACAGTGTTGGAGCCCTGCATATGTGTTTCACTCAGAAAACATATTTAAAATTATCATACTTCAGTCACTGAAAGTGTTAGCTAGTTTTATGTAGCACCTTGTATATAAGTATTGCACAGCTTAGAACTATTTTTTTTAAAAAAAAACATTGAGCATTCATAGATTAGCTTTTCTTAAAATAGCTTTGAAATTTGGGCTTTTCTAAAGAAAAGCAAACTTCGACAGAACCTGCTTTGAATTAGACAAGCTTACGTCAGTGCAGTATGGTTTTCTGGCAGAGATTGATTAAGAGTTTTACTGAAATACACCATAAAGATCTTTTAAAATCCTGCCAGTTAAGAACACCGTCCATCTGCCTCCTTTCCCTCTTTGCAGCCCAAACTTACGATGGCCAAATGCAGGCGAAACGTGGAGAACTTCTTAGAAGCGTGCAGGAGGATCGGCGTGCCCCAGGTACGTACCGGTGCTGCACCCTCGTGTTCCAGGTGCAGTTTCCTATGAGGCTCTAGAAAATAAAACCTTCTTTGAAAGATTTGATGAAAACAAACTGCTGAAAAGGTCAGAAGGTTCAGACAGAAGCTGTGCCTTGGGTACAGACCGGGCTCCTCTTGCACTGTCTTCCAAAGCAAAGGGAAGTCAGATACAGCCTATCAGCAATCTCATTCATTTACTGCTCTGCCTCAAACTCATGATAGCTGATGCAGTTCGAGTCTGCCTTTAGAATGTCAAGATATTTCTATAAAAGCAATTATATTTTCTCAATATTAGATATTTGACAGCTTAAAAGTGGGATAAAATTTGAATAATGCTTTGTATGTGTTATTTTTTTCCCAAAGCTTGTCTTGTTCCTTCAGAATAATTCTCTTGCATGAAGGTCCTTACTGTCTTTCTAACGAGTTGCAGTGTTATTGCCCTTTCTCTGATGGTAGCTATCTTTGCATAGATCCCAATTCTGTTGTTATGTACCAATGGTAGAAGTCTGTATTGTGGTATTCCATGGCCCCTTCTGAAACTTGGAAGATCTAGGAGTTGGGAACATGTAAAATAGTCCCTCTGAATCCAGTTATCCCGTTTTAAGCTCTCCAGTCCTCTCTACTTTGTCTTCTTCAGCAGCTGTCTCAGTAAAACTACTTTTTGATATGTCACATTTTTCTTAATTTTTCTTGTCTATTAACTGATTTGGCTTCCTGTACTGCTGAGCATCAGTGTTTCTGTTGTAGGTGCTCTCTTCTTTCTTTCATGCTGTGAAAGGGAGAAGTAGAGCCAGTGGCTCGTTTCCCAGCTATGTCTAAAAGCAGTGTTCTCGAGTCAGTCATGCAGCATTTTCTGGTGCTTTGAGATAGCTTCACTTGTAGGCATTTGAGCCACTGGGGCTTTGGGGCAGTGTGTTTATGGAGCTGCCGGGCCCTTTCACGTGACTCGGTGGTGAATCACGTTGGAACGTGGTAGGGAGCTGCAAGTGACCCTTTGTACTTTGAGAACCTGCACTGGTTTGCTTCCCTAAGAAACCTCAGACTCTTACTCCCAGAAGAACTGCACAATATAAATTCATCTGGGGCAAAGGTGTTCAATTCCATCCCAGCTTCCCAATATATAATACCTCTGAAGGTGAAAAGGTGATTTTTATGAGATTGTAGTGCAGAGCAGAAACGACCCACATTTAAAAACAAGTTAAAAAGCCACTAAAGAAAAAGTCCCCTATAGAGCCAGTCTGCTACATCTGCCACACCTACCAGCTAGGACCCTCCTGGGCTTCTCCTGTTTCTTGCTTTAATGTGCAAGAGTTCAAGTGTCTCTGGGGAAACTCCCTGAAATACCACCCCCTCGGGGTGCTCGGGTTCCTCTCAGGTGCCTGTTACGAACCTGCTGAGATGTGAACCTGAGGTACCCGAATGCAAGAATGGCCTGGCAGCCTTATATGTTTTTCTTGAAAAGACGCCTGCAGGTATTTCCTTTCATTTAAATTCTAATTGCAAAACTAGAAGGCTTTCTGAAAGTATGGATCTGCGTAGAAATACTTACCTTCTAAGAGGGAGGCTACTGTAAGTCAGCACTAATTACAGGCACCACAGCAGACCAGCTATTTCTGTAGGACCTTGCTGGTCAAAGCCCTTGCTTCAAAAGAAACCGAGTTGAACAGGTTGATGTGTGCATCTGGATTTCCCTGCGGTGTGAGAGGGAGGGAAAGGATACACAGTGGGAATAGTTACAGACCACCAGAACTCCAGTTAGAGGCATTTCTGCAGGATGATTCAAGCATCAGTTACACATAAATAGTCCCTTGTCCTGCTGTTCTCATTGGCTGAGGTGCACGTGGGGGCTTAGCTGTGGTGAGTGCTCGGTGCCAAGGCATCTCAGAAACCTGTAGCCTCTTCACTTCCCTTGGAAAAAGGGGGTTTCTGCTCTGGCCCATGTGAACTGCTGTGATGGTGACACCAAAAAATAGCTACACATTTAAGCCACAGAGGTGACAGTCACCTCCCTGGACACTACCTATTTGCACTGAGTGAGTTCTTTGCAATGGGAGTCTCGCAGATCCCTTTGTTGAGAGCTAAGGAGCTGTGATGGGCTTCTCGCACGCGTGGGCTGTCTCTGAGATGTCTGATGACTGACTGCTTGGCAGATGTTGCTATGGCTAACTGACTGACCTTTTTTTTTTCTGTCTGTTTTCCCTTCCTGCTCACACACTCTGGACAGGACAATCTTTGTTCCCCTTCTGACATTCTTCAGCTAAACCTCAGCGTTAAAAGAACAGTTGAGACTCTTCTTTCCCTGGGGACAGATTCAGAAGAATCCAGTCTTGTCTCCCTTTCCGTTCAGCTCTGGGGCTTTGTGCTGTTTTACTGTACTCTGATGCTAACGCTCTGTATGTTCTATCGCTGGGTCTTTTTTCTCTAGCTGAGGGGTAGCAGTGCTGCTCCCTCCCGCCGGCACCCGCTGCTCGGGAAGGGGGTTGGGGTTTTCTCAAGAGGGTGGGTATGAAGTGCTTGCTTTCCCAGCGCTGGGGCGCAGGTGACGGGTACGATGTGTAAACACATTGGAGCACCCGCACAGCCATCTGCGACATAACTCAAGGTTGTATTTGCTGTGTCATGTGTAGCAGATATAAGGCTTTCTCAAGGGAGGAAGTGCTTTCCAGGGGCTAGAGCGAGGGACTGCGGCCAGGCTGCCTGCCCTCGTCTGCTGACGACTCATGTAGCTCCAGGAAAACTGCGGTGTCAGTTTGTGCCTCAGTTTCCCCAGCTGTGTAATGGGAATTGCACCCACTTTGATCAATTGCTTCCAGATTATCTGATGAAAAATGGTAAGGAATCCAAAGTATTTTATTTCTCAACATCTGTGTTCTTGATCATATCTCACAGTCTCAGGAGACATGGTCTGGTAAGTTTTGGCCACAGGACTTTGTTACTGACTCTTCTCTTACCCCTCTCTCCCTTATCCTGCCTCTGAGAGCATTCCATTTCTCATATTTGCAGACTCTGGTGTATTACTTTGAGTCAGGATTTTTAAGATACCTGTCAATGAATCCTGAGCTGCTTGAGCTTTATAACATTGAGCCGGAAATTTTCCAAAATTATGCTCTTTGGCAGCTTTGAGAGGAATGTTTTCTGGCACAGACGAAAAACATCTTCTATCAGGTGCCACGGAATGTCACAGCATTTTACTGTGCTCTGGATAAAACTTAACAAAAACATCTGGAGTTGCTACTTGATTGTGGACACCCCAACCCGGGCTTGTTCCTGCTTATTCCCATCCTCATCTTATTCCGTCACTTTCAGAAACCTTCGTACCGCGCCATTGCACGGGCTGCGCCGTCACTCTTTGCTCTTTCACCCAACTCAGGTAGTCTTCCAAAAAGCTTTTCCCTCCCCGGGAGAAGCATCCTGGTGCTTTAATGCTTTAATGTCTCAGGGACACCTCAGAACTTCAGGGCACTCCCCGTGTGATGTGTAAAAAGACCATGTCTCCTCAGAGTGTAGATGGATTCAGGGACTGGGGGCAGGTAAGTGGCTCTTCCAGACGCCTTTTCAATACCTTTGTGTTAGCTTTGAAAATACAGCTTGTAACCCCGGGGTCGGTGCTGTCACCATTCCCGTGGCAACCTGGCAGCAGCTCTGGAGCACAGTTTAAGATACGCAGGAGTTCAGTTGCCAACGTGGTCGCTACCAGTAAAGGTGTGTTGTGTGTACATGGATCTCACACGCTCTTGTAACATCAAGTGATGAGAACTTTGCAAAGGAGCGAGTCGAGGAGCTGATGCCCTCTTTCCACATCCCACCCAGTGTTCTGTCCAAGCAAAACATTTCTGAGGAAAGAAGGGACCTTTGAGAGGGGGAGATTGTTGTGTTGTCTTTTTTTTTTTTTAAATAAGCTGGTTTTGCACTGCTTACTGGTATGAACTAAACTGAACTCGGTTCCTATGTTTCTTAACTTCTTCTAACGAACACTGTGATAAAAGCTGCAAGGGGTTTTACACTACCAGTGCCTTCCAGTTGTGAAATTTTGTTTGTCGTGACTGTCTGTGGTACGGAGTCATTCCAAAGCTTTGCCCCTTGTCTGTTTGCATATGTAAGAAAAAAGATAAGGCATATTTGCTCAAGTTTACAAGTATTTTCTCAAAAAGCACACTTTTTTCACAATAACACGAATTTGCTGGAAGAAAAACAATGTATTTCAGCCTGATCTTACTGTGAGAATTTCAGTGTGGGTTCCTTTTCTCTCCTCTCTGAGCTTTGTGGGAGGAGTGTTGGCTCCAACTGTTTATGCTGAAGGATTTCTTTATCATCAAAAGATTCAAAAAGTGGAGAAACGCAGGTTGCTGTGGAAATAACACCTGAAAAGCAATCTCTGTAGCTCTGTAGGACACACCTTGGCTGTTCTCCACAGACACGGAGAGCTGTTGGACACATCTCCGGGCTGGTGTGGAGGGAGGGTGGCCAGGATGTGCCAAGGACTGATGTAGCGTGAGGCTTGAAATCCAGCTTAGACTGAGAATAGCACAATTGTTAATAAACACTTTGAAACCTCTTTGCATTTTGCGTGTTACTCTTCTTCCTGGGAGGATTCTGGAGGTGCCCTGCCCAGCGGGTGACCCTCTGCCAGAGCGATGACCGGCAGCGACCCCCGTGTAATGTGGGGTTGATCTTTGCCCGTCCATTTCTCACTGCTTTCAGCGGGAACAAGGGCATTTTCTGCTTCCACAGTCAAGGTTATTTCAGTCAGATACAGCAGATACAGAAGAAAGTGGGTTTGTTGGTTTGGTTTTTTTTTCTTTCTTATTTTTTCCCTTCCATAAAACAACCTGTGCTTTCTGCTTCTTCCTGCCTCCCAAGGGGTTTTTGTAAGGACAGAGATCAGCACAGGCAGACAGACAGACAGAAGGACTTTACGTGGGCAGTGTGCTCGTGAGATGAGGATTGCTTTAAGTAGGACGTTTCCTCCTGAGCTTGTTGCAGTGTCTCTGTTTCATTCTGTGCCCTGAAGCAGGTCCTTCCTCCCGTTTGGCAGCTGAGCAGATTCCCTGCGGGAGGGCTCCCCCCAGAAGGCAGCTGTGGTGTGGGGAGGACGCTGTGGTTCCGTTCCTGCTCTGTGTTGTAGCAGGTCCCTCATGTCAAAGCAAAGCTTTCCCCTCCTTAAGCTCATCGCCTTCTGGTTTCATAAACTGCTGCCAGCTCAGCATGGGCAGAGATAGTTTCCTTCACTCCATACCGTGTCTGTGCTGTCCAGAGCATTTCATGTTTCAGTCTCCTTTTGCTTAATTTTAGTTTTTTTTCTTTTCAGTTGAGCGTTTTTCATCCATTTTGTTTTTGTCTTTGTTTTGTTCCCCATTCAGGAGCAATTATGTTTGCCTCTACATATTTTAGAAGAGAAGGGTTTGACACAGGTAGCTGTGACTGTGCAGGCGCTCCTGGAGCTGGCACCCCCAAAGCAGCAGCAGCTTCACCACTTGTCTGCTGTGTAGAGACCTGCGGGACCTTTTGGGTCACCTTGGCTAAGCAGAAGGACGTGAAGACGTCACTGCCCGTGCAGTGCATCCAAACACACAGAGCTCTGTTCTGAGGAAAGGAGTTCCCGTGATTCCTGACAGGAATGTTTTACTTCGTTTCTCCATTTTTTTTGGAGATCGCAACAGTTTCCAATAACACTTTTATTATCAATATTTTTGCCCCCTATTTAAAAAAATAAATAAATAAATGGAGTTCAGTGGGAGGAGGGCAGGGAATCCCAATGGCTGCCTCTTGGAGCCAGCTCTAGAGACTTGTGGACTGAAGACATGGGTGTAGAGTTGGGAGAGCGATTCCAGGGGGAATTCGGTTGTAAAAACGTTGGGCACGTGGGGAGTGAAATCTCTTTCCTTCCCCACAGGGTTCAGAGAAAGGGAATTTCTTTGCCTCCCAAGAACAACATTAAATATTTCTATTATATATTTAAAAACTTGCAAGACACAATCTTACCCTGCAGAGTCTGGTACCAGGGTCCAACCTCACGCAGCTGGAGTTTGCGTCCATGTGTTTTCATTATGGATGTTTGAATGGAAAAAGGGTAATTGTCTTTTCCCCAAGGGAAAAAACCTGCCTGTTTTCTCCACTAGAAACACCTCGGTACAAGCTACTCCACCAGAACTGTCCAAATTGCATTGGTCACCTCAGCCTTCTAATTGGGTTCACTTTGGGGGAGGGAATTTAGCAATGCCTCCTCTCGCCTCCCCTCCTGCTCATGTAGGAATGGATCCCTTTGGTCACTGGGCCTTGTCAGATGGTGACCAGGTCTCATCAGGTTCCACCGTGTACCTCTGGTCGCTGCAGCGCGAAGGCTCGCAGCCTGCCACGCTAGTCGTTGGCAACCCGTTATGGACCAGGAGGTTAATTAGGGGCTGAAGCAGCCCGTGCAGGTGTGCCGGGTGTCCCGGCCTGGGAAACTGACCACTTGAAGAATGCAGCTCCCGAATTGCAGCAGGTGGGCAGCGTGCAGCCACAGCAGCCGGCTCTTGCAATAGGTGGCTTCTGTTTGTGGGTTTAACAAGGCTCCAATAACTGGAACCTTTTATCATGGGAATTCAGAGAGAGACGCACTGATTGTGCAGAACTACCCTGACTTCCTCTTTCCTTATGGAAGTTCAATAGCCAGGAATGGGAGAGGCAACCAACAAGTCTTGCCTTTTGCTGGGAAGCTGCCCTGCCGAAGAGGAGCTCTGTCTGCTCTGGTCCTAGTAATGAGGCCAAACTCACTATTGGACAGTTACAATAGTAGTTATTTTTTACCCCAAGAAGACCTCGTGGAGTCCAGTTCTCCACCCATGTGGGTTCCCTTATTATGTTCCGGCCAGTTTAAACCATCCCACAACATTGTGCTACTGATGCTGATGGTGCAGATGGTCTGAGACCAACCTCGGGTGTTGGAGATACTGCATCTGGGCATGTATTTGGAGCAGAACACACCAAGAGGGTTTCATGGGACCAAGGAGGGAGAAGAAATGGGGACAGATGAGCTAGAAGTCATTTTTTTCTGAATTAAACCTGCCATGGGAACACTGGTGAGGACTGGTCTTAGTTGGCTTTTCCCCCTTTTGATTTGCAGGTTTGTTTCCATTCTGGTTTGCTTCAGTGCATTTCTTTCAAGGTCTGTAGACTGTTGAATCCCTCCCTTCACACCGTTACTCCAGTGCTGCTTGTTGGCACTGGCTGATGGCGCTGCAAGTGGAGGGGGACAAAAAACCTCACCAGAAGGGTGTCTAAAAACGCCCAGCTGGAACGAGAGACCTGTCCCTGCTGGGTGAGCGCGTTGCCCTGGGCCCTGTGAGAAATGGAACTGCCCATAATGATCGGCCATCCGGGTAGGAAGGGAGCAGCTCCCCACGGATGCACTTTGCTCGTTGAGCACGTCCCGTGTTTCCCTTCAGCTGGGTTGTGGGGCCCAGTGGTCGCTCCCACAGGCGGTCACTGGGTGTCGGAAGCCTCGGCTGCTCTCTGTCAGCAGAAGGTTCTTCCACTCTTGGCCAACAGGACAGACCACGGGTGTCTCTTCTGTGGTTGTCTCTGCACATGATCTGAAAGAGGGGCACTGATTTCATCTTAGTTCCCAACATTAGGTCACTCCTGGTGTTGCAGGGGGCACATTCATTATTTATACTGTTTGATAACACACCCTCTGTGGACTATTTAAATCTTCCCATTTTAAGCAAACCATTCCCATTGTGGGATCGTGAGGGTGTGCTGTTTGCTTCAGCCCAGCTTCCAGCACTTGGGAAAATGAACCTTAACAGGATTCAGGTTGGTGGCAGTTCAACTAATTTCATTAATACCAGTTTGGAGGAGTGGCTGTGGTGGGGTCTGAGCCTCAGCTGCCAGAAAGGGCTGTTTCCTCCTGCCTGGTTCTGCCCGAGCAGCTGAGCTCCTGGGAGGAGCAGCACCTGCAGGGCCAGGCAGGCGTCATCTCCCCAGTGTCACTGTGTCCTAAACAACAGTGCCCTCTGACAGTTTTGGTGCGTGTTGTCCTGTCAGTTTGACACCTACAATCCCGTGGTTTCGTGCTGGCAAACACTACACCGTGACCAGGTGTTTAGGGCAGTTTATTTAGGTTTTACACCAAACCCAACTGCAGATGGGTCTTGCAAAATGGGGTGGGATTCCTCGGTGGGTTGAAGTGCAATTTCTGTTGTATCACATGGAAAGAATATTTAAAAAAAAAAACAAAAGTGTAAAAAAAAAAAACCTCCTCTAATTTGTGTGTTAGAGCAGAGCCAGTTGTCTTTCCTCTCTGGGGCGTTTGCGTGGAAGGTGCGGGACAGATCCGAGCGTTCTGTGCCTGATGGTGTTTATCCCTGACTCCGTTGTGTCACCCCCTGGAGCGCCGAGCAGCCTCCGAGGCTGGGTGAGGTGACACGCTGCAGTGGAGCCCCTGGGGGCATTGTGTGGCCGGGGCGAAACAGGCAGGTTTGGGCCTTCCCCCTCGCTTGGGGCAGGTGTTTGTCACGGCGGTGACCTCGGCGACCTGCCTCAAGTAAATCAGAGCCAACTTTGTACCGTGCAGAGGACACCCCTTGGTGCGACCCAGTGGCAAGTGGTGGGTTTACCCTTTAATGACTGTCAGTGGTTCTTTGGAAACAAAAATGCTTTAGAGACAGAGGACTTTGAAGGTGAATTTGGACATTTGCAGATTGTTTTTGTGTAGATACTGGGGTGTTTTACAAAGCGATTGAAGTTTGTTATTCTGAAAGTGTAAGCGTGTAAGTAATAAAGGATTTTCAAGCTCCCTCCCGTACCCTACGTCTGTAAATACATTCCATCCTTTGTTGCATATAAACGTGGCCGAATAGTCTATGCTTTGTTTGAAACGCCTGTATTCTGCCAGTAGTGCCAGCTTCCAGCACACTCAGAGTATGAAAAGAAACCGTGGGTGACATGAAATAAAGCTTTAAAACTTCCGTGCATTGCCGTGTTCTTCCTGCTGGCTCTCTCTTCTGTCGGTGAGTGTCACCCCCTCCCCTGGCAGCTCTTTGTCCCCCGTTTGTGTCTGGTTTTCACAGTTAACCAGGGAAGAACAATTCCAGCGTTTTCCTCCAGGTTCCGTAGCCACACCAGAGGCTTTTCCTTGGGGGTGGTTTTAACCTTCCCCAGAGAGGGAGAAGCGGTGATTCTCTACAGGAGCTTTGCCTCCGCCCTCCACACCCCTCTCCTTTTTCGTTCTGGAGGTAAAATGCTCATTGTGGGTGTGGGCCGTTGGCTGCCGCCAGCTCTGCTGCTCCTCACCATCCTCATCTTTTGCTTGGGTTTGATGTGTGAAACTTCCACCCCTGCCCCGTGCCCCTGCCACCTTTGAAAGGCTTGTTCTCACCAGGCAAAGTGTTCCCTTCTCGTCTGCCCTCCTCAGAGCACGTTTTTTATTATCAAAAACAAACGAACAAACCATTCAGGGCCTAGAAGCTGCCAGAGATCTCCCAACCCCCCTCCTCTCTACAGGCTGCAAACCCCCGGGGGGCTGTTCCCCACTCACTGAGCTGCTTCAGACGCCTTTTGTGACCTCCCGGTGCCTCCAGCAGTCGCCTGGGACAACTCCACTCCTGCCCCCATCAGGGCTGCCCAGCTCTCTCCCAGTATCCGTTTCTCCAAAGGGCTTGGGATGTCTGGTTTTCGCTGCAGAAACTACCATGGATGTGCAGTTTTGATCCTGTCTCTCTACAGCTGGACAAGAGGAGCAGTGCTGACCCTGGGGAAAGTCCTCAAAACTGCTGGGGTTTGGGACGCTGCTCCCACCACTGGTTTCTGAGGGAGTGAGGTGAGGCTGGCGAGGAGAGAAGTGGCCGTGCCACCAGAACTGAGGCCAGGGGGGAGCTGGGTGGGTGGGTGGCAGTGGGGCCGGGGACCCCTGGAAGAGCTGTTGGGTCTCACCTGGGAGGGGTGAGCTCCTAGGGATTCCGTTGGGTTAAAACCCTTTGTCCCCCAGTGCTGGGGTGCATGTGTTGGGACTCAGGATTTCAGCACCCCCCTCTTACTGGGAGAGCAAACCCAATTCTATTGTTAATTTTTATAATTGTAATTTCATTTCTGAAATAAAAAGTACCCCTTCCCCTGTTCATGCAGACATGGAGCTTCCCGGTTTTGGAAGCGGACTTTGCTGTGCCCGTGCAAATTATGGGTTTGGGGGGTTTTTGTTCTTTTTTTCTCTTTGAGATACCAGTCACCACAGTGGGAGATCCCTGATCCAGTGCAGCGCATCAACTTCCTACTGGTTTGTTCACTGCAGCTCCAGGGACTTGACAAACCGTACAAACACGTGTCCCTAGGCCGGCATGGGGAGCCAGGGAGCGCAGGGGAGCTGAGCCCTGGCAGAATCCCTGGGCGTGGAGGACTTTTCAGGATGGTGTTGTAGGTTGTTCTCTGCTGAAGAGTGAGTGGAGCCCAGCCCATGCCGTGCCTTGGATTTCTGTGCTTTGGTCATGCTGTCAATGTGTGCCTCTGGGCTGGTTTGACAGTGGAGATCTGCTTCTCCTTCTGTTCTGTCCCACTTGGCTCAAACTCTCTGAGGAGTTTTACCACCGAGCTTCGTTCCTTCCACCTGAACGTGCCACCTGTCAACACCCACCAGGTGGGGAAAACACCAGTCCTGAGGGAAGGGTTCTGAATCAGCAGCACGTGAAAAAGAAGAATTGGGAAGGTAACTCCCGGGGTTGCTCTGGTGCAGAACTGGGATGGGGGTGCAGTCCTGGCTCAGCTCCTGCCAGTGCTGCACTAGAGTGGCCCCTGTCCTTACCCGCCACCTGGGGACCACTGAAAGCAGGAACACGTTCTGGCTTCATGCCAGCAGCAGAGCTCCAGCTCTAGCCTGAGCTTGTCCAAGTGTCTGAAATCTAAGCAGTCCCTAGACAAGTGGCTCTGCCTGGTAGTCAGGCACCAGCCCCTCTCCCATTCAGGGGACGTCCTGAGCCAAAGGCTCCCTGCGCTGATCTCAGTCCCCTCACGTGAACTTCAGTGCTTTGGCCACAGTTCAGCCTGGCCAGGGAGATGTTTAGATGGGCCCAGCACTGGCTGGTCACAAAGAACAGGGCAGGGTTTGTGTGGTTTGAGCTCACTCTCCTACATGGGTCAGGAACCAGCCAGCTCCACCGCAGGGCTCGCTCTGCTTTGTGCACTGACCTGCAGGTGGGTGACAGTGGTGGCAGGAGAGAGGGCTCCCCTCTGGGTTGAAACGGCATTCAGCTGCTCCCCAGCAGCTCTGCTCCCTGCCTGGTGCCTCCTCTCACCGCGCAGAGAGGGGGGCCGGGGAGGTGGGTACAGCCATGGCCAGACCAGCGCCCACAGGCAGCGCAGCCGGGTGTCTCTGTTGTTGCTTCCCTTGGTTGGAAGGTGGTTGGAGCTGGTCTGTCCACGCACTGACATTGCACAGGATGGTGGGAATGGAAACTTGCTTGCTTTGACTGCCCCTGTGTTTACCCTGCAAACTGGCAGCAGTGTTCTCTCTGCCCACCTGGTGCCAGCTCTGACGGCAGGGACGGTGCTGCCTGAGACCAGAGACACAGCAAAGACCAGCGCTTCAGCCACAGCCAGTGCTTTGGGGTCTGCAGAGGACATCCTCGGTGCAGAGCGTCCCGTGCAGGTGGGTTACAGGGCTGTCACCAGGGTTACCTGCTGCTAAACTGTCACGGTTCTATGAAATACTTTGGGGGATTAGCATTTCTCACTGCTTTCAGGCAAATGCCCTTTCCACTGGAGAAACGGTGTCTCTGCGATACAAGGGCAGCTTCAAGATCGGCTTCACCTTAACTGTGTCTGTCATGACCTGTGTTCTCCAGGATAGCCCGAGCTCTGTGACATGGTTTATTTTGCCCTGTCAGACAGGCAGACCGCAGTGCCCTGCCCACCAACAGCCAGGTTTCTTTACTTAGCGCTTCTTTTTCTTTGTTTCGTATTTTGCCGCCTTCCCTTTCTCTTCCTGTTTCTCCAAAAGCTTCTTGAGGTTCTGGTAGGGGCCCAAGTTTCTGCGGACCATTACCCCCCTCCACCAGGCCTGCAGCTGGAAGAAAGGCAGAGAGAGAAAGAGGCTTTAGGGGAAATCACTTGATGGGTGCCTGGTACAAC
Source organism: Jacana jacana (assembly GCA_013400555.1). NCBI lineage: Eukaryota > Metazoa > Chordata > Aves > Charadriiformes > Jacanidae > Jacana > Jacana jacana. The sequence goes on along the minus strand of VZTM01038472.1, from coordinate 149,443 downwards.
CCAATGGCCAGAACCCCCCTCCTGCGCTCCCCAGCAGCAGTGGTTGGGCCTGTGCTGGTTATGCTGAAGGTACCCATGTCTGGGCTGAGGACGTTGCTGGTGGCAATTGCCCCGTGACCCTCCCTGTGTCACCCACGCAGTGGGGCTGGTGTGATGAGCACAGCTCCACATCATTTGAGGAGACTGGCTTCTCCTCATTTCTCCCCTTTCATCCCCGCTCAGACACCTGCAGCTGGCTTTGTGTCTGCCCCAGAAGAAAGGAACAGGCTTCATCTGTCCTTTCCTTGTGCCACCCCACACCAGCCAACTTTCTCGGACCATTCTCTGCCCAAACAAAGTCTGTGGAGCGAAGGATCAACTCCCAGCTGCTGATGGGACGGCACTGCCACGACTTGGCTCCCCGTTACCTTCAGGATGCTCTTCAGCTCCAGGGCATCCTGTTCTCGTCGTCGTTTTTCAGCCTCCCTTTTTGCCCGGTCTCTGATGATGGTTTCCTCAAACATCTGGCACTGCAGGAGAACACAGGAGTGGCAACAGCCACATGAAAAACACATCCCCTGCACTGTAGGGCCAACCTTCTAGGCTTGCTCTGCCTAGCAGCTTGCCAGGGCAGGGCTCACCTGGTCCTAGTGACTCCTAGTCTTCTCCTCTGGCCCCATCCTTGCTACATGCTTTTCAGAGCCCCCCAGGAGCTCTGGCTCATGGGTCCCACCCTCTGCACCAAGGAGCTCCCTGGCAGCCCAAGGGTACTGTGTAAACATGGAACTTTCTCCCCCTCCTCCTTTTTTTGATCTTTCCTGAATCCAGATGGCAAATGCTGCTCATTACCAGCCTTGGTCCTACAGCACTGAGAGCTGCTGCCAAAGCAAAACCTCTCATGGCCTGGCTGTAATTAACCCTCTGGTCCTGTGCTGTAAAACGGCTCTCTGGTGGTGTCTCAGGCAACAGATGGTGGTGGGGAGGAGGCTGCTCCCCCAGGCCAGGCAGCAGATGATCTACAAACACACTTGGGACATCAAGATGACAGTGTACAGAGCGAAAAATGAGCCCACAGGGAGGGAAATATCTAACTCGGTCCCATCATCTCAGAGCCAGTGGCAGTAAGGAATGATTACAAGTTCATTCATTCTGGCTTTATAACAACCTCTTTTTCTAGATGCTTCTTTCTGCCCTGTGCTGCCTGCTCCACTGTGCCTGTGATCACAGCCCAGCAATTAACCAAGAAACCAATGTGGTGCAGGAATGGTTTTTAACTGGGATCGGTTCCCATGTAACAGCGCTGTGGTCTGCAGGAGGGGATGGAGCTGCCGCTTCCAGTCCCAGCCTGGCCTACCCAGGTGCTGTCAGAAGGAGCAGATTTGGTCAGCCTGAGGCACCACGCTGCAGTGGGGCAGTTGCCGTGCTGCTGGGGTGAAGCAGCGTCTCTGCCCTTCACAAAGGCTGTCAGTAGCTCTCTGAGTACTTGCTGGTGTGCTGTAGGGGCCACGTCATCCCTCCTCGATGTCACAGGTGGCAAACAGAAGATGGCTACTCGGTCCCTGCCTTCCCAGCACCACTGCTGGGAATCACACCCTACACTTCAAGATTACTGGGGGTTTTTTTATTCCGTGGTCCTGGTTCCTTCTCTGAGGGTAGGAAAAAGCCAGGAGGCAGGTTTGCAGGGCTGAGCACTGAGATGCTGCTGATGTCTTACCTCCGTGGCAAGTTGTCGCAGCATTTCCAAGTTGTTTGCCTTTAATGCTTTTAGGGCATCCAGTTCTTCTTCTTTAGCGTCCGTGTCGTTTTCAAACTTGTCCACCCAGTGTTCCAGCTGCTCTTCCACCTTCTGCACGGGGATAGAGTGGTGCTCAGCACAGTACAGAGTGCAGAGGGGAAGGATTTGCTACTCTGATGTGCCCTGCTCTCAGGATAGTGGTAAGTGTCCTCTCATGGTCAGTGTTTCCTTCTCGTCTTGAAAGGGTCAGACCCCTAGGACTACTGATAAATTACTGGTGGCCTGCAGGCCCCTCGCTGGGGATTCACCATGGAAGCCACAGCACTGGACTGAGCTTTTAGCCCAGAAAAAAGACCAAGTTGGACTTTCAGAGGTCTCCACTCAGAAGAATGGAGAAGCACTGGAGGTTAGTTTTGTGCATGGTCAATCCTGGTGATGTAAGTGACAACCAGAAGCCAGCCTTTGTGTGTATACGGGGCAGGGGGAGGACGTTAAGAAACGGAACCTGACAGTGAGAAAGCTTTTATCCTCTGTCTGACTCCCTGCCTGCCATCAGGATTAAGCTCAGTGCACCAGGAATAAGGTCCCAAAGGACAGCACTTTATGCTATTTCAGGTTGTGAACTTGGCTTTGTCTTGCTCGTGAATAGGAAGGCAGGTGTTGCTGCAACAGTCACCCTGGTGACTTCCTCCCATTCACAAATAGCTTCTCCATAGCAACACCCGTGAGGGCTTGCATGGAAAAATAATCTGAGGAAAAGCATCAATCTCATTATGGCACCACAGCTGGAAACACAAGGGAGATGGGGGCCATGGTCATCCTCTTCTCTGTGGGCTCCTGTAAAGCCACCACCTGCTCTCTGAGCGCAGAGGAGCTCGTACTTTGCCTTCTGGGAGAGGTCAAATAGGCTGCAGCTTGTACCAGGAAAGTCCCCTCCGTGAGCAGCACAGATAAGACTAAGGCTCTGGGATTTAAAGGTCACTAATTAATTGCGGGATATAAAAGACACTAATTAATTGTGCACAAGATACAGTGCTTTTTTCATTCAAATTATGTTATTTACATTTTATTATCACCTACTAAATTGTGTACTGTGGGGGGTGTGAGGTACCCTGCAGACCTAAGGTTTTCTTCCAGTCATACAGTTTGTGAGATGCTTCAGTGTCATTCACCGTAACGGGCACTGCTGGTGATGCTGGGAAAGCTCTAGACCTTTGGATCAACAGTACAAGGGCATTCATGGATGTTGGCTGCTGAAAATGGGCACAATAACTGCGAGTGAGCAGTTATCCAACCCTGATTCTTCTGCAGATGAAGATAAGGCGAAACTGGGCTGGCAGTTTGTGTCATTTCCTTCTCCGTGTCCCCTCTGCAGCACTCGGGTCTGTGAGGCTGTTGCCCTCCCTTTGCAGCAGCAGCAGCCCTTCTCTTCACTCCCTCCCTGCAGCCCCAGCTATTGCCAGGGAAGGTCTAAATAGAATTCCAACCAGCTGAATAACTAAGAACTATCTGAGGGAGGAAAAAGACGTACTGCCTGAATAAACAATGCCAATCGTTACACGAACTCTTCATTTTAATGAAATGTATCTAAATGAAGCAAATCCCAGGTCTGGGAGAGCTCAGTTAATTAAGACTTGAGGATTAGTGGTCATTCAAACAGGACAAATCATGAACCTGGTTGGTTTGAAGGAGCAGTAACTTGTTTTCTTCAGGCAGTAATTGCTGATGTTCATCAGTTGCTATGGTAGAGCATTAGCAGAAAGTGCCACGTACCTTATGGAGTCGCCTGAGGAAATTATCAATCTCCATGTGGACTCGAATCTCCTCATCACTTTTGCTCCTCAGCTTCTGTGACCAGTGCCAGCAGAAAACATGAGAGACCGTGTTAGTGCATGCAGAGGAGCTCTCTGCATACTCCACACATGTTTCTCCCAGTGACAAAACTAAGCAAGGCAGTCCTTGCCCCTGGGCCATCCATGAGAAAGGGACAACTAGATCAGACACTGGTCAGCCAGAAAAAAATAAAACTGCTTGCAAAACCTGAACAGTTTTGTAGTCCAGTTCACCCCCTGGCCTCACAAAGAGCTCTATCAGCATAACGTGCTGTGGGCCATGCTGGGAGCTTGGGCTGCTTATGCTGCTAAATGGCCTCATAACTACACCCTTTGGACAGAGTTACGGGCATGTCTCTCTGACAGTGGTATCAGTTTAAGCAGTCCCTGCCTCCAGCCACTGTATCCTGCAGCCACGGCATCCTGCTGCTGCTGTTTGCAGGACCATACAGAGAACCAGTGGAAGAGATAAAGATTTCTAACCGGCATGAGTTTCCCCACCCAGTTCAAACAGTTGTGTTGGTGATTTGATGGAGAACAGAAAGGGCATCTGGGGAGGGAGGGAAAGAGGAAGGAAGGGAGGAGTACTCTTTCCTTACTAGCTGGAGATGCCTTCCAGTAGGGGCTGTGAGGAAGGGCTTACCTGAATTTCCTCACCCAGGGCATTCTCTGCATTGCTGCACTTCTTCTGAGTTTGGTGCACCTGGAGGTCTGTGCTTTTCTTCATGTAGCCACTCTCCATGTTTGTTTTGGCCTTCACCTCTAGGAGCTGATCTTTGAGGAAGGCAATCATAGAGTCTCGGTTCTAGTGGAGGAAAAAGAAGCAGCATGAAAGGAGACTGAGGTCCCCTCATGTTTCTTCATCTCCCCACTTCCTGATAAATTCAGAAGAGACAAGGCTACAGGCTTCACACGTTCCCTGAATGTTGCCCCATTTCAGCCTCTGCTTCAAAGGGAAGTTTGCTTTTTAACCCATAGAGAAGGCAATAAACCCATCAGCGAGGAGTGATTACTTCTGGAGAGGGCAAAGTGATGAACATAGTGCAGCAAGAAGCCAGGCCTCTGGTCCAGGAATGAATTCAGGCTTATTATAAACATGAGAGAAGCCAAATAATTTCAACTGCACAGAGGTAAGCTTTACTAACCTCTTGGATCAGGCCGTCTCAATCAGTGGGCATCTGTAAGAGGAGGATGATGCCTCAGCCCCACATACGCCAAAGTTTGGTTTCCTAAAATATACTGTATTCCTTGGAATAGTTATGCTAGTTATGCAGCAACTGTATAAACACAACCTCGGGAGCAGGTATATATCTAATCTTGACTCGCTCGTATGTTTAAACAGTTGTTTCTTGAAATCTCTGCCAGGTAGACAGTGCCCACTTTATTAAGTGTACACTGAGGGCAAGTAAGAAGTGCCAAAGAAAAGCTGGCTCTGAGCTCCCAGCCTTTCCCCATGGCCTGTTTTGCAAGAAGCTGAGATTTCCCAGGAGAATTCTGTCCCCAGGAGCTCCCCCATGGGCAAGAATCCTGAGCCAATGTGCCCCATTTGTCTGGCTTTTGGGGTGTGCTCAGGAAGGAAAAGGTGCATTTGCTTGATGTGGGATTGTGGGTTTGTGTACTCCTTTTTAATTCATGTCTTTGAGTAACAGATAAAAATGTATTAACCTGGGGTTGGAACTTGGAAGAATCATCTGTAAAATTAAAAATTCTAGACTTTTGTACTACGAGTTAAAAAGGTCATCAGAGTCTCCCCTGCAATTATGCCAGACCAATCTTAGTGCCTCTCGTTTGGCGCCCGGTAGCTCCATTACAGCCTTTCTCTCTGCTTTCCTGCCATGCCACGCCGTGCCAGGTCTGACATCCGTCAGCCAGACCTTGCAGCTGAGGATGAAATACCAAAGCGCTGGCGTTTCCATGTTTTGAAGCTCACGTATCTTGTCTCTGAAGCACCCTCACATTCCTTAGCTCTGTAAACATGGAAAAATGCCACGGGAAGAAGCCAGCTCAATAGTGCCTGTGTTTAAAGCCTGTGCAGCATGACTCACTTGGAAAAGGTTTCCTTATAAGAAGAGTTTGAAGCAGTTGAAAGGAAAAACCTTCCCTCTGCATCCCTTGTCAGACATAGTTAGGGAGAGTAAAGTGTATTTATAAAGCTCAGGACAATGAGGGGCCTCGGCCAATGCTGTTTTGTGGGTTTGAAAGTCAGGCGTTCAAATGTTTCTGAAGGTTTCCAACATGAGATATTGCTTTACAGCCGTATGACTGCAGGCAGCTACAGACATAACCTGTTTGTGCCCTGCTAAGGCTTTTGGTAATGGCCTTTGTTTTCCCTGGTGTGAAATTGTGGTGGGTGTTGGCAGGGGTTGTGTGGGGTCAGTAGACACGGGAGGTGACCGTACCACTTTATTTTGAGATTGTCTCCCTGTATCGGGGTGGAATCTTGGCTAAATTGAGGGGCTGGCAGAGAGACTGGGGAGATGCTAATGGAAACCACTGACTTTTTGTGGTACTGAGGCTCAGCAAAGCCAAGTGCTGCTGCTGGCAGTATGTTACTGCTCTCTGCTAAGGATCTGCAAATAGGTCAGAAAAAAGGGGTTCAGCCTTGCTATTAGAGAGGTGGGGCAGAGCATCAACACTTCATCAAGTTATTTTCCTTTCATTTCATATTTTAGTGAAATAGAGGAAAAGTGCTTTTGATTCCAGCGCCCCAGGCCTGAACTGGGATGGGGACCCATCTGCTCTGTTTTCTTTGTTGTATGGCGTGTTTGTGGTTTGGATTTGGTCTGTGGTGTTGTAAAACATCTACACTAGAGGTGGGGAGTCAGGGGGCTTTGGTTACACAATCCAAAGCAGACGGGAAGTGAAATGCAAAACCCCACTGGTGGTTTTACAGCAACCCATTCACTTGGAGAGCAAAAGTCGGCTGCAGGCATGTGGGCAACTGCAGCAGCCCAACCGGTGGCCCTGGCCCTGCAGAACTGGGGCACATTTGGTATAGGATTGCAGGCAGTAAATGCAGCAGTATGTGCCCACGAGCTGTGGGCACCATCTGTAGAATGTGCTGTTCCCTGAGCTTCAGGAACAGGCACTGGGAAAATGAGTTAATATTTACTCATTCTGGTTTATCATAGCAGAGGTCCCAGCCAAGACACGGAGCGCTTTCATAGTTACTGCAGTAAACCTCTGGGCTGCTTCTTTGGGATGACTTCAGTGTTGAATCTGCCAAACCAAAGATGCAAAATCATACTCATCCGTCCAAAACTATCACAAAACTGGCAGAAACCAAGATCAAAAACCCAGGAAACAGTTGTCAAGAGCCAGTTTGCTTCGCAAGCAGGTAAACAAGCTGATTTTCTCTGATCGCTCAGCTCACAGACATCAGCTCAGAGGCCTGTCTGCTGCTGTTATCCGCTGCCACAGGAGTCTGCCCCACAGATGCTGTTTGACTGCAAAAGCAACTGCCCTTAGCTGGAAAGGGCATGCACACACACTCTTGTGTTTTCATTTATTTTGATTTATTTCTCTTGCAAGTGCCACCTAAATCTCCCGGCTCCCCCACAGCAATTAGTATTTACAGCCACTTAAACTGCAGCTGGCTACAAAAACAGCTAATGGAAGCAAATGGTTTGAGGAATTCCTCCAGCAGTGGGACAAACCCCCTGCCGCACACCCCCCAAGTGCCCTTGGAGGAGGCAGGGGGACGGGTGCTGTGCGACATGGAGGCAGCGAGTACAGGCAGAGCACCCCACTGCCTGCCAGACTCAAGTCTCCCCACCAGCAGCTGCAAAGCCTGGAGATAACGCTTAGATCTACACACCTGCCGCAGCCTGGACTTGCTCCCCCTGAAATCACAACCTGCAGCCCGACTGACACTTTGATAAGACCACAGCCCACATCTCTCCCAGCTCCCAGAACATCCTCATGCTCCAAATGTCCGAGAAATGCCTCAGCAGAAAGGACAGCAGGCCTGGAAGCTCACCTAGTTTCAACAGAATAGCTTCTGCAGCCCTCCACTAGCTCACATCCAGGCCCAACAACTGCAGGAGCAAGCTGTGTGAGGGGCACTTTGCTGGCAGAGGGAGCAGACCTGTTGGCAGCAACACTCTTCTCAAAAGTGCCATCCCTCTGGAGCCAGGTTGGGATCTAGTGTGCCAGCTCTGGGTCCCTCTGAGCTGCCGTGGGGCTCTGCCAGCAGTGAAGCCACCCAGGAGCTCAGGACCATCACAAACCTGGTGCCTTCTACTGTAATCACCTGGTGCATTTCTCCAGTAGAAACATACACCAGCAGGTGGGTATATATGTTTAAACCATCCCCCCAGAACACTTCATTGATGCATTTGTCCTCCTGGGAGAGGATGAGAGAAGAAATATGATGGATTTTAGTCACACTAAAAGCACTACCAAGTGGCTCACTGGGACAGGGGAGCTGAGTGTGTCAGGAGAGCCCACAGAGAATAAAAGTTATGGACCTGTTTTCACTGGTACCATGGGGCAATGTCTTGGGTTTCTGTCTGGTAGGTAGCCTGCAATATTACTGCCTGTTATGCAGTGCTGTCTTGCACACACGTATGGCCTGAATATACCACACACCCTACAGGACATAAAAAGTCCTGTGGGTGAATAGCAAGGCAGGAATTACAAAGTTTACATTTCCTAAATTATTACGCTAAACCATCTGATCCTGTGTGATATTAGTTTGTCTCAAAATGTGTGCAGACTGCCATCGCTTCTCTGGGAAACTGGAGAACGTGAGTCTTTTTGTACAAGCTAGAAAAACGAAGACTGCAGCAGCAAAAAGAACACCTGCAGCCAAACTCGGTGATGCTCCTGCTCAGAGGGGTAAGAGCAAAACCAGACTGGTCATTTCAGCTCCTTTAGAGACATCAGGCCTTTCCAGGAGGAAAGAAAACAAAGTAAAAGAGAACATTTAGCATTTGCCAGCAGGAGCAGGGAGGTGACCATCCCCCTGTGCTGAGCTCTGCTGAGGCCGCAGCTCGAGTACTGTGTTCAGTGTTGGGCCCCTCACTACAAGAAAGACTAGATGATCTTGTAGGTCCTTTCCAACCTCGTGTTTCTATGATTTCTACGATGATCTCTGCTCCATTAGAAAGAAAAAAATGAGCTGAGCAGGGTGATGCAGCATTAATTAGCATCTTCTTAAGAGGTAGCAAGGCTGAAAATACAAACATACAGGAACACGTGTGAAGCAAAGACCGTGTTTTTCTGGTTCCATGATTAGATTTGCTCGCTTTTGTTTTCCCATCCACTAGACTGGAGACAACCATGTAGTCTTTTGTCTACAGGTCTGTTCATTATTATTGTTCAAAGTACTCTAAAATCAGCAAGCTATACTTTTGTTTTTAATTAGTTGGCAAGGTGACAAATCATGCAAGTGCCTGTAAAACTGCCTCCAGGAAAATCCCATACGAAGCAAATAGAAATTATTCTCCCTTGAGAGACACAGTGAGACACCATCATTTTTGGCACAGGAGGAAAGCAATACTTGAAAGTAGTCTGGTCTTTGATTTGTTATCAAAGCTGAAACTATAAGGAAGCTCAGAAAATTACTCTTAGGCTGGAAATATAAAAGAAAATCCCAGATGAGTGCAGATCCCACTTTTGATGAGGCAAAAAGCAAGAACACGGAGAAGAGCACCTCTCAGCACAGGAGCTACACACCTTCTTAGGACTGCAAGAGGCAGGAGAGGAGTAGAGCAGGACACAGGAAAATGCCTGTCCTGAGTGCACAGTGCCAGGGACACTGCTCCTAAAGCCATTAGCGGGCCTTTTATTCAGAATGCAAATTTTTATTGCAGTTGTTCTACTTCTGTATTCCCAAATGGTGGATCACCATATATGCCACACGTCCTCTCATCTGGCTGCTAGTTCCTGGGCAACAAGGGCCAGCTTGTTAATAGGCTTCCCCCCTGGCATGATGCCCACTGCTAAGTAATCTCACCTGAAGTTCTATTTCAGTTTCTTTCTTGACAACTTGCAGCTGTTCCTCAAGTGACTTTATCTCCTTCTTTCCTTCCTCCTCCCTGATGAAAAATGGATAAACACAATCACTTGAATCAATCAATAAAGACAAGAGCTGTTTACATAGAAGGGGAACTTCCTGTCTCGGGACACATTGTGGCACCTCACTGGGCACTGCCCCACTTACTCTGCTCACTCAATGAGTTTCTAACAGCTGAACTTAAAAGAACTGCAAATAAAAGCTTGGCCTGCTTCTTCAGAGTAGTAGAAGTCAAGCTGTTTCCTGTGGCTAAGTAGCAAGAAAGGTGTGTATCCCTTTACTCTGAGTCTCAGGGAGGCAGCACATCTGCAAGCCAGAAACAGAAATTTCTCATCAAACCTAGTGACTTGGTAAATAAATCCTGAAAGAAGAGGTGCACAGAGTGAGTGAGGAGGATGGGAATGGAAGGGAGACAAAGCCAAAAAACGGGGGATGCTCTTGTTGAAAGCCTGGAGTAGACATAAGGATGATGCAATTCCTGTAGTAGAGAGGGAAGATACCTATTATTAAGTCACAGTTTCTGCATTTTGGGCAAAAATGTCCTGATTCTGTGCAGAAGCAGCCCTGAGCAGCAGATAGAGACAGATTCTCTAAGTTTTGTTATACGTATGGAGAATGTTTCTTTTCATATGAGACTTAAAATCTTTCAAAAGAGACTGCCTTGGGTTCTGAGATCCATGGAGGAATATGAGTGAAGGCCAAAAACTAGAGCGGTGTCTACCGGTCTAAGACAAAACAGATACGTTTTGTTCTGGGGTTTATTATCTTATTTCACTTGGAGTGCTTTTCTAATTTAATCTACTAATGCACATGATTCGATTTAAAGCCAGTAAATACTAGAGTTGGTACTTGAGACTTCATACCCCATCACAACCTTAAAATCAAACATGCATTTCGTTTTCAGAATCTCTAACTGGGTGATTGCGATGAACAAAAGCTCCTGAGAAGGAGTTCCCATCTTGCTGCAGGCTGCTTACAGTCTAGTGTATGGACAGAAAAACAGGCAAGTATGTATTACGGTGAAAGACAGATCACGTTCTTTCCAAGAAAAGAATGTGGAGTAGAACAGACAACATCGTGGTTAGATATCACTGACTGCTTTCATTTTTGCTTTCTCTATTTTCAATGGATAAACAATAAATGCCTTGGGTTTAGAGAGTGGAAGAGTTGGGTTTCATGCTTGAAATCTCACTTTTCACTGGATGCTGGGGACTTGCCCTGGATGCAGACCCATGAGCTGTTCCAGTAGGTTGGATTCAGGACAAATCCTGCCTTCCAGCAGCTTTGCTGTCTGCCCTAAATGATGGGCCTGAGCTGCTACACAGAACAAAGTAGCTTTAAAATGGTCAAATATTTCTCTGATGACTGCTATTCTGTCTGAGAGGCTTGGGATTGAAACAGAGCTTCCCATGTCAAAAAGCTCCAAACTTCTAGTGCAAAGAAGTTGAACTAAGGAATTACCAGTTTGAGCCGAGATGATAACAAATCCCTAATCTACAAGATTTGGGACAGAAGAGGTTCTATACCACAGTGGCTGATGGATTGCCCTGAAATAAAACAACTGCCTCTGCCACCATCTGTGCTAGTCCCTCACTGCTACTGGAAAAGGGGAGAATATTAGCATATGGGTCAGAGCAGATTCTCTTGGGCATCACATAACCTAAAGACCATATGTTGCTGGCCCCGATTTGAACAGATTCTCTGCTGCTCTGGCTTTCACTGGGGATAAGAGTTAAAAGATCAGGGAGCTCCTACATCACATTATATTTTAATTGATGTAGGGCAGCGTTTGTGTTAATGCAGACCTGATGTCCAATGTGGTCAAAGCTCAGACAATTCCTAGCTCAAATCAGCATCAGAACTGTCTTTTTTTTTTTCTGAAGGGGAAAGAAGTAAAGTTGGAAAATAATTCAAGTTGGAAATGCAGAATCCTTTCTGTATTTTGGGGTTTTGGTTTTTTTTTTACCTTTTTAGCATGTACTGCTCAGAAATGGGCTTTGGCTTTCAGCAGTTAAGCAGAGAAGTACCAAACGTAACACTGACCTGATGAGGATGTCATGAAACTTGCTCTTTTTTTCCTTCTCTCTTTCATTAGCTTCTATTAGGCTATTAAATGTTCCCGATTCCTGCATCTTTTTCATAGTGACTGTAATTATGTCACTTGCATACTGCCTGCCAGGAAGAAAAGGAACACAACAGTAATTTATAGGTGCTGGCACTACAGTGTGTGGCACCAATGGATACATCATTTACAGTTCAAAAGGCAAGAAAATATAAGATCCCATTTCTGTTCTTGTGTCCTATCAAGCTCAGGAGCGCTTCTCCGTTGGGACCTGTTTCTTGTATGTCTGGAGAACTGTGGCTGAAGTTTGTAATTTAAAAGTGCTGCCCTGAATGCTACTCTAGGAAATAGCAAAGAAACAAAAACATATCCATGCTGTGCCAGCTGTGCTGCCATTAGGAAGAAGGCTGCCAGCCTTGCAGTAGTTATGACAGGCAGGTGGATCTTGGGAAATGAAACCTGGGGATGCAGACAAGTGTGTGTATGAAAGGATATCTGGGTGTCAAAATATCCCAGTACAGCCTAAAGCTGATCTTAATCGATGGATTATACATAGACCTTAAACCCTCGAGTCTGCCAAGCATAGCCCAGCTGGCTGCTGAAGGTCGGAATGTGCTGGAACTTGTGGGTAACAACCCGTGGGAGAGCGATAAGCAAATTGAGGAACCCTGGACTAATCTTAAAGAATGCAGTAAGAAATCAAGGAGCATTCTGCACCTTCCAAGAGCCAATTGGAAGGGGTTATGCTGAAATGCATATAACCACTCCTGACCACTGATGAACAGCGCATACACAAAGTTTGTAGCCGATCAAACAATAGATGGACGCGTGTAGGGAAGCCCTTATCCTATAAACATAGTCTTCCTCAGGCAATAAAGCTGACACTCTGTTGGCATCAAGCTGCGTCCCATCTCTCAATGGCGGCAAATTGGTGACCCTGACGTGACACCAGGATCCGAGAACCACCTAACTGTGTGGCATGCTGCGAGTCCCACAGAACGTTGAACGAGCTGCTGAAAGGAAGCAGGAGCTGACTTGAACAATCCCTCCGGAGTAGAGAGGTGAGCTGTGGGAAACATGGGAAATCAGACATCTTCCCCAGAGAGGGACGTGTATGAGCTTATGAAAGCTCTCCTTCAAAAGCATGAAAAGAATGTTTCTGGGCATGATCTTAAGACAATGCTTAAATGGGTGCAAGTGAAAATACCCACTGTAACTGCATCTACTGTTTTTACGTGGGAACTTTGGGATAATGTGGGGGTGAAGCTATGGGATGCAGCAACGGCAGGGGATGCCGAAGCACAGCGCATGCTCCCGTGGTAAAGAAGTATTTTTGAGACTTTAAAAGCCCAGGAGAAAAGTCACAAAGACAAAGCAGGGAAGGAGGGAAGCTCTCTCACAGAGCCTCCAATGCTGTTGGAAAACCAAAAAAACCCTTGAGCCTTTGGAAGTGTGTGCTGCAGGGTATCCCCTGGAGGAGGACCCCTTCGACCCAGGGCTGGTAAACCCTGAAAAGGAGCCAGATCTCTACCCCCTGACCCACACAATGTATGGGCTAACATAAGGTGCCAGGCCCTGAAGGAAGGAGAGCTGGAGATCGTAAAAAACAATAGTGGCTCCTGGGATTTATCAAGGTTGGGGGGTGCAGTGGGAGGCTTTATCTTTTCCAGTAGTTAAGGAGCTGCATCGTACTGTTACTGAACACGGGCTTTCCTCCCTGTACTTTGCAAGTCTGTCATCTTCTGTCTTTGATACTTATGACTCCACATGATTTAAAATCTCTAGGGAAATTGTTACTGACTCCGACACAGCACACCCTATGGGAGTCGCACTGGAGGGGGGCGGCTCCAAGCGCTTCTTGCAACTTATGTAGGTCATGGTAATGCAGCTCTAGCTCCACTGACTCTAGAGCACCTCACCGGCACAGGACAGCACTCTGATCCGGCAGCTCAAGCCCGAGAGATCCCACGGGAGGCTCTTGAGGCAACTTGTAAGGAAGCGAAAAAGGCTTTTGTCAAAGTTCCGGACCTACAAAAGCCACAAAAAGCCTTTACTGCAATTACCCAGGAACCCCGAGAACCTTATATGCAGTTTATTGATAGATTGAAACAGGCTTTGGAGCGCCAGATAGATAACACGGAAGATCCTATTGCTAGAGCTAGCTGTCGAAAATGCTAATGCAGATTGCAAGAAGTTGTTGAAATCTCTCCTGAGTCCAAACCCCACACTGGTGGAAATGGTAGAGGCTTGCAATAGAATTGGCACTGTAGATCATACGTTTGAAGCTATGGCTGCTGCTTTCGCAGCTAAGCATGGCACGATGGGACCTGGGAATTCTTGTGGCTGTGGAAAACCTCGTCACCTGAAGAAAAATTGTTTACCTACCAATGCCAGACCCCCAAGTCCCTGGGGTCTGTCCTAGATGCCGTAAAGGGTGTCATTATGCTAATCAATGTTGGTCTAACTATGATTTCCAGGGCCAACCAATACAGGGAAACCAATGGCAGAGCGTGGGGCAGCAACGGGCGCAGACACAAGCACCGCAGCCAGCGCTCCAACCCCCGCGGAGGGAAGCGACAGTGTCTCAAGGCTTCGCCCAGCAACAGCCGGTAGCGCCGGATTGGACCTGGCAACCTGTCACACAGTACTGTTACTGGATCCCTCGGTTCACCTACTGTCAACAAACATCTCGGGAGCCCTGCCCCTTAACACACAAGCGCTATTGTTAGGAAGATCGTCTACAACATTGTCAGGACTTTTTGTACTACCAGGGGCCATTGACTCTGACAGTACTGATGAAGTTAAGGTTATGGCATGGACCCCGTTCCCTCCCTGCACAGTGCCAAAAGGCACTGTTGTATGGCACAACTGGCATTGATCCCTGCAGGGACCGACTCCCCAGTTCCTAGCCAGTCTCGACAAAGGCGGGGAGGGCTTGGATCTACAGGGAACCCACAAATTTTATGGGTACAGACTATTTCCCACCTGTGTGCCAATGTATCCTTACTCATGGGGGGCAGCAAGTGGTACTTAATGGAATGATTGATACTGGAGCTAATGTTACAGTGATATCTCAGGCTAAATGGCCTCCACAGTGGCCCCTAGTGAACGTTTCCCAAACACTGGCCAGGATTGGGGGAACTGGAAGCAGCCACCAAAGTTTGGAATTGGTCCAAATTCAGGGTCCAGAGGGGCATATAGACTCTGTTAAGCATTTTGTGTTGCCCGTTCCTATGATTCTATGGGGGCGTGATGTGCTTTCTCAGTGGGGAATGCCCATTTGGACTCATTTTTAGATGGGGCCATTGAAGAGCGCGGCACCCTAAAATTAACATGGAAAACTGATGCTCCCATTTTCCCTACCACTGGAAAAGCTTCACGCCCTCCAAGAACTGGTTACGGAGCAATTAACGAAAGGACATATTGTGCCTTCCATTAAGAAACAAACTGGCAAGTGGCGCTTGCTCCATGACCTTAGGAAAATTAATGACGCTATGGAAGACATGGGAGCTCTCCAACCAGGACTCCTGTCCCCCACTATGATTCCTCGGAACTGGCACCTGACTGTTACTGATCTCAGAGACTGTTTTTTTAATATCCCATTACACCCAGACGACACTAAATTTGCCTTTTCGGTTCCAAGCGTCAACATGCAGGCCCTGCTGCAAAGATACCAGTGGGCTGTGCTGCCACAAGGAATGAAGAATAGCCCTGCCATATGTCAGTGGTATGTAGCTAAAGTACTTAGTCCTGTTAGGGCCGCAATGTCGGGTGTTTTACTGTACCATTACATGGATGATATCCTAGTGGCTGCACAACGTCATGAGGTCATGGAGGAAGCTGTGGCCCTTGTCACGGCTGCTGTCAACACGCCAGGCCTCTGTATCGCGCCGGAGAAAATTCAAAAAACAGCACCCTGGAAGTACTTAGGTTGGCACATAAGGGCTCAAACCATAACTGCCCAGCCTTTACAGATACAGACAGACGTGAGAACCTTACAAGATGTGCAGTAATTATTGGGAACGATCAATTGGGTTCCATCGCTGTTGGGAATTTCTAATGCGGACCTGGGTCCTTTGTTTGAACTGCTTAAAGGAAGTACTGATTTGTGTGCTCCCCGTAGCCTTGGCCCAGCGGCTATTGATTCTTTACAAAGGGTAGCTACGGCAATCACTCATAGACGAGCCCAACACTGGGCCACCTGAGTTACCTTTTATCTACTAATTTTAAACCCTGTTTGACAGCCTCATGCGCTAATATTTCAATGGGACCCTCAGAAATCAGACCCACTGCTGATTAGTGAGTGGGTGTTTTTACCAAATCAATCCACAAAGGCTATTTTGACACAACATGAGATGTTTGCGTCTTTGATCATTAGAGCCCGGCAGCGTTTATTAACATTGTCAGGAATGGATTTTGCCTGTATCCGTTTACCTGTGATGAATGTATATTTACAGTGGCTTCACCAACAATCAGACGCCTTTAGTGTCTGGCGGTGGTGGATTATACGGGTCAATTTACCTCTCACCCGCCTTCCCATAAACTACTCAATGCTGACTTTCATCTCGTATCCAGGCCGAAAAGGAGCAGTCAACCCTTGCAAGCCCTTACCGTGTTTACGGATGGCTCTGGAAAGTCACATAGATCAGTCATCCTATGGTGGGATGACCACCGTGGACAATGGGACTCAGATATAGAGACTGTGCCTGGCTCTCCTCAGACAGTAGAACTGGCTGCAGCCGTTCGCATTTTTCAGAGATGGCCTACACTGCTTAACAGAATTACTGACTCTGCTTATGGTTCAGGGATTGTTGAACGAGCTGAAGCATTCCATACTACGTGATGTTCTGCATTCTGACCTATTTGCTTTATTACAGGAACTTACCTTTCTTTTGGACTCTCACCCTCACGCTCCTACAGGCCAATCCTTAATTGAACGCTCTCACCAATCTCTAAAACGTTTATTACAACAACAAAAGGGGGGAGTAGGGACCACCACCTCTGAGGAGTGTCTACAGAAAGCTCTGTATGTTTTTAAGTTTTTAAATTGCTCCTTGTTAGAAAACAACCCTCCCATAGTCCGACATTTTAACACAAATGCCTCCCTGGAGGCATGAGTCAAGGCCTCAGTGTTGGTTCGTGACCCGGAAACAGGTAAAGTTATGGGACCAGATCCTCTTATCACCTGGGGTAGAGGTTATGCTTGTGTCTCCACAGAGAAAGGACCCAGGTGGATGCCGGCAAAGAATGTACGGCCTCTCATGAATCTATGCCACAACCATCTGGCAGCGATTCTAGCTACCCCATCGATTAACCGACTCCCGATTGGCTGGAGCTTGAAGCACCGAAGGGACCCCAGAAAGCTAGGACAGATCCGAACACCAACCTTTAGTGCCCTGAAGTAAACAGGCTTGGAATCGATTCATGCTAGTATCCAACAGTTAAAGAAAGGGGTTTCCAAACTCTGAGAGGACGATCGATGGGACTGGTTAGATAAATTATTTAGTGGATGGGGTCTGACAGGATGATTACGGAGCTTGTTAAAAACGATTGTGTATACTTTGCTTGTTCTTCTTGTTCTGTTCTTGTTCTTCTTGTTATTGCTACTTTAACCTGTCTTTTGCAGAGCTTGCAGCGGATGGTTGCACAGTCCATGGCCAAGGTTCTTTTTGTACAACAGGAAGGGGGAGGTGATGGATTATACATAGACCTTAAACCCCGAGTCTGCCAAGCATAGCCCAGCTGGCTGCTGAAGGTCGGAATGTGCTGGAACTTGTGGGTAACAAGCCGTGGGAGAGCGATAAGCAAATTGAGGAACCTTGGACTAATCTTAAAGAATGCAGTAAGAAATCAAGGAGCATTCTGCACCTTCCAAGAGCCAATTGGAAGGGGTTATGCTGAAATGCATATAACCACTCCTGACCGCTGATGAAGTGCGTGCACAGCGCATACACAGCGTCCCATCTCTCAATCACCGCAAACGAACACATGGGCTTGCCCAGTTTACTGAATTTGATGGTGCATACAGTAGTTATATCTTAGCTGCATTTTCCTCATTTGTGTTAGGATCTTCTTTAAGCCTTTTGTTGAAATAATATTTAAGGAGAATATTTAGAAGATATTAGAATTAATATTTAGAAAGCAGGATGTAGAAAAACCAATACTGAATGCTCAGTTCCCCAATCTGTCTTTTAAACCAAAGGCTGCTGGTATTTCTGCAAATCAATGCACTGGATTAGGTGCAGTAGTAAAAACTATTTTTAAAAAATGAATTATTTGGTCTTTATAAATGTATATATCTTTTATACCTATAAAGGTATAAGGCCATAGAGGCCATAGAGGCCCTGTGTGCCCTGCAGAATAACTGAGCTCGTGAGACAACACTGAGGTCCTGCTTTGCTTGTACATACCTGCTAGAGGAACCTGGCTCCTGGTACCAGCAGCAGCATCAGCACGGGCTACTACCTGGTGTGAACTCCACTCAAGCAACTGCTATTAACTGAGTAATATTTTGTAACTCCATTCAAAATAAACCGATTGTCATTACTTGGCATCCAGAAGCAAGCAAAGGGCAGGACTAAATGGCCTGTGAAACTAGAACCCACTGCTCTTCTTCTGGACCAATACTGAGGCACACCAGCAGTGGGAGAGTGGATGCTTGTACTTTCACTGTCAGGAGATAGACTGAGAACTTTACAGCTCTGAGCATCCCCCATAGTCATCGTATTTGTGCTTCACTCACCTGTCAGCCTGAATTTTTCTGAGATGCTCTGCAGACAGAACACTGTGTTTCATGGCCCTATTGGAAGAACAATGGGTACTTTTTATATCTTCAGTTTTCCCCAACTGCTGCTTGTGTTCGCTTCTCAGAGATCTGGAGGTAACTGTTTCCCCACTCCCTTTCCTTGCTGACATATGCTCTTGGTCCAGCTCCTTCTGGGTCTCAGTGATTTCTTTAATTTCATGGCTGCCAGTCTAAAAGGGAATAATAGACACTTGCTTGCATATTGGGCAGTAGAAATAAACCCTTTATAACATTCTGTGAGAGGAAGAAAAATGAATAATAAACTAGAATGAAGCTGTACTAAGAGCAGCTGATAGGGTATGTTACATTCTGCAAAGAGTAGAAGAGCAGAAATGTTTCTCTTGGTTAGCTCTGAGCACACAATGCAAGCCTACTAAAGTTTATGAGATCAAAATTCCTGCAGTGACGGGACTAGAAAAAGCCTCAAAAGGGGAATTCATCTGCCCCAAGAGATGATGGTTCAGACTCTGTCATTCCTGACACGGTCTTGGTGACCTCCAGCAATGGACACCACACACCCTCCTGACAGTGCCAGCATGTCACAACAATCTTTGCCAGAAGAAAGTTTGGTGGTTTTTTTTCTCCTCAGCTGCAGTTGAGCTCCTGGCTTCTTGTCCTGTTCTCTGTAGGCACAGAGAACAAATCATTCCTTCCTGCTTTGCAGCTGCTCTTGTGTACTGGAGGACTGTTTGTTTCTCCTTCACCTTCTCTCTATCTTAGCCATCTCCCAGTGCCTGTCACCACCACCTTTCCCTACGGGATTATTGTTATAACAAGAGCAGAGATGTGTGGAAATTAAAAGTGATAGACATCAGCTACCTGCTTAGCTGAGTCTTTTTGAGAGAGTGATAGCAAAGGAAGTATAACATGAATTCAAAGATGAAAATCAAAATATTGGCAGCTCTCTTTTACATCTTGTGGCTGTGCACAATTTCATTAAAAAAGGAAAAGGTCCAGAAAAGGCAAGGACACTATATAATCAGCTGAGGCTTTGCCTCAAGGCACTTCTCAGCTTTACGTGCTATGGGTAAGAATGTTGGTATATACAATGGGACATAAAAAAGAAAATTTTCTTGCCCCACTACTGGCATCTCTGTGGCTAAACACTTAATAGCAGAACTGCTGAAGCCAGCAGACACAGACACTGCCAGCCCCGTCCTAGTCCATAGCTGCCTACTCCCCACCTTGGCTGCTCAAGGAAATGTAATAGAGAACTCACTGAGCTGAAACATTTTCCAGCAAAAAGGCGGGGGGGGAAGAAAAGTTTACTTTTAGCAGCACCAGTTCTCAGTCCAGATTACTCCACAACCACACACATGTTTGTCCCGACACAGCACAGAGGGCAGAGTGAAAACAAGCAGTCAGGGAAGCCGCTGTGGATGCCAGCTACTCATCCAAGAAGTTACTGGTGGAGCGAGGCTCTGTTAGTGGTCTGTGACGGTGCCATAGTCCCTGAGGGTGATGTGCTGGGCACTGCAAGGGGCTGCTTCATTCTGAGTATCTTGGACTTCTCCAGACGGGATGAATCAGCCTCTGGCAGTGCCTGACTCCCCACTGACTACGGAAGGAGTCTAGGTGACTACATGCTTAGTTTTTGGACAGTTAAATTTACATTGAGTGAATCACATGTAAAGTATACACAGAGCAATGAAAATTACATAGTTGATTAGGAAAAAAAAAAGGTTTAAATAGTTTGCTGGTGATGGCTGTGCTTCAGAAAGAACTAGTTTTGGCAAACAAACTGCTGTAATATAATGTAAATTTTATGAATGTTCTGATAGATGTTTTTAATGTCTGGGAAAGTTCAAGACAGGGTATAATTGGATTGTCTGTAAACAGCAGGGAGTTACAGACTAATAATTACCAAATAACTGTGTAAGAGCAAGGAGTTTGTAAACTGCATGTGTTACCATCTGTGTCGCCTCTCTGAGCTGTTTATCTATTGCTACTCTTTTGCCCAAAATTCAGCCAATAGAAAGGCTGCCTTCCTCTGGTGGGTGCACTGTGTGAAGCAATGCACAAGAGTCCCTGGTTTGGAAAATCAAGTTGGTGCTGGCCAACACTGTAATTAAACTTCTCAAAAATGACATCAATGCACATTTAGATGTCGGTTTCTGAAAATGTCATTGATTTGTTTAACTGACAGAGCTCCAAGTCTACAAGTACAATGACAACAGCCAAATGTAAACTGAGAAACAAATTACAGACCACCAAAGTCAGCAAGAAGCTTCTCTAAGCCATTTTCCTGTTTCTAAATTGTTTGCCTCTCGATTTCTTTTGGCATCTTTAAGAACACAAGTATAGTCTGGGAGAAAACTGTTTTAAGAAGTGACTTGGGAAAAAAAGATCATTTGTGATTGAAGAGAAAAGCTAAGATGTTTTCTCTATAATTAGTGTCTACCTTTAGCATGTCTATCAGCCCGAGACTGTGTGTCTGAAGGAGAACAATTCCAGGACGGTGATGTGCTCTTTTCTCTGTGCTTTTGCTGCTGGCACATCAGAGGTTTCCCACCCAAGCTCTGTGAGGGAGCAGTCTCCTCTGGAAAGAGGTGAGGTTGGCTCGCAGGACTCCTAAGGGGAGGAGTGCCCTCTGTTGCACAGCCTAAGTATCGCTCACGCCCTGAAATTTACTGTTAACGACAGTTTCTGCTACTTTGCAGTGGATTTTTTGAAAAGTAGGTGGTATGGAAGGGAAACACGTAGGAAACAACATACTGGCTTACCTTCCTCTCGCATTAAGTGGCACATTAGGCAGAGTGAACAGCACTGGATCTGAAAACTCACATCCCGGGTTTTATTTCCGTCCTGGTCACACACTTTTTTTTTCTTTTTTTGAGTTCCTCTTATAAAAGAGTTTCAAACCTGCTTAAACTGGAAACAGCCTGCTATGGCACTTAAAACACATGGCAATGAAACTGAGAACCATTTACCCCTCAGGGTGGTCCCATCCTGTTTCTTATGGCTACCAGCCACCAGAAATACTACACCACCTTCCTCTGCAGCGACAAAACTCTGCCTGGGCATTAGGGCTTCTTCTCTGTTCTTTATATCTCTGCCCAAAACCTCTTAGTTATGATGTTTATTAGACATGAACAAATGAATACTTTTCAGTGAGAATGAAAAGAAAAGCAGGAGAGATTTCTTTAAAGAGCAAGGATAGAGGCACATACATGGTTGATGTCCACCTGGCCCTCGTATGAAACCGGCATGATATATCCAAGAATTGAGAGCTGATCAACACAATTCTCCAGCACAGCAGTAAACAGCAGAGTTTCCAGATGAGTGAATTTTTCCATTGCTTTAGTCTCTGTGCTCTTGCTAAGAGGAACAAAGACAAAAGATACCAATGAGAAAGACAGTAACAGTAGTTTAAACTAAAGGTAGACCTAAAATGACCTTATTTGCAGCCTTTCCTATACTTCCCAGCTTTGTTTATAGCCTTTCATACACTGTTTATAAGAGGAGCCATGCTCTGCTGATGGCTGCATGCAGGGACAGCGAGAATGTTTAGCTTCACAAAACAAGGTAGGTCCTGGTCCCTCCTACAGCAGATCCAGATAGACAGGCTGAGAAGGGAATGAAGGAATGAACTGAGTGAGGTGGTCTCACTCTTCAGTTCAAGGGGGACCAGTGCTTCATGGCAGACTTTGTTCTTTGAGAAACAACAGAATGAAAGTGCCTTTTTAAAATGAAAAAAAAAAATAAAATCCACATTTACAGAATTGCAGATGGTGATCCTTCATGCTCTAATCATTCCTCACTGCTACTGCATAGCTTTAACATTTTTATGATCACAGTCCCATTGGCAGGAATTGTTACTGCCTTAAGATGGCAAAAGGCAAACAAGAGCCAATATCTGGACTAAGTAAATGATCTTTGACGTTCTCTGTTGTTTCAGTTTAAACTGCATTTCAAATGTGAAACTGCTGTGATGTACATTTCAGCATCCCTTTGCCTTGCTTACAAATGGAATATTGTGAAACCACATCTAGGGAGTGGTGGTAATTCACTATTAATCCAAGTGAAATCGGTCCATTTAGAAAATTGCATAAGAAAACACCTGCATAACAGTGGAGAAATTCTCCGAGATTTTTAATGGTTTAGATTTAGAGAGATTGTTAGACAATCTCTCCAAACTGTACACTTGCAAAACAAATATCTCTTTTACAATACTCAGAACAACTGGAGTCTGAGGTGACTGCGATCCTGAATGTCACTGCAATGGCAGCATCAACACCCACTAACAAAATCCTCATTTGGCTCCTATCCCTACAGCTGCATTTGTGCCATCTGTTAAACCCTTGAATAAACATATTCCAGGTCTGCAGAATATTACAGTCCAGTCTGTAAGCCTGCTAAGGAAATACATCAGGTGATGCTGTTTGCCTGATACCAGGATAAGACATGGTCACATTCTATGAAAATTGAAGAGGTTTAGATGCAGGGACGTTCTGAATCACTGGAAATCTGTGATTTTTCATAAGCAACATTGGAAGTGTTTTAAAAAATTGCATACATGCTATAACATCTCTGAAACTGTTACAATTTGTAATTTACAGTCAGAAGATTAAATTAATTTCACTAGGGCAGAAAAATGAGTCACGTCTCAGTGCATGTTTATTAGGTGCCTGTTAGTACCAGGATAGGTAAAAAACCCAAAAATAACTTAGATTTTATGGATTTGTTTCTTGATGTCCCTGTCTCTTGCAAAGTTGTTTAATGCAACATATATTGAAATATACTGATCTTTGTAACAGGACATGGCTTTCCTTGTGCATAAGACTAGAAAGCCTGGTGTGCAGGTGGCAATCTATTTCATGCCAGGTACACAGATAGTCAATGAGACTGAATATTGCTCCTTTCAGTTTAGAACCTTCAGTTTAGACCCTTTTCTTTGATTAACTGATTAATAACTCGGAATTCAAGATTACCTGTTAAGGTGCACAGACTTGCATTAAGGATTTACAAAAGAATTTCTGCCACGGCATCAGGAGCACGAGGTGGCAGAGAGGGTTCAGGGGTGGCAGAGAGGGTTCAGGGGTGGCATCGCTCCAGTGTTATGAGCCGTGAATAATGCAAAGTGCTATGATGTAGCAGGACTTTTCAGCAGATATAAAGAAACACTAGTGCTGCCCCATAAGACATTAGTAAACCTCAGATAAGGCATGGTGCATGTTTCTAGTTGTTTCTGTTAAAAAGCAAGCACAGGTACAGAAGGTGACTGGTGGGGTGATCACGGAAATGGAAATTTTGTTTTACAAGAGGTTAAAAGAATTGAGGACTGTGATTACTCTCTCTAATTACATATGAAGAGTAGACACCAGGGAGAGACCGAGCTATTTAAGTTAAAGGATGATACTGGTCTGGGGTAAAATGAGTGTGATTTCCCCTAAGCCAGGCAATTATGGTAAGGTTTCTAACTTCTGGATGGATGAAGATATTGAGCAGCCTTTCAGACAAGGCAATGACAGAGGCATCCTAAAGTAGTTGAAGTAGCTTGCTTAAACCATGGCAGAAAAAGATAACAGCAAAGGGGTGATTCTGAATATTATCAATAGGTTTGCTATCCTCCTTCTACTATTTATACTGACTTACCTAATCAATCCCACTGTTCAGAGCTTTTGATGGTCATCTGTGACTAAGAAGGAACTGATTTCCTAGGTTCTGAGACTTTTTCTCTTTTCTCTTAATTATTAAAAAAATAAAATGCTACAGCTTGAGATAGGAATCTGATAATTCATTAACAACTAAATAACTATTAATCTGTGTAACAAACTAAAAGCATTGGTTTTCATTTCTTTTCAAACTTGGAATCAGTGATAGAAGTGGAGATGCACAAATTAAGTATTTTTACATAAAGTCAGATGATGTCTCTTTCCAGTCAAGACGCTTTAATAAAATACTTTTAAAACGTTTTACTAATTTTTAGCTTTTTAAAACATCTACAACCCATATTTTGAGTCTAAACAACATGAGAATAATCTATTACATGTGGACTCCTAATGCTAAAAATATGGTGAAAAAGATTTGTTGTGGGAGAGCTGTGACAGATGATTACAAGAACATTCTTGAAAGAAGAAATAACGCAGCTCCTGTAGAAAAAGTGACTTATTTGGAAACAAAGGAGGATGCAATTGCTTTTCTTCTATCCTATTACCAGCTTCTGTCCAAGAGAGAATTAACTGAAGACATTAATGCATGTTAAGAAAGCTCACAGCTGGAACGTTTCTCTGAAGTCTGCTGGTTCCCCTTATATATCTCCTCTCATAACCATACACTCACTCAGCATGTGCACGTGCCAAACCAGTACACAGTACGTTGACTTGGAAAATGAGAAGGAAACCTCTGTTCAGGGCATTAAAAAATACTACAAATAGTGAGCTTCTGTCCCTAAACTTTAGCATTAACACAGCACCCACAGACTAGTCTGATTCAGCCATTGGCATCGAGCTTAATCACTGCACTTTGCTCAACTCCTTCATTAAACTCTATTAATAAAAAAATTTTCAAAAAAAAGTATGTGAAGGATTCAGCTTCCCCCAAGAGTGTAGGTTGACATTCTTTCCCTGCTGATCTAAAGGGAAAGAAAAACATACCAAGAAATAATCTTTAAAACAACTGTATAAGAGCCCTGGCCTCCTGCTCCTTTGAGGATTGCAACTCCCTCTGCTGTGTGAGAGTCCTGGATGCACATTTCTCCCATCCTGCTGCCTGATATAATAAAATGGCTTCAGAGGCAGCGTTTTTTGCAGCATTCCTTTTAGTCAATTAAGGAGATACTGATGAATTCCAGTGAGAAAATTTAGAAGCTGAGAATGTCACATCTCTTTTAGCTCTGTTTTGTAAATGATTGGCAAAGAGAGGTTCTGAATATCCACAGTAGCAGTGGCTGGGCAATAAACCAGAAATGCCTTAGTTTTTACCAAAAAAAATGTCTCTTGGGCAAGCAAAATTGTTGTGGCCTTACAAAATTCTGCCTACCGCTACAAATGTTAGAACAGAAGTTGCTCATTTGGAAAAAAAAAAATAGAAAGAAAATAAACCTTGAAAAGCTGGAGTAATCTTGGTTTTGGCTTAGAGATGCAATTTAGTTAGAAAGACGTGGTGCTGCTTTTAGCTGTGTGTCCCATATGGGACTAAATCGGAACAGGGCAGGAGAAGATAAGATTTAGGGAACATTGGCTGTGGCATCTCTTCTGCTAGAAAACAGTGTTTGGACAGTTTATTCTCCTCAAAGCAGGGATTGTGTCCTTTCTCTGAGCAAAGGTTCCCAGCACGCATTTGCTACTGTTCCCTGGGTAGATTATTGAGCGTTGCCTTGCTTTCTTGTGGAAGCCAACAAAAGAATGCAGAGAATTTGTCATATTCCATCCCTTCTCTGCACCTACTTCCTAACAATTTCAGCTAATAAACCCCTGTTTGTACCTGCTTACAAGGCATTGAGTGCTTCTACCCTGGCCCAGTAAAGTACAGATAGACTTAATTCTCCTCCTGGATTGGGATCTAGTTCCTTAGTCTGGGTTCATGCTCCCTGAGCCCAGCTGGTGACAAGATAACAGTAGATTTCATTACTGAGATCCAATTTTACATAAAAGCACTCTGGGCACGTGTTCAAAAGCAGCTTAAGACACTTAGGAACATCGTTACAGTGAGAGTCTGGAGAGCCAGGACACATTTTGCATTGGAATAAGTTCCTGAATCACTTAAAGAGCTCTAAAAACGCACCAGAATTGCAGGCTATGAGAGGGAGGTGACAGGAGTGAATGACCCTGACTTGGGAAAATGGATAAATACGTGCTTCTTCCTAGTCTTATCTAGGACAATACAGGGGTGTGAGACTTCATTGCAGGGATATGAGCATAGAAATACATGCTTTTGGTCAGTAAGCTGATACTGGGAATAAAATAAACCTTGAGATGATTCACTAATTCAAGGTAAGCGTGGAGGAAGGCTGGCAGGGCTCGGAGAGCCGCCATCAGAATGGGGCCCCAAGAGCCCAGGCCACCCCAGAAGCACCACACGCTGCCTTTCACCTCCTCGCTGCTCCCTCAGCTTGTTACAACCCTCAGCCGGTTCTCGCCGCTGGGGTTGCTGCCCCGCTCACCCTTCCAGGCCTCCCCTCAATCTCCGCGCCGGGATTTACCCATTTACTCCCCCGCTCCTACCCCGATCAGCCGCAGGACCCTGCCCACCGCGGCTGGAACGGCGTTACAGAGCCGTGCCCCCCCTGCCCGCCCGGTGCCAGTGCCGGTGCCTGTGCCGGGCCTGACTCGCTGCGGCGCTCACCGGGACTCGGCGGCGTTAGCGCCTGTCTCCATGGCAACACCACGCTCTGGGGGCCTCGCGGGGCTGACCAGACGGGTGCCTGCCCGGCGGGGCTGAGGCCGCCCCTCCCCGGATCGCCACCCGGAGGAGAAAGGGGACGCGAGGGACGGTGAGAGAGACGCCGCTGAGAGCCGACAGACCCACCCCGTCAGGGCCGCCTCGTCTTTGCCCGTTCAGGCGGTGCTCGCCTGTCGGGGGGGTCCTTCCTTGACCATATCCCGGAAGGCAGCGCGGTAGCTCCCTCTTTCGCCGCCATCTTGGTTCGCTGCTGTGGGGGTGAGTCGGGAGCGGGAGAGCCGGGGGAGGGGATGGGGAGGAACTGCCCCCACCGTGGGGCCGCCGGCGGGTGTGGGGCTGTCGGGGCGTTGCGGCTGGCACCGTGCGGAGTGGGTATAGGGCGGGATGACGCCGATGTTCGGCGGATGGTCCTGGTTGGAGATTGAGGCCTGGGGCTGAGGCTCCTGGAGTGTCCTGTTCCGTGCAGAAGTAGAAGGGTCTCCGTCGCTCCCCCGTGAGGTGGAGCACCTCCTGAGGAGTCTGGCGGCCCTGGTCGCTGTGTCGTGGGCGGCTCCCGGCCGGCGGGATATTCTGGCCCCTGGACCGGGCCAGCGACAGCTCCCGACAGCTCAGCTGGACGGAGCTGCCGAACTGGGAGGCTCATGGCTTGTGTGTCGTTTCTAGGCCTGCTGGGACCAGGGCTTCAGGAGGACACCATGACCGGGAGGTGAGTGACCTGTCCCGAGATGGCTCTCGGCTCGCCATTACAGTGTACTCTTGACAAGTCTTCTTCCAAACAGAGCGTTTCTGAGAGTGTTTTCGTAAAGCTACGGACGATGATCCGTTTTCCTGTGGCTGGTGGCATTTTCCAGGACAACTCCCTTACCTACTCTCTTACTGGCCTCTCTGTTAAGCGCCCACAGTTGTGTCTCTCTGTTCTGAAGCTGGTTGTAGGTGTTCTTACTTTGTGCCATGCTCTTCCCAGCCCATCAGCACATCTGGGATGTTAATGGTGTTTCTTTGAGCAGTGTTTGTGACCCCTCAGTGCTCAGTAGAGGCTTTCCATACTTTATTTTTACTTTTCCATTACTTTGAGCAATGGCTACTGTACCGTTGGGCTTTGGAGTTTATTTTCTGCTGTATATGAGTGGAAGGTAAAACTGGTAACTTAATTTAATACTGCTGTATTATGGAACAATTGCTGGGTGCAGCTGAGGCAGTAATGATGTGCATGTGATGTGTGGAATGAGCCTTATAACTGCTTTACCTGGGTAGTACAGACAGGTCCTTGCTGTGGAGAATTGTTGAGGAGTTTGTGTAATGTCACTTGTCTGGTGGATATGGGGCTGTCTCTGACAGTCCCCGTTGACTGCAGTTGATTCCCTTGAGGCTATAAATTAGCAGCAATTAATTTTGCCTATAGCAGTTACTGCAACACCACAGACTCAGTTTGTGGTGTATAGAAATAATGTTTACTCCTCAGAGTGTTTGTAGACATCTGAAAACATGCACTAATGTTGAAGTACTTTGGTTTTGGTATGAAGCTTGTAGTACCAGAAGCTCATTAGAAGCAGAAATATACAAAGTTCTCATAAATACTTTGTCTCCCAGTTACTTAGCTTTTCTCTATTCACTGCATTTAAGAATTTACAGTAATCTGCAAAAGCAGTGGAGTTTTTCCTCAGCTAAATTTCTACTGGTGTGGAAGTCGTTTCTGCTGAAACAGTACCTGCTTTGTCTTTAAAATTTGATACTTTGAGTTATAACTTGTTTTCAATGTCTTTAGGCTGTGGTGCAAGGCCATTTTTGCTGGCTACAAGCGTGGCCTCCGAAACCAGCGGGAGCACACTGCCCTGCTGAAAATTGAAGGTGTCTATGCGCGCCAGGAGACAGACTTCTACTTAGGCAAGAAGTGTGCCTATGTATATAAAGCTAAAAAGTAAGTAACCTTTTATTGTCATGCTAAATTAGCAACACTTGTATAAGCTTTTGCAAATGCCAGGGTGTGAGCTATCTGTTTATAAAGCTTTTGTTAGAGCAAAAATAAATGTTGCTGAATTTATCAATAGAATGTCTGAAGTACTGTGTAGACCAGTTTCCTGGGTTGGTTTAGTTTATAAAGTCCTTGATTATTTTTGTTTTAGCTGGCCTAGAAGTTCTTAACTCAGATCATAAAATGACATTAAAAAATCATTCACCCTTATAAATTATGTTAATGGAGCAAATGGGACAAGAATGAGATTTTGCCTGAGACTGGCGAAAACTGGAGGCAGCTTGATGGAAATAATTGAAGTGAGGTGAATTTGTGTCGAGTGCTGAGCTGTTGAGCTGAGCTTAGGCTAACTCAGCCTAGCAGTATTCTTAGGTCTCTCCTGCCCTGAGTGCCTCTGGAGAAAGTTTACAAACAAGGTACTGCATTTTCATTGGAGTTGAAATAGATGTGTTTTCTGTTTGATCATATCACCATGAATATTTTTTCCAAATTTTTAAGCCTAGTAACTTAGTAGTGCTGCAGTGGAGCATCTCATAAATGATGAGATGTAGAACTTACTCACAACACTTTGCAGTTAGTGAAAGTCCCAGGCCTAGCAAATTTCACAGTTCAATAAAAGTGAAAGGTGGTCTGAGTATAGATGGCTGTGGAAATAAGTGCCTGAAGTTATTCCTTGCTGTGGAATAAAGGAATTGCCTTAGAGAGGCTGGGTTGTCTGCCCTGTGGCTGGTCCATCCTGTGTGGAGCTGTGGCTGGTGTGCACAGAAGTTCTTTTCTCTTCTTCCCTCAGCAACACGGTAACCCCCGGTGGCAAACCCAACAGGACACGAGTGATCTGGGGGAAGGTAACCCGTGCCCATGGCAACAGTGGCATGGTTCGTGCCAAGTTCCGTTCCAACCTTCCTGCCAAGGCCATTGGACACAGAATCCGGGTGGTAAGTGGGTTTATTTTAGCCACAAGATGTTTATTGGCAGTTTCTGGGGTGTCTTTTTACTCCACATGGTGTGAGGGAAAACTTGGACTGTGGTTTTGGTCTGTTGCTGTTGTGTATTCATGGCTCTCTGCAGAGTGCTCCTTCTGGAACGGTGGGAGGTTTATTGCTGGCTGCTTGTGCTCAAGGGGGTTGTACGTTTGCTCAGCTTGTCTGGAAAGGCTCTTGGAGTTCTGGGGTTCTTCCTCAGCTCCCTTCTAAAGCTATCTTGATTTCTTTTCCCCAGATCTTGTATGTGTATTTTTGTATCCTTCTGGTCCAGTTCCTACCACTGACTAGATTTTCTTTGTCCTTCTCCCCAAATGTTCTGAGGGCTGTGCTGTCCTGACGTGTCCGCCAGTACCTGCAGCACACTTGATGCTGTAGCCACAAAGCTTCAGCAAGAATCTCTTGTGGTCTGTCACCCAGAGTTTTGATGCAATATCTTTCTAGTGATACTGTCAAAAGGAGTGTCAGAGGGGTGAAGTCCTTCCTTTCTGCTTTTCTCCTGTGCCTCAGAAAAAGCACAGTAGGAGGGGCAGTTAAATCCTGAAACTACTCCTGAGGGCTGTTCCTGTCAGTGAGCGGGAGGGCTGACTGCCGGGGGAGCCTCTGCACCGGCACAGTCCTGCTTCAGACACTTTTGTCGTAGTTGAAGAGCTTGGTTTAGATTGTAACTGCAAGACTTGTGTTTAAAATAGCACAGTCCAATCACAAGATTTCTAATGTGACTGTCTCTGTTCTTGTCTTTTACAGATGCTGTATCCATCTAGGATCTAAATTTTTATTGGAAATAAAATGGAGAGTCTGTTTAATGTCTGTACTTCTGGTTTTTATCCCCCCTGCCCCATCTGAGGGACTTGGCTTGTTTTCAGTACCCGTCCGAGTTCACAGCACAGGGTCGGGGCAGTGACTCCAAGCTAGAGAGCGTGGATTCAGGCCGGGCCTGGCAAAGGGTCTGTAGAGCAGAGCACACTCTAGAGGCAAATAACTGGCAGCCTTTACTGCGACCTCTCTGTGCCTCCCCTTGTGGGGTCCAAGGGCTTTGCAGGGCTAAATGAGAAATGTTCACAGCCTCGTGAGCTGCACACACAAGCTTGGTACAGAACATGAAAAATACTTCTTTGCCTCCCTACTGAAGGGGAACTTCTTCTTCCTTGGTTCTCTTGTGCTTGGTGATGACTGTAGAGACAAAAATGTGTGATGGGATCCTAAGTCCAGGCAGTGTAAGTTGTAGCTTACATCTAAAACCAGTGGTTCTAGTTGAGTTGTGAAGAATGAGATGGGCCAGTCCATGAATTTATTTAGATGTGGTTTCATCACACAGCTCTGTAGCACCTGAGTGTTAGCACCTGCTGGTTTCTTGGCCAGCCTAATCACAGGGTACAGCGTGGGGTGGATCTTTACCTCAGGTTAGATCACCATCACGAGCTCTTTGAGGTGTGTTGAATAATAAGGTGGCAAAAAATGAACTTAAAGTGCAAGTCTCCGTTCCTTTCATACCTCAAAACCACTGGGTGGTTTAAGGGAGGTGCTGTGCAGCTCAGGTTGATGTGGTCACTGCTGATGTCACAGTCAATGGCTGCTCAGTACCCCGGGCAGCTGATGTCACTGACTCCATGTAGTTCCATTTGGAAGGGGTCCCCAGTCAGTGAGGCAGGTGAGTTGTGTCCCTGACTTGCTGATGGTCCTGCTCCAGGGCTGTCCTGCATGAGCTTCCCTCCCTGTGCGCAGCAGGGACCCTGCTGAGCCTGGGGCTCTGCCCTTCCCCTGCAGTGGGCTGGTATTTCATAACTAACCCTTGTGAAGGAGGTGGAGTAGCAGCGTATCAGAGTAGTGGGTGAGTGTAAGACTTCCTTCTGAATGGCAATTCGAACAAAAATGACCCGGTGGCTCAGCTCTGACAGAAATTCCATTGGACTTGTTTTGAGACCTAAACCTGCTGATCCTGGTGTCTCCAGCAGCTGGGGAGCGCTTGCAGCTGAAAGCTGCATTTATTTCAGCATGAGGAGAGAAACTGCAGCTTATGGGATGCTGGTCAGGTCAAGCAGGGCTTTAGTCTTCTGCAAATGCCAACTGGTGGTACTCATGGAATTCAAGGAGGGATTGGGAGGGGTGGAATGCAAGCTGAAGTGCTGGTTCTATGCATTGCCAGGGGAAGGAGGAGGAGGCATAGTGGGCAAATCGGACTGGAACAGCAGGCTGGTGGGACTGTGGTCCCTACCATGTGGTTGGATTCTGCTGATGAGAAGGTAATGAGTGCTCTTAAGTTAGAGGTAAGATGGCCAAAAATACACAATGATCCCTTTTCTCTCTCCCCTCTCATCTTTTTCTGCGGTACCAGACTGCTGAGGTACAAAGCTTGTTCCTGGGAGGTCCCATATCAAATAGGTTATGGCTACAAGTTTTGAATCTGTGTCAAAACCATTTCCTTTCACATCCCTTTGGTCCCACCAAAACTAGTGGTTTTGTACATGGTGGCTGCTGGGATCCTGTTCTGAGGCCTGTGTGGTGCAGGTGCCTTTGCTACAGCAAATACCTTCTGCTCCTCTCCCTCCCTCCAGTGCAATAAACTGACGTGTGGGAGGAAACGATGGCATCAGAGGAGTCTGCTGTCTGCTGCTTCGTGGACTGGACCACCTGGGAGTTCCTGAATCTGCTGGATTTAGTGGGGAGGCAGAATGGACGGGTGGTGGTGGTGGAGGTGGGTGATGAGAACGTGAGAGCTCCCTCGGTGCTGGTGGACTTCGTCCAGGACCTGTGTGGCACAGCTGCCATCAGGGCTAAACTACAGCAGGCGGAGAAGATGGAAGAGAAGAATGATGGTCGGGCACATCTGGTCTTTATGCTGTGGCAAGCCCCTGTGTTAAAGAAGCTCATGCAGTGGGATCACCTGGATGAGGCCCTCTGGGATGTGAGGAACCTTCTCCCCAGCCTGCCGGATGTGCTGGTGCTTGTGACAACCCATCTGGACCCCCAGGAGCAGCTGGGCCAGACAGTGAGAGCACTTAGGAGAATGCAGTCTTTGCTGGATGGAGCCTGGCAACCAGTGGTGGAGGCGGCGGTCTACATCCCAGGCCAGCCTGGTGGTAGCCTTGAGGTGAAGAGAGCTGCGTGTAGAGCACTGAGAGAAGTCTTAAACTGTCATGAAGGTATTCTGGGACATAGCTAAACACAGGGGCGAGTGACAAAGAGACAGACTTTTTGAATGCAACAACATGTTCGTGGTGGGGTGTGGATGGGTCTGAGGGACAGTGTAGACCCGAGTGATGCTTGGTGGCTGGGTTCAGGTACAGGAGGGAAGATAAGCGGGACCTTGCAGGCAATGTGAGCTGGAAATCAGAATGAGGGCTGAAGTGCTGGGATGAGGATGGATAACGTGAGTCTGAGCCAACTGTGTGTCCTCTTCCAAGCTGGGCAGTGGTGGCTCTTGTTCCTTGTCCCAAAACGCACCTGGCTATGGAGACACTGCTCAGTGTATAAACTGCCCCCCTGACTCTGCCACTGGGGCTTTGCATGATTATGTTAACAGTCCCATGGCCTCACTGACCCTGCATTCTTCATTGGAGGGATGTCCCAACCTTTTTTAGGTGAACCATAGGCTCTTTGACCAAAATGATGCCTGCTTCTCTCCCCTAGAAGTTGACTCCCAGCATCCATTCATTGTTTCGCTCCCAAAGTTCAGCTACTGTGCTCTGCCTGAAGATAAGCGACACGAGGCATCGAAGGCAGCTGGAGACTGAGTTCCCTTGGGCAGCAGGCTCTGGCAGGTTGGTTTTGCTGCTGTTCACCTGGATGTCCCTTTCTAGAAATACTTCCCTCCTGGTGCCTTGCTCGTCTGCCGGGTCCTTCTGCATGGACGTGGTTCAGTATGCAGCTGCTGCCAGAAGGGGACACTGCTCCTTCAGCATCACAGTGTCCTTGTTACAAAGCTCAAATTTCTTTGCTGCATTGGCTGAATAATCTGACCCAGGAAGAAACTTCTATCAAAACTCACTGAGTTTCTGCTTTGCATGAGACGTCTTGCTCGAATATCAAAATGTTGCCCAGAAACTGTCTGGGCTGTCCCCAAGAAACCAGCTGTCAGCAGGGAGGGAGTCAGAGCAGGCCAGCTGCCTCTGGATTTTAAACTGTTCCAAAACTGAGGTAGCAAAAGACATCCAGAGGTAAGACCAAAGGCTGCTTTTTCCCAGGAGAGCCTGCAGACGGATTGAATTACTGGGGTGGATTATTTTGGACCAGGGGAACTGCGGGAGCAGCTGGTTTTGTTTCTAAGGCCAATGGCCCCTATAATACCTGACCTCGCTTCCCATCCTCTATGGGCAGAGAAAGGCGCTATGGTTATGGTTAGCTGTACATTTTTGCATTGAGGGTTTACATGTATTTCTTCTCTGTTTCTTTTACAGATCGTGTACCCACCTAAGATCTTAACTATCACCAAAGAAGTATTAAACCAGTGGTGTTTATTCCATTTCCCTGTGTGTCTGTGTGTACCTGTAAGATTTAAAGCCGTACATCAAAGACTGTGAAACTCCTGCTGAAGCTGCAGGTTTGTGCAATATAGGATGGAAGGGGTGGGCTTTGAGGGTGGTACAGAGTCCCTGAATCAATGTTTCTCGGGAGGAAGATCCTCCAGGTTATTTTTCAAATATGGGTTCTTTTCACATGCTTAAGGACAGTGTGATTTTATGAAGAACAACCTTGCTATAGGTGTTTGGCTGAAGCTGGTGTTTGGTAGCCTCCTGGATGAGGTGCTGATTTTGTGAAAAAACTTGTTGGATGGGGAGAAATGACCTTGTCCGCTTGTGTAAATGTGATTATAGCACACTTGACCCAATTGCTCTGTTGTAGAAGAGACTTTCCATGAGTATTTGGATATCTTAAGATAAATTCCTCCTTTCATCAGACAAGACACATATTGTTTTTTAATCAAGCTAACGCAGAAATAGTTCCCTTGAGTCAGGGCAAGATGTGTACAGTTCAAGCTGTTTGTGAGTGGAGCGAATTTGGCTTTAATTGACTCCTGGTCAGCACATTGGGACATCTTTAAAGCAAATAGTCTTGATGGTGTCTTGTGTTTCTATTATTTTCTGTAGTATTTGCATCATGGGGTTAACCATCCCCAGCCAGGCACAGACCATGCAGCTCTTTCAGGTTTCTCCTCTGGCAGCATGTTTGTGCCGTGCCCAGGCACTTTTGCGTGGGGTGATGTGCAGCACTGCCAAATGCTGCTGCTGGAAGGGGAAGCTCTGAGGCACATGGCTGAAGTCCCAGCTGGAACTTGGGAGCAGAAGGATGCCTGGAAGGGGGCAAGTGGTGTAGCCACAGGGATGTGTGACTGGGATGGGGGGAGTGTGTTTGCCAAGGAGAGGAGGCAGAATGCCATGGGTGCTCTCAAGCTCATACAGAGGAGTTTTGGAGTTCCCTCTGCCATGTGACTGCTCCCCCAACCTGCTGCAGTCCAACAAAGGCAAGTCATGGGAGACCTGCTCTTTAAATATTGAACGTCCTTTTTATTTTGACTAATGCAGGGTTGGTGAGTTTTCATGCAATAGCTCTGCTGGCAGGAGCACTGTGATCCAGCAAAGCAAGAACAAGCAGCTGTGGCCTGGAACCTCTCCAGCCAGCTCAGCTCGGAACCCAGAGAAGAGATGCACCAGCAAGCATTAGGAGCACTGCTGCATGGCCCAGAAGTCTGCCAAGGGTAACAGGTCTCTTCACAGGACAGAGAAGAACAACCTGCTCTGCTCAGCTGGCATCACACCCTGTGAGAGTCTCAGGGGGTGGCCATCTGGTGGGTTCCTGGCATATGAGCATCTGATGAAGACAGCAGCTGAGCCAAGCTTTGCCATCCAGACCAAGCTTTGCCTATTTCCAAAAAACCCCTTGGCCTAGCCCTGCTCCTCACTGATCTGGTACATCATGTCTGTGTGCCAGGACAAAATCCAATTGCCCTTTGGTGCAATCCTGTAGCATACCAGGAGAGTGCCTTGCCAGCACCCGTGGCCTCCTTCAGGGCTCAACAGCGTCAAATCGCACAGCATAAAACCAACCTGCATTACCCATCAGAGCAACTCCAACCTGCGGAGGTGGTAGATCTGCCCTTTATCTTTGTAAAGAGAGGTGTTCTGAGAACCTGGGGGCTTGGCTCCTGCTGAGAAGAGGTTTTGTGTGAAGGAGGCAGGAGGATGCAAGAGGGAATGTGAGGGAAGCAGGAGGAACTGCGTTCGCATGCAGTAGTCCCCAACCACAGTTATCCAACCTAGTGCGGTCTAGGTAACTTTTAAGATGTTCTGCAAACTGTAAACATACAAAAAGCTGGACTGCTGGTGTCAAAGGCATACGTGTACAGGATAAAAATAGAGGCTGGTGACTGTGAAGAGCAAGTTTTGGGTTCTGTTGTCAAATCAAAGGCAAGGGTCAAGCTGAGGATCTGGCAGGACAGTTGGAAAATGGCTGGAATAGGCAGCGAGGTCCTTGAGTCTGATTTTCCCAATGGGGAAGCAAAGAGTGGAGTGGGCTGAGGAGAAGCTTCCATCACTGTCTAAGCACACAGGCAGAGACCTCTTTCCTACCTTGTGATCAGGACTGTCCCAACTCCACAGGCTCTTCGCACATGGCCCTGTGCCAGGTCACCATCCTTCTCTTAAAAATACCTTCTT
The DNA here is from genome assembly GCA_013400555.1 of Jacana jacana. Classification (NCBI taxonomy): domain Eukaryota; kingdom Metazoa; phylum Chordata; class Aves; order Charadriiformes; family Jacanidae; genus Jacana; species Jacana jacana. The sequence continues at coordinate 113,063 of VZTM01038472.1, read as the reverse complement.
ATGCCCCTCTGTGACCCAGAAAGTGTTGGTGACTCAAGAAAACACTAGAGAACTTAGGGCAACAGCAGCGATGGACAGGATGAGGCACAGGTTTCAAAGGGAATGGGATTTTGGAGAAGAGAGACCAAGTAAGATATGGGATTCCTCATCAGGAAGTTGGGCTGTGTTCAAGCGGTGGGGCAGTCAGGGACTTCCCAGCTTTACTTGCTGAGCAGAGCTCAGAGGGATGTGATTACTTGGATGGATGCAGGCCAGGGCTGAGTTAGCACAGGCTGCCAGGGGACCAAAACTGGAGCCACCCCAGTAGTTCCTGGAGGTGGGGCACACTTGTGTGGGTGTGGGGAGTTGGGACAGAACAAAGCAATCAATTTGGATTCAGTTGTAACTGAACTTGTCACAGGAAGAGTCTGTGTTTGATTCAGTTCAAGCTGCAGTGGGTGAAAAGTGGGGAGAGGTCTGGGTTTAGGGGCTAGAAAGGTTGACCAGAGTTTTGGGGAAGGTCAGTGGAGGAGAACCACTGTGTAGGACTGAACAGGAGACAGGCTAGAAGGGGATCATTGGGATGTTCAGGGCAAGGGGATACATGGAGCTTAGGTATTCACTCAGTTACCTCCTCTGCCACTTTCTGGGGGCACCTGAAAAGATCTCTACAGGTGAAAAGCTCAGCAAGTGCTGGTGCCCCATAGCAATGTTCCTGGTGGCAGCTGGTGGCACTGCACAGGTAGAGCAGATGCTCTCCAGCATCTCATAAGAGAGAATGGTGTGTTTTTCTAAAGCAGTAAGAGGAAGCAGGTTTGGAGAACAGCTCTGGGAAGAGCACTTGTGCAAATGTTTGCTAAGGCTTAGCTTTGTCGTCAGCCAGTTCCCACTCCTGCCTGGCTCAGAGGCTTTTCCAAGTGCCCCTGTGAGCACCAAGGCTGCTGAGAGGAAGTGTCTGAGGAGCTGAGCTGGGTTATTGGATGCAGAGGCACAGTGCTGCTTATACAGATTCCTTCTTGCTCAGTTAAGTTGTCTGCACTCCTGTTATCAAAACTGGCACGAGATGGTTTTTTGTGTGTGCCCTCTGCTCTCTTCAGAAGAGAGGTTAATCTTAGTAAATGCATCTCTTAAGGGGCCTAATCTAATGGACATTTGATTTTGTTTAGACTTGGAGGCACTACTAGTACACATGATAAATTTATTTCTCTGAACAAAACATCTCCTCTTCCTCCTTTGAAGTCCAAAATGAGCAGATGTGTTTGCTCTGAACAGTCATGGGCATATGTAAGAGATGAGATTACCCTCATTTAGGACTATCTGTAAAAATTTTTGACAAATGTGGCTGTCAGGTGGATGTTTGAAGGAGTATCAGGCCTTGTAAATACATCTGTGGTTTTGTTCTGATGCTTGCCAGAGCTCTGCAGTCACTTTGTCAGGGATTACACATACTGCTGGGTTCATGAATGCCTCTCAACTGTTCAAGCTGTACCCCTTTAAGTAAGACAAAGGAAGATAAAGTCGTATTTGCTATTAGATCTTACCTCTGTTAATGAATAAAGAAATGTAAACAAGGTTGTTTGGGTATTGTGGGTATTCCCCTTTCCAACCAGCCTCTGCTGGCTATGCTGCATGTGTACCCAAAACTAACTAGCAAATTACCACTACAGACCACAAACAGCAGTTCTATCTGGTCCTAAATCTTAGTTTTCAGATGCTGTGCTGGCAGTTTAAACATCAAGGCCACTGCAGAAGTTAGCAGTGATATTCCTTCTGAGCTGGGTTAAGAAGATCATTTCAATTTTTTCTGTACCTTCTCTGCAGGAATTGTCTTTAAAAATTGGGGAATCACCTTGAAAGCCCACTTCCTGAGGCACTCTGGGACCTTTGTGTGAGCCGCTGGCACAGTCCTGCTTGAAAAGAGCCCTGCAAGACCCATGCCACAATGCTCTTTGCAAGTCAGGCAGGGTATAACTGGCACCATCACACCACAGGCTGCACTGGCAGCTCGTGCGGAATTTAAAAGTGCTCTGAGTCTTGTTGTGGCAGTTAACAGGGAGCATCCTTCTTCCTTAGAGCCAACTTCAAGAGATCTGGGCTTTCCTGTTTAAGCTGCTTGAAGCAAACCTCTGTCTTTGGCTTGTTCCTTGTGGGGAGCAGCCAAAGCTGCTGGTTCCTTTTCCCAGAGACTTTCTGCTTGTGACTGGCTTATGAACAAATCTGTGTGAGGGCTGTACCTGAAATTCTGTAGTGGAGGAAAGTACGAGCAGAGAAATCTCAAGGTGAGGGCTTTCGGGGACCAGCACCCACTCTTGTCCCCTCCTGCTGCTGCTGGCACGGCTCATGGTGCTGATTATGCCCAGGGCTTTTTTCCACAGGACCGTGAGCAGAATTCTGAACAGATGAGAAAAAGATCCTTGTAATACAAAATCTGGGCAACACTAAGGCCAGACCTGGCTGTTGAATTATGTCTGATTTTGTAGCCCTGCCTTGTTGACAGCTCCTCTCAGGATTACCACACCGATGTGGAAGCATGGGCTCTCGTAACAATAGACCCTGATCTTTGGAAGAGGAGCTTAATCCTGTTTTGTCTCCCCCTGGTTGGCTTATCAGCACTTGTCAATGAGTAAGTCACTTTTGCTAGGACCCAGGGCAGAAAGTCTCTCTGAAACCTTTGGCTGGGCTGTCCAGCCCTGGTGATGTTGGTGTGGGACAGTGTTTGCTAAGCCTGTCGTAGCTGGGGCAAATGTTTTCCTGCCTTAAAATTGATGGTACACACTGACCTTCCCAAACTGCCAAACCTCATTGCGCCTAGGCACCAGCCTATGGCACATCCCTCTTGTGGCTACTGATCTGCTGGACACTGGGGATGGGTGGCTGCAAGGAAGGGCAGGGAGCAGGCACATTGGCTCAGCTGCCCTCATGGCACAAGTGTGCCCCAATACACGTGGGGAATGATCATTTAGGGCAGCCGTGGATTTTAGTTATGCTTCTGCTCCCAAAGCTCTTGGAGCAAACCTCTGTCCATCCTGCAGGGATGGTTTGGCTCTGAACAGCCTCAAAGAGCGACTGACCAAGGTGACTCTGCCTGTTTGCACCTTTGAGCTGTTTATCCCTCCCCTAGTTCTTGAGATAAGACATTAACTGTTTGGAGGAGCCTGTGCTGATATGGTGCAGGGGAAGTATTTACCACATGTCGTGGCTCCTGTTCATCTGGCAAACACACCAACATCGTGCAAGCACCAGCGCTGGGCACAGTGGCTGCTGTCATGTGGTCTTCATTCACCATCAGCTGGCAGAGCCAGCTCGTGGGCTAAGGACCTCTCCCCGCACGGGGGCTGTGTAATGAGTACCTGCACTCAAGCCCTGATTACAGCTCCATACTTATTGCTGCAAAGCTTTTGGGCTTTGACAGGATGCGTGTCACCACAGAGCACTGCTGGTGCTGCTGGGGTGCTGACTATAGGCTGTGTTTTGTGTGAAGGGGGTGGGATGTATCGTTTGAAGAGGGGAAGCCAAAGGGGACTGGCTTGGGAAGGGACACAGAGGGGCAGGGTGTGGGGTGGGAGCTGCATCTCCACTGTGTGCTTGTGCACGAATTGGGGAACTTGTAACCAGTAAGGGTCACAAAAGTGTGGCTTTGAAGGGGTAATTGTTTCCTAAAGTGGCATTTTTTCCTAAATGGAGCTATAGCCTGGCCAGGCTGTGCAGCAGCATAGTGCCTCCCTACGGCACATGATGTTGTGGAGACCACTATCACTATGTTGTGGAGACCACTATCACCACTATCACTATGCTGGGGTATGGCATGTTACACCCTGGAGAGCGCATTATACCCACGGGGGTGTGCGATCGGCTGCTCTATCGTGGTCTTGTGTGTGCCCCACTTTGCAGTCACCATAGTCTCCTCTCACCCCTCTCTCAGCTTCCTACCTCCTCTGCAGCACACAAGTTTTGCTTGGAATTTTAATCACCCCCTCGTTGGGAACGAGACCAGGCTCGCAGGAGGCCTTTGCAAGGGCTTCAAGACCCCAGATCCCCTCGGGTACCCTCCCTGGCAGAAAGGGCAGCAGGGCAGCAGGCAGGGGCTCTTCACCAGAGGGAACTTTCAGGGTTGGGGGCACCGGGGACAGGGCTGGAGGTGCCCTGCATGGGGCGGTGGGATTACCCTTGACAGCACCCGTTCCCCCGTCCCGCTGCATCGGGCTGGGAGCACGGGGTAGTGCTTGGGGCTGGGGGGCCCGACGCTAGAGCCGGTGAGCGGGTAGGATGCCGGGGATGATGCAGGGTGCGAG